>JBBDGP010000966.1:0-357500 GCA_037952835.1 Lithobates septentrionalis
TATGCCGCGTACACACAAGCAAACTTTTCAACCGGACTGGCTCGACGGACCGAGTCCTGCGGACAATCCGACCGTGTGTGGGCTTTATCTGACCTGCAGCGGACTTTTTCGGTCAAAAATCTGATGGACTTTAGATATGGAACATGTTTCAAATCTTTCGGACGGACTCGAGTCCGGTCGAAAAGTCAGTTCGTCTGTATGCTAGTCCGACGGATGAAAACCGACGCTAGGGCAGCTATTGGCTACTGGCTATCAACTTCCCTATTTTAGTCTGGTCGTACGTGATCATGTCCGAATCCATCAGACTTTGGTGTGATCGTGTGTAGGCAAGTCCGTTTGTTTGGAAAGTCCGTCGGAAGTCTGCCGAAAAACCGTCGGATAGACCATCGGACCAGTCCAGTCGAAAAGTCTGCTCATGTGTACGCGGCATAAGTCTCACTCTTATGCCCTGTACACACGATCGGACTTTCTGACGGAAAATGTGCGATCGGGGCTTGTTGTCGGAAATTCAGACCGTGTGTGGGCTCCATCGGACTTTTTCCATCGGAATTTCCGACACACAAAGTTTGAGAGCTGGCTCTTAAATTTTCCGACAACAAAATCCGTTTGCGTAAATTCCGATCGTGTGTAGACAATTCCGACACACAAAGTACCATGCATACTCGGAATCAAGCAGAAGAGCAGCACTGGCTATTGAACTTCATTTTTCTAGGCTCGTCGTACATGTTGTGCATCACCGCGTTCTTGACGTTCGGAATTTCCAACCAACTTTGTGTGACTGTGTGTATGCAAGACAAGTTTGAGCCAACATCCGTCGGAAAAAATCCATGCATCAGTGCATCAGTAGAACAATTCCGTTTGGCTTATATGTATTGACCATATGGAATAGAGTTGAGCAGTGGTAAATGGTGAAAGCTGGAAGCTTCCAAGATAGTGTTACCTGCAGTGGGTTTGCTGTAAAGACAACTTAGTAAATGTCCATCTTGATGTTTGATTATGTTGAGATCCAAAAATGTTATTGTTTCCCTTATGGAAATTCATGGGAAATTTTTAATTAAATTCGTTTTTAGAATTAAAATAATTTAAAAACTGATTGAGAAGTGTGACTGAGCTGTCCCAGGTGACAAAAGTGTCATCAATGTAACGGTACCATGCGGTTACATGGTCGGTAAACATTGATGCATTGTCATCCATAAATAGGTGACGTTCCCACTCCCCCAGGTACAAATTGGCGTAAGATGGGGCACATGAAGTACCCATAGCTACGCCCTCTACCTGGAGGAAGTGGGAATCAAGGAAAGAGAAAAAGTTATGTTTTAATACAAAATCTAGAGCTGATAATACAAAATGAACCCTTGCAGGCTCAAATTGGTTCTGGCACCCGAGAGTATCACTTAGAGCAATAAGGTCCTTCTCATGAGGTATCAAACTGTAAAGAGCCTCGACGTCAATGGCCAACAAAATGGTCTGGCCATTGATGTGGAGGCTGTCAAGAATCTGTAAAAAATGGATAGTATCTTTAATGTGGGAAGGCAACTCTTCAACTAATGGTCTTAGCTGATTATCGATAAATTTACTGAGGTTGTCAGTGAGTGTGCCTCTTCCTGAAACGATAGGTCTGCCTGGTCGTTTACTTGGGTTTTTATGCACCTTAGGAAGGGCATAAAAAGTAGCTACTCTAGGATGTTTAATTCTAACAAATTTCCAGGTGTTTTCATCCAATATTCCACAGTAAAAGGCCTCGTCCACAAGATTGTAGAGTTGAACAACAAAACTCTTGACTAAGGCCTTAGATATTGGACAATACCATTCACGGTTATTCAAGATGTCAGTACACATCTGTATATAGTCAATGTTATCCTGGATGATGATGTTACCGCCTTTATCGGCTGGCTTAATGGTAATATTGGGATATGCCGTCAATGTTTTTAAAGCTCGTAACTCAGTCTGGGACAAATTCCCATTTGCATGCGATGGAATCTTGATCTCCTGAATGTCCTTAGTCGTGGCCTTTAAAAAGGTCGCAGCATTTGGGTTGGAACTGGGAGCTGGATACCAATTAGATTTTTTCTTAAGAATGGTGACAGAGGGAGTAGAGGAGGCAGAGGTATTACTATCCACCTCTACATCTGCTAGAATTGTCTCAAGATAAATAAGATCTAGTGAATTTTCAGGATCATTTTCCTCAAGTAACTCAGTGAGTGGTTCTATAGCTTCAAGTTCTTGATGAGTCTAAATCAAGCTATCTCTCCGTCCACAGCAACAACACTACACAGGGCCACCGTGTAGGCAGCCTTATATAGTGTGGGGTGTGGACTTAGTCCCCATGAGCCATGATTGGCCAAATGTACCCTGCTTTTGGTCAATTATGGCTCTCTTAGCAGAGGGCGCTGGGATTGGCAAAGCATCCAGGTCAGGTGCATGCTTTGGCCAATCATCATACAGCAATGCACTGCGATCTTGCAGTGCATTATGGGGTGTTCCACGGCGCTTGAATTTGCCACAAACACCCCATAATGTTCGCTCTTCAGTGAACGGGCGAACACCCGATGTTTGAGTCGACCGTATGTTTGACCCAAACATCAAGCTCATCCCTATCCAAGATATTACAATACATGGCCCGTCCATTGGCCCCTCAATGTGGCAAAGTCGGCCTGTACTTTAGCAGAGAAACAGCCCCAAAGTATCATGTTTCCACCTCCATGTTTGACTGTAGGGATGGTGTTCTTAGGGTCATAGTCAACCTTTTTCTTCCTCCAAACACTGCGAGTTGAGTTAATGACAAAGAGCTCAATTTTTGTCTCATCTGACCACAGCACTTTCTCCCAATCCTTCTCTGAATCATTTTGATGTACATTGGCATGACTGTACATTTGCCTTCTTGAGGAGGGGGACTCGCCGTGTTTGGAGGAAGAAAAATTCTGACTTTGACCCTAAGAACACCATTCCTACAGTCATGCACAGAGGTGGAAACATTATTTGGGGCTGTTTCTCTGCTAAAGATACAGACTGACTTTGCCGCATTGAGGGGCCAATAGAAAGGGCCATGTATTGTAAAATCTTGGATGAGAACCTTCTTCCCTCAGCCAGAACAATGAAGATGGGTCATGGGTGAGTCTTTCAGCATGACAATGACCCAAAACATACCACCAAGGCAACAAAGGAGTGGCCCAAGAAGAACATTATTATTATTGATATTCTGTTTCTATTATTTAAAATATACCTATGATAAAAATGATAGACCCTTAATTTCTTTGTAAGTGGGCAATCTTACAAAATCTGCAGGGGATCAAATAATTATATCCCCCACTGTATATATATATATATATATATATATATATATATATATATATATATATATATATATATATATATATATATAGAGAGAGAGCACTACTCCCTTGGGAGCTGCTGGGTGTGTTCATACCTTTCTGTTAACTGCATCCGTTCTTCCACCCCTGCATGAACCACATCAGCAGACAGTTTAATAACTTTTTACAAAGAACGTTATTCTCTTGATTGCAGTATGTTACAGGATTTCTTAGGGAAATATGAGCTGCCTCTCAGTTTCTGGTTCCTTAGTGTATTCAAAGTCCTTTCCCATAATGAACTGACCAATGCCCCTCTGAAAGACATTGTGGTATGTGGATGCTGGAAGCCCCAGGCCTTACCTACCTATCTTGACTTCTGCAGTCCCCCCGTGTCAGTTCAGGAAAGTTCTGGATGAATGAGTACTGCTGGGTTGCACTCCCTTGCTCTCTCCCACCGACAGTCCACAGAAAGCCGATCCCAGTCTACTTCGTCCTTTTGGCCACTACTTCCCGCTCCGCATGGTCCAGAGCGGGAAGCATCCCAGCTTAAGATGCCTGGTCCATTTCTTCTGGAATTTCTTGTGGTGAATTGGTGTTTTTGAACCATCCAGCGCTGAGGTCTCTGAACCTTCAGGCCTTCAGGTTTAGTTCCTGCTATCCAGTGCTAGGGTCTCAACACCGCCAGGCCTTCAAGCCTGCTCTTTGCTGGTTACATTTCTGCTGCTTCTCTGGATTCAGTTCCCATCTCCAACTCCCAGGAAGCATGTGACCTTAGTTTTTATAACAGTCCCACCTCTGTCCAAACAAAACAATGATTGGCTCAGAGCAGTCTTCATGAACTACCTACCACTCTGCTCCCCAGTCTGCCTACCTTCCAGAACATTTCAGGCAAAGTAAATAAAATCTTGCAGGGCAGAGTGTAGGTGGCCACACCCTCCTCTATTCTATCAAATCTCCCAACCAAATTAACCAACCAGGCCTGAACAAACAGGGTAATTTACCTAACACTCACCTACTAGCACCCACCTAAAGGTGGTGGGCACTACATACACCCCCCTCTAGAATCACAACTGTCCCCAGTTGTGGAAAAAGAGTCCACAAGCCAGAGAACAGAGAACAGTCCTAATCTACCTCCTACCACCGAGGCATCTCATATACCCTTTTGAGTATGGTGTGGTTTGCTTGAAAAAAACCCAAAGTGAAATATTTACACAAGATCACAAGTTCAACACTGTACAATACATACCAATTATCTAACTATAGGTCCCTATAGCTACAGCCAATACAAGGAGAACTAAAACACTGCCCCTGAGGGAGGAATGCTTTAATTACCCCAGGTCTTCATCTGTGATCTTCGCTTTAGATTAGACAGCAGTCTCATCCAAATGTACCTGAAACATAACACAAAATATACATCCTATCCTACATGCTATCTACAAATTCAACACTTTATTGGCCTGTGTAATCCTGCCAGGACTGCCATCCCCTCAAAAGAAGTCATGGAGACTCCTGCAGGATAGAACCTGAGCAGACACGCCAAGACATTTACACATGAGTCTGTAAGCCAACTACTTTCTGATTGGCTCCAACGGGAGTCCATACATTTTTCACAATGAACGAACAAAGGGAATGTACAGGGACAGCGGGTAGTAGTGTCCATAACTAGCCAGTTAGGCACTTAAGCTGTTGCCCTGTGTAGGAAGTCACATTGGGATAGCCCACCCTAACCTGTCTGCACACATGTAGTCCAAGGCCTTTCCAGCATAAATGTAGTAGCCCTCTACAGATAATACCGGGGGTCCGGCAGTCTTTTGCGTGTGTCCCCTTCCCCTCTGACTGATATAGAATAGCTCTTTGTGTGTTGGCCATGCTTTTGAACAAGGACACAGTCTTTATAAATTGCCCTTCCCTGCCGCCACTCACGAAAGATATCCTGAAATCTCACCCACATCTCATGGTCAGATGTCCGTTGGGGTTTGGCCACGTGTAAATAATCCCAAACAAGATCATTTTCCCACCGGGCACAGGCGACCTCAACAGTCTCCATGATCTTGTCTGGTACATATGGAAAGTCTAATCCCCACTCCTGGGCAACTCTCTTCTGGAAGTCCCACTGGAACCGCGACAGCTGTGGCAGCTCCTTGGGCCTTCCCCGCCCAGGCAGTACACAAGAGTCCGGGGCTCTGATAGCCCTTTGCTGGTAAGTGCGTGCCCTGTTGTGAGGGGTATTTGCGATGCATTTAGTAGGGGGTACTGAGGGTGCTGAAAACGTGGCTATGCTCTCTGGAGCCCCGTTAGAAGCACTTAAAGACGTAGAGCTTTCTATGTACCATTCATCCTCCCCACTAGAGCTACCTTCCTCAGGAGAGGACCAAATGAACAAATGCTTCAAATGACCCATATTTGTCCAGCACTTTTGGTGAACCCCAGTCTATGGCCCGGCCCTTGCTTCCCCTGTCCAGCTCACCTGAGGGGTCCCCCTCTTCTATCGGCTGCTCCCTCTGGACAAGTTCAGCAAGGGGCTTATTTGCAAAGACCGGCATTTCAGGGTATTCTTCCGGAGACTGTCCAGCAACACCGGCCAGACCACAGGCCTCCTCAATAGATCCTACCTGGACCTCCGGCGTATCCGACTCCTTGGAATCAGGACGGAACCCCTCTGCTGCAGTCTCTGATGTTACTTGGCCCTCTCCGGCCCTCCGGAGATTCAAGGCTTCAGGTATGCAGAGTCCGGTTATGCTGCTGACACTCACCTCCTGATGCTCAGGTCCCAGCCTCGTGAGTTGCATGCTGCAATGGCCGCACCGGGCCCAGGCGGTGACTCCCATGGTGGGCTTCCGACAGCCGGGACAAAGCAAGCACAGTCTCTCTACTCCATCAATGACTCCCAGTGCCAGCCCACCAGTAGGTTCCAGGCGGATGCCAGTGTCCACAAGATTCCATTCCTGCTTTTTTGAGATTCACTGAACAGCGGGTGTGCTCTGACCACTCCTCACAATCTCACAAGAGTACACCTCTCACATTTTTGTAAATAATTTATTATATCTTTTCATGTAACAACACTGAAGAAATGACACTTTGCTACAATGTAAAGTAATGAGTGTACAGCTTGTATAACAGTGTAAATTTGCTGTCCCCTCAAAATAATTCAACACACAGCCATTAATGTCTAAACTGCTGGTAACAAAAGTGAGTACACCCCTAAGTGAAAATGTCCAAATTTGGCCCAATTAGCCATTTTCCCTCGCCAGTGTCATGTGACTCGTTAGTGTTAAAGGGTCTCAGGTGTGAATGGGGAGCAGGATTGTTAAATTTGGTGTTATCGCTTTCACTCTCTCATACTGGTCACTGGAAGTTCAACATGACACCTCATGGCAAAGAACTCTCTGGGGATCTGAAAAAAAGAATTGTTGCTCTACATAGAGATGGTCTAGGCTATAGGAAGATTGCCAAGATCCTGAAACTGAGCTGCAGCACGATGGCTAAGACCATACAGCGGTTTGACAGGACAGGTTCCACTCAGAACAGGCCTCGCCATGGTCGACCAAAGAAGTTGGGTGCACATGCTCAGCGTCATATCCAGAGGTTGTCTTTGGGAAATAGAGGTATGAGTGCTGCCAGCATTACTGCAGAGGTTGAACGGGTGGGGGGTCAGCCTGTCAGTACTCAGACCATACGCCACACACTGCATCAAACTGGTCTGCATGGCTGTCATCCCAGAAGGAAGCCTCTTCAAAAGATGATGCACAAGAGAGCCTGCAAACAGTTTGCTGAAGACAAGCAGATTAAGGACATGGATTACTGGAACCATGTCCTGTGGTCTGATGAGACAAAGATAAATGTATTTGGCAAAGATGGTGTCAAGCGTGTGTGGCGGAAACCAGGTGAGCAGTACAAAGACAAGTGTGTCTTGCCTACAGTCAAGCACAGTGGTGGGAGTGTCATCGTCTGGGGCTGCATGAGTGCTGCCGGCACTGGGCAGCTACAGTTCATTGAGGGAACCATGAATGCCAACATGTATTGTGACATACTGAAGCAGAGAATGATCCCCTGAGGGTAAAGGTGATGGACTGGCCAAGCATGTCTCCCGACCTAAACCCTATTGAGCATCTGTGGGGCATCCTCAAATGGAAGGTGGAGGAGAGCAAGGTCTTTAACATCCACCAGCTCCGTGATGTCATCATGGAGGAGTGGAAGAGGACTCCAGTGGCAGCCTGTGAAGCTCTGGTGAACTCCATGCCCAAGAGGGTTAAGGCAGTGCTGAAAAATAATAATGGCCACACAAAATATTGACACTTTGGGCCCAATTTGGACATTTTCACTTAGGGGTGTACTCACTTTTGTTGCCAGCGGTTTAGACATTAATGGCTGTGTGTTGAGTTATTTTGAGGGGACAGCAAATTTACACTGTTATACAAGCTGTACACTCACTACTTTACATTGTAGCAAAGTGTCATTTCTTCAGTGTTGTCACATGAAAAGATATAATAAAATATTAAAATATTTACAAAAATGTGAGGGGTGTACTCACTTTTGTGAGATATACACACACAAACACGGTGCCTTGAAAAAGTCTTCATGACCCTTGAAATTTTCCACATTTTGTCATGTTACATCCAAAAACTTAAATGTATTTTATTGGGTTTTTATATGATAGACCAACACAAAATGGCACATAACTGTGAAGTGGAAGGAAAATGATCAATGTTTTTCATTTTTTTTACAAATAAATATCTAAAAAGTGTGGCACGAATTTGTATTCAGCCCCCTTTACTCTGATATGCCTAACTAAAATCTAGTGGAACCAATTGCCTTCAGAAGTCATCTAATTAGTAAATATAGTTCATCTGTGTGTAATTTCAGCATAAATACAGCTGTTTTGTGAAGTCCTCCGAGGGTGGTTAAAGAACCTTAGTGAACAAACAGCATCATGAAGGCCAAGGAACACACTAGACAGGTCAGAAATAAAGTTGTGGAAGAGTTTAAAGCAGGGTTAGGTTATAAAAAAATATCCCAAGCGTTAAACATCTCACAAAGCACTGTAACTGCACAACTACAAACCTACCAAGACATGGCCGTCCACCTAAACTGACAGGCCGGGTAAGGAGAGAATTAATCAGAGAAGCAGCCAAGAGGCCCATGGTAACTCTGGAGGACCTGCAGAGATCCACAGCTAAGGTGGGAGAATCTGTCCACGGGACAACTATTAGTCATGCACTCCACAAATCTGGCCTTTATGGAAGAGTGGCAAGAAGAAAGACATTGTTGAAAGAAAGCCATAAAAAGTCCAGTTTGCAGTTTGTGAGAAGCCATGTGGGGGACACAGCAAACATGTGGAAGAAGGTGCTCTGGTTAGATGAGACCAAAATTCAACTTTTTGGCCTAAAAGCAAAATGCTATGTGTGGTGGAAAACTAACACTGCACATCACCCTGAACACACCAACCCCACCATGAAACATGATGATGGCAGCATCATGTTGTGGGGATGCTTTTCTTCAGCAGGGACAGGGAAGCTGGTCAGAGTTGATGGGAAGATGGATGGAGCCAAATACAGGGCAATCTTAGAAGAAAACCTGTTATGCCCTGTACACACGGTCGGATTTTCCAACGGAAAATGTGTGATAGGACCTTGTTGTCGGAAATTCCGACCGTGTGTAGGCTCCATCACACATTTTCCATCGGAATTTCCGACACACAAAGTTTGAGAGCTTGCTATAAAATTTTCCTACAACAAAATCCGTTGTCGGAAATTCCGATCGTGTGTACACAAATCCGAGGCACAAAGTGCCACGCATGCTCAGAATAAATTAAGAGACAAAAGCTATTGGCTACTGCCCCGTTTATAGTCCCGACGAACGTGTTTTACGTCACCGCATTTAGAACGATGGTTTCCGACAACTTTGTGTGACCGTGTGTATGCAAGACAAGTTTGAGCCAACATCCGTCTGAAAAAATACATGGATTTTGTTGTCGGAATGTCCGATCAATGTCCGACCGTGTGTACAGGGCATTAGAGTCTGCAAAAGACTTGAGACTGGGGCGGAGGTTTCACCTTCCTGCAGGACAATGACCCTAAACATATAGTCAGAGCTACATGGAACGGTTTAGATCAAAGCATATTCATGTGTTATAATGGTCCAGTCAAAGTCCAGACCTAAATACAATTGAGAATCTATGGCATCACTCTCTAGATGTGCAAAGCTTGTAGAGACCTACATAAAAAGACTTGCAGCTGTAATTGCAGTGAAAGGTGATTCTACAAAGTTTTGACTCAGGGGGGCAGAATACTAATGGATGCCACATTTTTCAGATATTTATTTGTAAAAAAATTTGAAAACCATTTATCATTTTCCTTCCACTTAACAATTATACAATCATGTGTCACTTTGTGTTGGTCTAGCGCATAAAATCCCAATAAAATACATTTACGTTTTTGGTTGTAACATGAGAAAATGTGGAAAATGTCAAGGGGTATGAATACTTTTTCAAGGCACTGTGTGTGTGTATATATATATATATATATATATATATAAATATAATTATTTTCTAAAAAACAAGTTATACAATTTAGCAGCTCCAAAACTCTACATGATAAAACATTTGATCGAATGACAAAAATCTAGTTACTGAGCTGTGCTTGGAAAACAAATGACATCAATAGAATCAATGTGTGAGATCTGCCATCTAAAACACAAGCACTGCCAAAGCCAAGGCATTGTAATTTATTGTAACACTCGTACAATTCCTTCTAGAGTTTACAGCAACGATAAAACTGCAATATGTTTTCTCTTATAAAACCAAAATAGAAGCTTCAGCTGGTGATGCCTTATATTAACTCCAAATGCAAAAATGTATTCAATATCTGCTTTTTATCACAAATACAGAATTTTCAATTTTTCTTGCAACTACTATGGCAAAATTACATTTTCAGGAGAGATAACAATGCTGTTTAAATCAGTAATGTGTTTGAGGCTAAATGCCGACATGCACAGAATACATAACATCTAGAAGGTTTTGTAATATACATTTTCATTATGTTCTTTATCTCCTCCTCTTCCTAAACATTTACAGAAAAAAAAAGTATGTGTGTTTCATGAAAATTAAACCGAAGACTTTGGGTACAATATTAAGGTCAATTAAATAAGTTAGAACTGGTCAATTTTTTTTATATTAGCTGCAACCGTGCAAACTGGAATTGTAGCTATCTAAAGCAGTGGTTCTTAACTTCCTTGATATAGAGAACTTTATTGAAGAGCTCTCACAAATATTTTTAAAACTTTTATGTAATCCTCCATTCTGATAGGCAGCCACATTGTAGAGTAAAAACTTCTCTTTATTTATGTTATTGATGGCTGTAATTACACACTAGTCTGAAGTTCAGTTCACGGCCATTGCTATCTTTCACTTTTCTAACTGATCAATCAGTGCTGTTGGAAGTTGCACTTTGCAAGGGAATTTTCCCCAGAGCTTAAAAAAAGCTCTGCTGACTTCAATTATCCAATCATGTGCAAACAAAAGTGCAGTTTTATTAATTTTCCCTGCATATGATTGGGTATTCTTTGCAAAGTGAAATTTCAACACATTTATTAAGGTCGGGAGAAAATTCCCCTACACAGTGCAATTTCCTTTGCAAAGTGAACAGCATATTTCCTTTAGTAAATCAACCCCATTGGCTCAATTACTTCAGCAGCCTTGACATCAGTGCTAACTGATTTCAAGGAGTATGAAAGCAAACTGTCGACCAGCAAATCTGCAGGCATGACTAGTCGCTTCAACGGGAAGTTAGAAGCAACTACTAAAGAGACATTAGAGGTGAATGGGGCAGACTGGAGCAAAAAAGAAGAAGATTATGCATTGGGTAAACTGATTGCTGTATTTGTGCATTTTCTTCTATCTGCCTAGAATTCAGTTTTAGGTTGATTCTGACTTGGGTGGATACATAGTGCTCCAGAAACATATTGGTTTCTTGGGTTCTAATCACCAGAAAGATGTCCTCAGCAGCAGCTACCAAACAAAAATAATCCTGCTACATTTTTTGTAATGTAAAATAAATGTAAAATAGAATAGGGAGAGCATATCAGGCACTTAGTAGTAGAAAACTTGTAAATCCAATGTGGAAATGGAAGTTGTACATCTTGGCTTACCATGGGAGTGCTGACAGCATCTCTCTAATTTCAAAAGCATTTCCAACTGAAGTAAAGTGGCTGAGCAGGAAGGAAGAACAATTGATTCAAATCAACTTTCTGGAGAATAGAACACTAGTAATAATCGTCTATTAGCAGCTGTCAATTCAGCTAGTGATATACTACTATAATAAGTAATACATTCCTCCTGAGATATTGGTAAAATTTAATCAGATTTCTTCTAGGTATATCTGACACATCTCTCATTAACTCTCATTAAAATACTTTATTTTTATGTTATCTGTTAGAGAGGCTGCGGCTGAGCTAAGAACATGTACATTTCCTTCCCACTAGACAAAACCAAACTAGACTGAAAAATGACAGACTGAATCTGAAAATATAAATCTGTCTGGATGCAGTGGTAAATAATGACCATACCTAGCACTAAAATGCAAGGTCCACTATTTAAGTGGGCCCACCTCTATATTGCAGAGACCCTAGGAATTTAGAGTACTCCAAAAGTTGCTGATGAGACGCATCAAGCAATGCCCAGCAAATTGTATGCTGTTTTCAGTAAGAGGAGGGGGTGAGCACTTTAAAAAGTCCATTTTAAACCCCACTCCCACATCACTCAGGGCTAGTGACTGAAAAATATGCATTGCCGGTGCCAGCATAAGGCTGCTTAGGCAGCTGCCTTAGGATGGGAGTTGGGGGGGGGGGCAGAAAAACCCAAATGATCTCCCAGGGCAAGGGATAAAAGGGCCAAGCTGCCCTTGTGAAAGCTTGCTACATGTTGCATTCTCCCCCCCTTGTGAATCCCTGGATGTGCTGATGTACTCACTCTGTCCTCCTTGCTCTCACTGCTCTCAGGCAAGAATCCTGTTTAAACCGTGATGCTGAATGGATCTTCCTAAGCCAGCCAAATTAGTTTTGAACTTTCCTCCAGTTAGTTTGAGGTAATTTCCCTGTGTTCTTGATTTTGGTTCCATATTGAATGGATCTTCCTAAGCCAGCCAAATTAGTTTTGAACTTTCCTCCAGTTAGTTTGAGGTAATTTCCCTGTGTTCTTGATTTTGGTTCCATATTGAAAAAACTGCCCTCCTGAACCTTATTCACCCCCTTGATGTATTTAAAGGTTTCAATGTCTCCCTTTTCCCTTCTTTCCTCCAAACTGTACATATTAAGTTCCTGAAGTCGCTCTCAATATGTTTTATCCCCCAGACCTTTCACCATTTTTGTTATCCATCTCTGGACTCGTTCTGTCTTATCAATATCTTTTTATAAGCGAGATCTCCAGAACTGGACACAGTAGTCTAAATGAGGACTCACTAAAGATTTATATAGGGGAATCAGGACCTCCTTCCTCCTGCTGGTGATCCCTCTAGTGATGCATCCTAGAATTCTATTTGCTTTCCCCACTGCCTGGTCACACTATTTGCTCATTTTGCAATCATCTGAAATAAGTACTCCCAAATCTTTTTCCTCTGTAGTGCTGGTCAACACTGTAACCCCAATGTTATACTCTCTCAAGGGATTCTTTTGCCCTAGGTGCATTATTTTACATTTAGAATCACTGAACTGCAATTTCCACTGCTTTGATCAATCTTCCAGCAAATCACGCCAAATCATGTTCCATGTTACAGAGACCTCCAGGGATGTCAACCCTAATCCATACCTTTGTATCATCAGCAAATCGACATACAGTAGCTTGCCCAACAAACCTTAATTATATCACTTACAGATATGAGCCTTCACTGTGTGCAGTAATGAAGTGCAGAGTTCCTCTGAAAAGCGACTTGTCCCAAGTCACTACACAATGTAACCAAGATATTTTGACGTGCTGGGCTTTTACCCACTCCACCAGTCCAGCGTACCTCTGTTACCTCACTCCCAGTAACAGAATGGGGTCCTGCTGAGCACCTAGCATGGACCTCATGCATCCTCATTAACTCCTTCTTCGGTAACTAGTGACCAGGCCATGGGTCTCTGTAACATGGGTTTGGATCCAGTTGCTATTGCATACCAATCGCTAGGGATGGAGCCTAATAATGCCCCCCTCACTACCGGAGGATCTGTCACCTTTCCAGGTACCTCACTTAATGACTGGTTGCTTGTATATTGTTCCTTTATCTGGTTACCCATAGCAACTAAATTCTTTTTCCTTGTCTTTGCCAAGTTAACTTTTTTTGTAGTGGTGTTACTTCATACCCCTCTGTGCTTTACAGACCCAAGTTCTTTTGATACTCCAAAATGAACATTTTCCTCTTTGAATAACTTCAGACTAGGCTCAGAACGGTTAAGGTAACTTTACAGAGCATAACAGTTCAATATAAAAATGTGCTTTCCCTAATCCTAACTAGAATAGTGTAGTGGCCCAGGCATACCTCCATGAGGCAAGAGACCATTATGCCATTGTCCATGGCTTGGATGTCTTCAGAAAATCCTGGTTCCTTCAGCAGCGCCAAACGATTGCAATCACAGGTGATGCTGGAACTCACCAGACCCACCATAATCTGCAACTAGGAACCCTTGGACCCCAGCCGCCCCCCCTTTTTATAGCACAAGTGGGCTGACTAAAACCAAAAGCTTGGGAACTGAGCTAGAAACATTTAACCCATTGGCCAGCTGCTGGATTACTAAACTATACAGGTTTCAACCTGCCTACATGCTAGTGTGATCATATCATTCTTCAGAAGTATATAAAGGCACATGCAGGTGTCAAATAATTAAGAAAATGAACAGGGCAAGGTTGTGGTGCCTACAAATATCTATATCATTCCTTAAAATACATCCTGCATGTATCCTCTGTGCATCATTTTAGATCCTAGGCTCAGGACAAACACAGAACCTCGACTTCTGGCCAATTTGGCACTAAACGACCTCTATGGTATTTAACTGTCAAACACTTTCAAGGAACTCCACAGAAACACAAGGATTGCTTTGGAGACTAACAAAGTTACTTCCATGCACCATTAGACTCTTTTACCATGACAGGTTAATAGGTTACTAGGGATGAGCCGAACACCCCCCGGTTCGGTTCGCACCAGAACCCGCGAACGGACCGCAAGTTCGCACGAACGTTAGAACCCCATTGACGTCTATGGGACTCGAACGTTCGAAATCAAAAGTGCTCATTTTAAAGGCTAATTTGCATGGTATTGTCCTAAAAAGGGTTGGGGACCCGGGTCCTACCCCAGGGGACATGTATCAATGCAAAAAAAACTTTTAAAAACGGCCGTTTTTTCGGGAGCAGTGATTTTAATGATGCTTAAAGTAAAAAAAAAAAAGTGAAATATTCCTTTAAATATCGTACCTGGGGGGTGTCTATAGTATGCCTGTAAAGTGACGCGTGTTTCCCATGTTTAGAACAGTCCCTGCACCAAATGTCATTTTTAAAGGAAAACATCTCATTTAAAACTGCTTGCGGGTTTAATGTCATGTCGGGTCCTGGCAATATGGATGAAAATCAGTGAGACAAACGGCATGGGTACCCCCCAGTCCATTACCAGGCCCTTTGGGTCTTGTATGGATATTAAGGGGAACCCCGCACCCAAATTAAAATAAGGAAAGGTCCCTATATACTCTGAACAGCAGTATACAGGCGGTGCAAACAAGACAGGGACTGTAGGTTTGTTGTTAAGTAGAATCTCTTTGTAATTTTGAACATTTTTAATGTGTTTAGCTCCAGCCAAAAAATCTTTTCTAAGCTTTTTGGAAAACATAGGGAAGGGTTATCACCCCTGTGACATTTGTTTTGCGTCTTTCCTCCTCTTCAAAAGATTTCACCTCACTTTTTTGTCCCAATGAAAAATGTTTTTTGAAAATTTGGGTTTTTTTGTGGAACAAGGATTGGAAAGCATCAGTGGAAAGGAGAAATTGTTTTCCCATATTAACTCTTACATGAGAGAATTTCCCTTCCTATGGGTAGATTTCATCTCACTTCCTGTTGTCTCCTTCCGTTTGCAAGTAGGAGTCGTTTGTAAGTTAGATGTTTGAAAGTAGGGTCCTGCCCTATATACTCAGCAGAAATTTGGGCCTTAGGTGTTGCTGTGGCCAAAACACTGTAAGCCCTCACAGGGCCCTGCTGTGAAATATTAGATCAAGAATTGTAATTACATGCCCCTGTTGAACAGGAGCTGAAAAATTAGGCCTTAGGCACTGGTGCTGGTGCCACAACACTGCAACCCCTCACAGACACTCTAGTTGGAACGCAGGAACGAGCCCTGCTGCAAAGTATTGCATCAAAAATTGTAATTACACGCCCCTGTTAGACAGGGGCAGAAAAATTGGGCCTTAGGCACTGGTGCTGGTGCCACAACACTGCAACCCCTCACAGACACTCTAGTTGGAACGCAGGAACGAGCACTGCTGCAAAGTATTGCATCAAAAATTGTAATTACACGCCCCTGTTAGACAGGGGCAGAAAAATTGGGCCTTAGGCACTGGTGCTGGTGCCACAACACTGCAACCCCTCACAGACACTCTAGTTGGAATGCAGGAACGAGCCCTGCTGCAAAGTATTGCATCAAAAATTGTAATTTCACGCCCCTGTTAGACAGGGGCAGAAAAATTGGGCCTTAGGCACTGGTGCTGGTGCCACAACACTGCAACCCCTCACAGACACTCTAGTTGGAATGCAGGAACGAGCCGTGCTGCAAAGTATTACATCAAAAATTGTAATAAAAAGGCCCCTGTTATACAGGGGCTGAAAAATTGTGCCTTAGGCACTGGTGGTGGCGCCCAGAACCAAAAATGTTCTTACAAGCTATCAGCGTGATGATTGAGGAGGAAGAGGATAATTACTCAGGAATAATCACTCAGCATCAGCATAGGCAGTCTTTGAAGGGATCTGAAAAAAATTATTCAGTTACATCAGCATCAGGTGCTTGGTAGCTGGTGGTGATCCAAGACTGATTCATTTTTATGAAGGTCAGCCGATCGACCGAGTCAGTGGACAGACGCACCCTGTGATCGGTTACCACGCCTCCAGCAGCACTGAATGTACGTTCCGAAAGAACGCTGGATGCAGGACAGGCCAGTAGCTCAATTGCATACTGTGCAAGCTCTGGCCAGTGATCCATCCTCAAGACCCAGTAACCCAGAGGATTTTCGGTGGGAAAGGTATCCAAGTCTGATCTTGCCCCTAGGTATTCCTGCACCATGTAAAACAGACGCTGGCGATGGTTGCTGGAACCGATCATACCTTGGGGCTGCGGACCAAAAAATTGTCTGAACGCATCGGTCAGACGGCCACCTTCTCCACCGCTCCTTCTTTGACTGACCGAAGCCTCAGCAACACGTTGTCCAGAAACAGGAGTTTGTAACCTCCCAGTCTCTGGGAACGCGTTGCACAGACCTTTCTGCAAGGCCTCCCGAAGATGTTTCATCCTCTGCTCCCTCTGCGATGGCAAGATAAGGTCCGCAACCTTACCCTTGTAACGTGGATCAAGGAGGGTTGCCAGCCAGTATTGGTCCTTCTCCTTGATACCACGAATACGAGGATCCTTACGCAGGCTTTGCAGGATCAGGGAGGCCATGCAGCGTAGGTTTGCTGAGGCATTCGGTCCGGAGTCCTCTGGGTCACTAAGGACAACAACGTCCGCAGCCACCTCCTCCCAGCCACGTACAAGTCCATGTGTTCCTTGGGACTGATCCCTTAAAGACTGCTGATGCTGAGTGCCAGGCTCCACCTCCATACTGACACAATCTTCCTCCTCCTCCTCCTCCTCCTCCTCCTCTTCCTGTGTGATCGGCGGGCACGCAGGAACACTGTCTGGATAAAGGGGGCCTTGAGAGCTAAGGAAGTCCTCCTCTTCCTGCCTCTGTTCTGCCTCAAGTGCCCTGTCCATTATTCCACGCAGCGTGTGCTCCAACAGGTGGACAAGGGGGACAGTGTCACTGATGCATGCACTGTCAGTGCTCACCATCCTCGTGGCCTCCTCGAATGGTGACAGGACAGTGCATGCATCCCTGATCATGGCCCACTGGCGTGGGGAAAAAAAACCAAGCTCCCCTGGTTGTCCTGGTGCCATAGTCGCACAGGTACTCATTGATGGCCCTCTGCTGCGTGTGCAGCCGCTGCAGCATGGCCAACGTCGAGTTCCACCTGGTGGGCATGTCACAGATTAGGCGGTTCTTGGGCAGGTTAAACTCCTTTTGGAGGTCCGTCAGCCGAGCACTGGCATTATATGACCGGCGGAAATGCACAGAGACTTTCCTGGCCTGCCTCAGGACATCCTGTAAGCCCGGGTACCTGCCCAAGAACCGCTGCACCACCAAGTTAAGGACGTGAGCCAAACAGGGCACATGGGTCAGTTGTCCCTGTCGGAGGGCAGAGAGGAGGTTGGTGCCATTGTCGCAAACCACCATTCCTGCCTTAAGTTGGCGTGGCGTCAACCACCTCTGAACCTGCCCCTGCAGAGCTGACAAAACCTCTGCCCCAGTGTGGCTCCTGGACAGGCACACCAGCTCAAGCACCGCATGGCATCTTTTGGCCTGCGTACTTGCGTAGCCCCTTGAACGCCTACGGAGCACCGCTGGTTCCGAGGAAGAGGCCATGGAGGAAGAAGAAGAGGAGGGGGTGGAGGAGAGAGGTGTGTCACAATCAGCATTTTGGAGGCGTGGTGGCGGAACAACCTCCAACACTACTGCACCTTGTCCTGCATCCTTCCCAGCTGCCAGCAGAGTCACCCAATGCGCCGTGAAACTTAAGTAACGTCCCTGTCCATGCCTGCTGGACCATGAGTCAGCGGTAATATGCACCTTACCGCTGACCGCCCTGTCCAGCGAGGCATGGACATTGCCTTCCACATGCCGGTAGAGAGCCGGAATCGCCTTCCGTGAGAAAAAGTGGCGTTTGGGTACCTGCCACTGAGGAACCGCACATTCCACAAACTCACGGAAGGGGGCAGAGTCTACCAACTGAAAAGGCAGCAGTTGAAGTGCTAGCAATTTTGCCAAGCTAGCATTCAACCGCTGGGCATGTGGATGGCTGGGAGCAAACTTCTTTCGGCGGTGCAGCAGCTGGGGCAGGGAAATTTGCCTGGTACAATCTGACGTCGGTGTACCCAAAGCAGATTGCCCACAAGTACTTGGCTGTGACACACCTAATTCTACACCTTCATTCCTCTCACTGCAGGTCTCAGAGAGGACTGAAGGTCTAGTGGGGTTGGAAATCTCAGCTGATGAGGAGCAAGGAGAGATCCTCTTTGTTCTTTGGTGTGGGTCTTTCAGATACGCTTGCCAACGAACTGCATGGCAGGTCAACATATGTCTGGTCAAGCATGTGGTACCCAAGCGGGAGATGTTTTGGCCACGCGAGATACGCTTGAGACATATGTTGCAAATAGCAGCGGTGCGATCTGATGCACTCGTCTCAAAAAAGGCCCACACCAAAGAACTTTTTGAATAACGCGCAGAGACTGCAGCGCCCTGCACATGTGGAGCTTTGGGGTGTGATGCAGTCAATGTGCTGCCCTTAGGCTGGCCCCTGGAGGGCATCCTGCCTAGTTGGTGATGTGCCACCTCCTCCTCCTCCTCCTCCTCCTCTCTCCTATCAGGCACCCACGTTGAGTCAGTGACCTCATCATCCCCTCCCTCCTCATCACTGGAGCAAACCTGGCAGTATGCTGCAGCAGGGGGAGCATGACTGCCAGATTGCTGTCCTTCTTGGGCACCCCCTCTGTCCGTGCTCATGTTACTGCCTTCATTGAGCTCAGTATCATCATCAGAGCCTTCCAAACGCTGGGCATCCTCCTGGAGCATGTACCCAACACTGTGGTCAAACAGTTCGAGGGAATCCTCATGAGGACATGGTGGAGCTAGGGAAGGAGTCACTGATGACATTGAGCTGAGGGAAGAGGCCGCTGCTTTGCCAGACAAAGCACCCTGGGCATGGGTGAGAGAGGATGAGGAGGATGAGGACGGCTTGACCTAGTCTTCCACATGTTGCGGCTCAACACGGCCAGCTGCCGAAAAAAAGGCCAAGCGTGTCCCATGGCCACGTGCTGATGAGGATGCACCGTCTCCACGACCAGCACTAGACACAGAGCCTGCTTGCCCTCTCTTATTGGCTTGTGACTGTCTGCCTCTCCTTCTTGGCCTTCCAGACATACTAATGGCCAGTAGCTGCACTAAGCTGGGATAGAACACCTGTAATTTTCTTCAGGTAGCTTTATATACTGTAACCAGACAAGCCTGCCTGTCAGTAGGAAGATAACAGGAACGGATCTAGCTGAACACTGTGAGCAGGACGCACTGCACTGAATGTAAATACCAGGAACGGATCTAGCTGAACACTGTGAGCAGGACGCACTGCACTGAATGTAAATAGCAGGAACGGATCTAGCTGAACACTGTGAGCAGGACGCACTGCACTGAATGTAAATAGCAGGAACGGATCTAGCTGAACACTGTGAGCAGGACGCACTGCACTGAATGTAAATAGCAGGAACGGATCTAGCTGAACACTGTGAGCAGGACGTACTGCACTAAATGTATATAGCAGGAACGGATCTAGCTGAACACTGTGAGCAGGGCGCACTGCACTGAATGTAAATAGCAGGAACGGATCTAGCTGAACACTGTGAGCAGGACGCACTGCACTGAATGTAAATACCAGGAACGGATCTAGCTGAACACTGTGAGCAGGACGCACTGCACTGAATGTAAATAGCAGGAACGGATCTAGCTGAACACTGTGAGCAGGACGCACTGCACTGAATGTAGATAGCAGGAACGGATCTAGCTGAACACTGTGAGCAGGACGCACTGCACTGAATGTAAATAGCAGGAACGGATCTAGCTGAACACTGTGAGCAGGACGTACTGCACTAAATGTATATAGCAGGAACGGATCTAGCTGAACACTGTGAGCAGGACGCACTGCACTGAATGTAAATAGCAGGAACGGATCTAGCTGAACACTGTGAGCAGGACGCACTGCACTAAATGTAAATACCAGGAACGGATCTAGCTGAACACTGTGAGCAGGACGCACTGCACTGAATGTAAATAGCAGGAACGGATCTAGCTGAACACTGTGAGCAGGACGCACTGCACTGAATGTAAATAGCAGGAACGGATCTAGCTGAACACTGTGAGCAGGACGCACTGCACTGAATGTAAATAGCAGGAACGGATCTAGCTGAACACTGTGAGCAGGACGCACTGCACTGAATGTAAATAGCAGGAACGGATCTAGCTGAACACTGTGAGCAGGACGCACTGCACTGAATGTAAATAGCAGGAACGGATCTAGCTGAACACTGTGAGCAGGACGCACTGCACTGAATGTAAATAGCAGGAACGGATCTAGCTGAACACTGTGAGCAGGACGCACTGCACTGAATGTAAATAGCAGGAACGGATCTAGCTGAACACTGTGAGCAGGACGCACTGCACTGAATGTAAATAGCAGGAACGGATCTAGCTGAACACTGTGAGCAGGACGCACTGCACTGAATGTAAATAGCAGGAACGGATCTAGCTGAACACTGTGAGCAGGACGCACTGCACTGAATGTAAATAGCAGGAACGGATCTAGCTGAACACTGTGAGCAGGACGCACTGCACTGAATGTAAATAGCAGGAACGGATCTAGCTGAACACTGTGAGCAGGACGCACTGCACTAAATGTAAATACAAGGAACGGATCTAGCTGAACACTGTGAGCAGGACGCACTGCACTGAATGTAAATAGCAGGAACGGATCTAGCTGAACACTGTGAGCAGGACGCACTGCACTGAATGTAAATAGCAGGAACGGATCTAGCTGAACACTGTGAGCAGGACGCACTGCACTGAATGTAAATAGCAGGAACGGATCTAGCTGAACACTGTGAGCAGGACACACTGCACTAAATAGTCTAGATAGAAGATAACAGGAACGGATCTAGCTAAACTGAATACAGTGTATATATATATATGCAACACCTGGGATGCATATATATACACAATACACTGTAAGTGCAGCTAACTGACTGACTGTTCTGCCTAATCTATCTAACTCAAATCAAATGACACTGTCTCTCTCTCTCTCTATCTCTCAGCACACCGGAACACACACTACACAGGGCCGCCGTGCAGGCGGCCTTATATAGTGTGGGGTGTGTACTAAATCCCCTGAGCCATAATTGGCCAAAGCCACCCTGGCTTTGGCCAATTACAGCTCTCTCTACTGACGGCGCTGTGATTGGCCAAGCATGCGGGTCATAGTGCATGCTTGGCCAATCATCAGCCAGCAATGCACTGCGATGCCGCAGTGAATTATGGGCCGTGACGCGCCACACGAATTTGGCGCGAACGGCCCATATCGTTCGCAATTCGACGGACGGTCGAACAGCCGATGTTCGAGTCGAACATGGGTTCGACTCGAACACGAAGCTCATCCCTATAGGTTACCAAAGATAAGATAAACATCCAAGTGAGAAATTTTTACCTGTAACATATATCCTTTGGCCATGACTAGAATGTCCAAAGTTTTCAATCAGAAAGGAATAACCAAGAGATCATGAATTTAGCTTTGTTGGTAAAATGTGAGTGGGTGAGCAGTGCACACTGATAAATTCTATGTGGGTGCAGCAATTATATGAAATAAGTAGAACAGCTAATACAAATATTGGAATCTTTGTCAATATAATTTACACATTTTTCTACTTTTCCCATTTATACCTCAAGCTGATCATTTTAATGGTTGATTGCAATTTACTGTCACATACCATAATATAAAAGCACAACTACACAGAAAGCATTTCTCACACAATGCTGTGTGCTAGGTCTGGTTTAATTAAACAAATGCTTTTTGAACAGATGCCTATACAGTACTGTATATCTTAACATAGTCAGGATGTGACAGTCACTGATCTCTTTCTCATGCCTCTGGTTAAGCTGGCCTCAGCAATTAGATTTTGCTGCTTAGTGTTGTTAAAGGAGAATTGCAATAAAGGATACATTCACCAAAAAATTGATGTATTGTCAGGTTAGGTGTATTTGCTGTTTCTTTTTAGTGTTTGAGTATTCCTGCTGCTTAGAAAAAAATTATGAGCACTTATGAGTCTGTTCTCTGGATTGCACTGAAGCTGGATATTATCTGACATAGACTTCATTTTCTGCTACAGGCCATGGTGTATCTATATCTAACAACAAACAGGCAACTCGGATAAAGTAATTTTCACTTTGATTATTTTTAAAAAGAGTTGTTTTTACCTTGTGAACATCTTAAGGCACAAACCCCCCCCCCAAAAAAAACTGGGTACATTAGCTAGATCAGTAAGCTGAAGATGCAATAGTAAATAAAATAATTACCGTAATAATAAGACATAAGTAACATACAGTGTTTGACACCCAAACTGGATAATTTTTTTTTTTTAATGGTTTATTTATAACAGGGACAAGACCCACACGGGCCGACAAATAACAGGGTACAACATTGATCAATATTACATCACTTTTAGGTATTGAAAGAACCTGATCTATAATAATGTTTCCAACTGAGTAACCCCAATAAGTAAAATGCGGTGTCGGAGTCCATGTTTGACCGATCCCATCGTTTTCTTTTTTTTTTTCTTCTAGACGGTCCCCGTATTTGGGGGACATAGGTTGGACAAAGTAGCCTAATTAAAGATTAGGAAAAAATGAGAAGAAGATGAAAATAGACAAAAGAGGAAAGAGAGGGGGGGGGGGGGAAGAGGGGGGAGGGGTGTAGTTAGGGTCCCTCAACCATGGATTGACGAAGGTGTTCACTTGACCCGTGTTTGCAGTGGACTACCACTAAACCACTGCATATCAAAAAAGGGAAGGGGGGGGTATCCAGAGTAGTGTGTATTTACACAGCGGCGGCGGGGTCTCTCAGTGCTTGACCCTCTGCCGAATATATGAACATGGTCCACATTTGCCATGTTTTTGAGAATGCTTCTTGCCTGTTTTGTGCAGTAAGGATAAGGTCTTCCACGTGTCTAATTTCTTCCACTTTTGTAAGCCATGAGGAAATTGTCGGTGGGTGTGTGGATTTCCAATGTAGCGGGATACAGGCTCTGGCTGCATCCAATAGGTGTCTAATCACTGACTTTTTGTATACCTTTAAGGAATGTTAGATGCATGGAGGAGGAAGAATGCGGAGTCATCCGGAATGTTATGTTCCGTGAACTTCTGAGTTACTTCTCTCACCACATGCCAAAAGTGATTCAAGATGGGACAGGACCAGAAGATGTGCGTCAAAGTACCCTTATCTGTTCCGCATCTCCAGCACAGATCCGTTGTTGCCGGAAAGAATTTGTGGAGTAGTGCTGGGGTCCTGTACCACCTCGAAAGGAGTTTAAAATTTGTCTCCTGAATTTTGGCACATATGGAGGACTTGTGTGTAAATCTAAGGATGCGCTGTCTCTTGACTGTGTTGAAGTGACAATTTAGTTCTAATTCCCACTTAAGCAGGCCTGGGGGTATAAAATCTGCCCGTGGAGTATTCAGTAAGTTGTAGGCCAGTGAGAGCGTATGTGTTATTGTTCCCAAGGTGTCACAGAGCACCTCTAAGATTGTGAGGGATTGGTCACTGGTGACGGGTGGTTTCAGAGAGTAGAGAAAGTGTCTTAATTGACGAGATCTCAAGAAGTCTAAGCGAAACAGGCCCACGGGATCAGATAGTTCTGCTAACGTATTCCACCTTCCCCCAGTAATGAAGTGGGAGGCTTGATGTAAGCCCGCCTCGCTCAGCCTCCGAAAGATCGCATCGTGTATACCCGGCGTAAACCCGGGGTTTCCCAGTATGGGGTAAAGAGGCGAGTTAGGTGAGGAGACAGACTCATTGGATATGAGACGTGAGCAGACTTTTGTTGTGCAGCCTATCAATGGGTGGCGTTTGGTTTCTGCCGGTAGGAACGTGCAGCACCAGGAAGCTCTATTTAGGGGGATCTCACTCTGGTTCTGTTCTATTTGCGCCGATAGCTTGGTCTCTTGATGACGGCACCAGTCTATGAGCCTCCCCAGGTGTATTGCCTGATGATATTTGCGAATGTTTGGTAAAGCGAGACCTCCATTTTGTTTGGGTAAAACTAGAAGTTTATATGGAAGACGGGATCTTTTCTTGGCCCAGACGAATTCAGTAAATATGGATTGTACTTGTTTAAAATATGATGCCAGAATGTCGATGGGTAACGCTTGCATAAGGTAAAGCAATTTTGGGAGAATCGTCATTTTTAAAATGTTGCATCGACCCATCCAGGAGTGTAGTCCCGTGTGCCACTTGTTTAGCAGGGAGAGGCCAGGGGGGGGGGGCAGCACGGGGGGGCATCTTTAACATCAGAGTGAATCAGTCAGTCTATGGGAAGCTCAGCTAAACAATCTGGTAAGATCAATTAGGACTCACGTGACCCACTGCTGGGTGAAGTACGGGGACGATTCTGAAACCTCTGAGATCTGGCAGGCTGGGTGGAACTGCCAGCAGCTGGGCCCGAACGGCCAGTCGGCCTCGGGATCTTCAGAAGCTAGTCGGGTACTTGAATCGGTTCCGCTCCTAAGAAGGAAAAAAACTCTGGTAGGTCAGCTGGCTTCCGCAATGTGAAGGAAGACTGCGCCGAGCGAAATATGACCGCTAGGGGGTATCCCCAGTGGTAGGTACAGCCATGTCTCCTCGCAATAGGGCTGGTTTCAACATCGCGCGGCGTTGTAGGGTCGCCCTAGATAGGTCTGGTAGTATGTGTATTCCCCTTGGTCCCAGGCTTTACGCAAAATGATCTCTTTCTGTGCAAAGCGGTGTAAGCGGCATAACACGTCACGAGGTCTGGAGGGATCTGCAGATTTAGGGCCCAGGGTGCGGTGTACCCGATCTATCTCCAAGGAGGGCGGAGGAGATTCCAGGAGGCTGTGGAAGATCGCTGTGACTGTCTCTGCTAGATCCTCTGAACCCGTGGCCTCAGGAATGCCCCGCAGCCGCAGGTTATTGCGGCGGCTGCGGTCCTCCATTTCCTCCAGGTGTAATTGCATCTCCTGGGTCTCCACAGTTTGCAATTCGCGCGCTCGTTCCAAGGCTTGTCACTAGTGATGCGACCAGGGTTTCTCCAGAAGCTACACGGTCTGTTACAGAGTGTAATTCTGTCCTGACCTCTTGGAAGTCTTTGCTGTGTGCCTCCTCTATTCTCAGGATCAGGGATTCTATGTCCGCTCTCGTTGGTAGGGCCTCTATGTCCGCCCTCGTGGGGAGGGCTCGGAGCATGGTACAGAGGTCGGCATCCAGCTGACTTTGGCTCTGAGTAGGGACATCCATGCCTGCCCGAAAGACTGCCGGCGTCCCTATGAGGGGATCCGGCTCCGGTGTGAGTGTCGGCGTACCTGAGTGAGATACAGCGGAGCTCGTCTCCATACAAGTTTCACGTGGCGCCGCTACAATGGCGCCCGCTGTCTGCCTCTGCGAGTCTCTGAAGTATTGATGAATGCTGGGTTGGGAAGTCTGATGTTGGTATCCTCTGGTTACCGATTGTGTCCCGTAGCGATTAGGGGTGCTCATGCCGTGTCTACATGAGATAAATGTTATCTGGCGGCCGCTGTAATTCGGGTTAGGCCAGGAGCTCCAGCACAGCACGTCCTCACTCGGCCATTGCTAAGCCACGCCCCCCAAAATGGATAATTTTTTAACATCCCCTGCTCTATATGACAAATTTATTTTCAGCATAATAAAATGAATAATTTTAGCTAGAAACTAAATGCAGAGAGTGAAAATTGTAGTGTCTCTTTACATTAGTGATCATTGGTAAAATGTTCCCTTACATCAGTGGTGAAGTGCTCAATTAAATTGGTGGTCAGTGAAGTGCCCCTTACATTGAAGGTCAATGTGGTGCTCTTACAATGGTATTCAGTGGTGACATGCCCCCTTAAGTTGGTGATCAGCAGTGAATTGTTCCCTTACAGTATATACAGTATAGTACACCTTTGATTGATGTCAATGTATGGGATTCTTCCCTGTTACATTGGTGGTAGGGAGAAGAAGGTCCTCTTACAGACAACCAAGGTATTTACCTGGGAGACAAGAAGAAAGGCTCTACTGGTTTTATGCTGAAGACTTTACAAAAGACATTGGTGCTAAAACTATGATTGCACTGTCAGGCCGTAGATAAATCTGCTACCGCTCTAAATTGTGCTAATTACAATCACAGCTATAAAATCCAAGATCTGACCTATTGACTTTTGTCTTCCACACCTTACTCATGAGCCATCAATATACCATGTAGCCACACTGACCAGCATGTAGGCAGGTAGTGGTTAACGCTGCCTCAGCCAGGAAATTGGGAGGTAATTGTGTTTCCCAGGGTTTTTTGGGGGGTTTTTCCTGGGCCCGGCCCCCTGATCCTGTCTGCTATAAAAGGGAAAGGGACGGAGGTTCAGAACTGAGAGCGGGGGGGGGGGGGGGGAGAGGAAGGAAAAGGGATTACTGTCCTGTTGGTTCATTTTTGTCCAGTTCATTTGGTCAGACCCATTCTCTGCTATTACCGGTGTCTGGATTGCCAGGGATATGCCGAGGTTGGAGTTCCAGCTACCTAGGAGGATTGCCGGGGCTTGCAGTCCTTCCCGAAGACACCAACTATGGACTCTGTCAAAGATGGATTCTTTCCTGTGCAGGTGCGCTGGAATAGCCACAAGCCTGTCTTAGGGACTAGGGATGTTTGGGAAATGTGACTAGGGATGTTAGGTTGCAGCATCTCCCCGATTGAATGACACCATCTATACTATTATTCACCAGCAAGTACTGAGCCAACCTTAATTGGGGCAAATCATTTTAGTATGTTTGATGTCTATTTGAAGTAAACTTGTTCTTCTATGTTGTTTTATACCCAAGAGGTTGTAATAAAGATATCAGATTGTAAGCTAATAGAAGTAATAGTGCCTTAAAAGTCCAATTTTTTTTTGTGGTAACATTGTGTCGCAAATTGATAGAATGTGTCACAGTTCCACATAATTATATATCCACAGTTCCACCATGTGGTAACATATTTCTGCATAATACATACTTAGATGTTAGGGAATAGGGATGGTCCCGATGTTCGAGTCAAATGTAAGTTCGAGTCAAACATCGGGTGTTCATTTGTTTGAACAAATGAACATATGAGGCATTCGCAGCAAATTTGAGCGCCGCGGAGCTCCCCATAATGCACTGCGAGATCACAGTGCATTGACAGCTGCTGGTTGGCCAAAGCATGCACCTGACCTGCATGCTTTGGCCAATCACAGCGCAATCTGCTGTGAGAACCTTGATTGGCAGGCTTGCTTTGGCCAATCATGGCTCAAGGGGCTAAGTCCACGCCCCACACTATATAAGGTTGCTTACACAGCAGCCTTATATAGTATTTATGAATGGAGATTAGGCGGTGTAATGTAGTGTGCGGTTAGTCAGCTTAGTGTATATAACAGTGTAAGGCAGAGTATATATGACAGTGTAGTGCAGAGTATTTAACAGTGTACGGCAGAGTATATAACAGTGTACTGCAGGGTATGTAGCACAGTGTAGGGCAGAGTATATAACACAGTGTATATATAATACAGTTCAGACTATATAGAGCAGTCCGTATAGTATATATAAGACAGTTCAGAGTATATAGCGCAGTCCGTATAGTGTATATACTGCAGTTCAGAGTATATACTGCAGTCCGTATAGTATATATACTAGAGTTCAGAGTATATAGTGCAGTCCGTATAGTATATATAATGCAGTTCAGAGTATATAGCGCAGTCAGTGTAGTATATATAATACAGTGCAGAGTATATAGTGCAGTGCAGAGTATATAATACAGTGTATTGAAGTGGTTAAGGGGAACCCTATGACAGAATTAAGAAAATACAGCATGGGGTCCCCCCAAAATCCATACCAGGCCCTTTGGGTCTGGTATAGAAATTAGGGGGAACTCCACACCAAAATTTTTTTAAAAAATAGCATGTGGTGCCCTCCAAAATCCATACCAGGTCCTTTGGGTCTGGCATAGATTTTAAGGGGAACTCCACTCCAAAATGTAAAAAAAAATTGGCGTGGCCCCCCCCAAAAATCCATACCAGACCCTAATCCAAGCAAGCAGCCTGGCAGGCCAGGAAAGAGGGGGGACGAGCAAGCGCCTCCCCTTCTGAACCATACCAGGCCGCTTGCCCTCAACATGGGGAGGGTGCTTTGGGATGTCATGTGACGTCAGACAGGGCGGGATCTTCCGGTTACATCAGCGGGTGGCCCCACCCTTGCCTATTTAAGAGCAGTCAAAGGGAAAAGACAGCAGTCGGCGGGAGCCTTCCCATGGAGGCGGGGTTTTTTCATTTTTTTTTCAGGTCTGTCGGGTGGTGAAATTGACGATGGATGTACATCGCGGTACACTTTTTAATTTTTTTAAAATATTTTAATAAAGGAATTGTCAAAAACTGTCTATTGTGGCTTTTACTTTTTGATACTTTTTTTGGTGAATGAGTAGGGTTACAATGCACCCCATACCCATTCACATAGTGGGGGGGGGGGTACAGGATCTGTCCCTTGTAAAAGGGGTCTTCCAGATTCCGATAAGCCCACCGCCCACAGACCCCGACAACCAATGGCCAGGGTTGTTGGGAAGAGGCCCTTGTCCCCATCAACATGGAGGGCCTGGTATGGGCTGAGGGGACGGGACCACACAGTGTTTATTTCCTTGATTTTTCATCTATATTTCCGGGAGCCGGCAATACATTACAGCCGTGTACATGTGGGAGGTTGAGATAACCCTTTGCAGAGGGGGAGATGTTGTTGGCACTTCTTCAGCAGTGATCCATCTCCCATAGTAATGGGAGCAGATCTGCACTACCGGGGCCCTCCACATGTACACAGGTACAGAAGAAGAAGAATTAAAGTAAAGTGTACGCATGGAGTTCATGCTGGGTGCACAGCGGGACCCCATACCGTAACTAGGAGTACAGTAACATCACAAGAGCTTATCAAAGATCAGTCAGTTGTTCCTGTAAAGGTACCCCCTTTGTGCAAGGCAGTGACCCTAACCAATGTGATATTAAAAAAGAGCTGCACTTACCCAGTGTGCAAAATCCTTGTACTGAAATGTGATAACCAATAAACACTTGTTAAATTAAGCATTCAGAAACAACCACAACTAGAAGCGCTGATCGGAACCATCCTGTGTGGACAAATTCTTAGATGAAGTCAGTAGAAGAAAAACATATGTCAATTTATTGAGAACACGTGATAGGGTTGATAATTGTCAACAGTTAAAATCTCCTCGCATTAATGGAGCGGCTGTGCAATTTGATCACCACTATCACAGTACCTTGTAAAGCGGTAGGATATAGACAGGCTATATGAAGCAATGCTGTGGTGGTAAATACCTCATGGATCCGGGGAGCTTCACTGTAAGGGGAGAAGCGATGTATACAAAGCCAGATGGAGGGTCAGGTTCTTTAAACCAGAGCACTGGTGGTCAGAGGCGAGATGGCCGTGGAAGGAGGGGGAGCCAAGAGGCAGCTGGAACAACCGCTAGCAGGAGCCGGCAGATGGAAGCGCCAGAGCGTGACATCATACGCTTGGGGAACATATGTCCAGAAGGAGCACAGGGTGGTGGAGCGCAAGCCGAGAAGAGGAAGTGGGTGGCTGTTGGTCACGACAACAGCCACCCACTTACTCTTCTCTTCTCGGCTTGCGCTCCTCCACCCTGTGCTCCAAGCCTCCTTCTGGACCCGTGTTACCCGAGGGTATGACGTCACGCTTGGGCGCTTTCATCTGCCTAATCCTGCTAGCGGTTGTTCCCTGTTATCCAATACGGGGTCAAACACAGCGCTAAAGACTAATGTTCTAAATTTATCACAAAGACCGCTAGATGACCCTGAGATTTCTCTCCTACGTAAAGGACTTAATTTTTGTCCTACTAAACACTTTGATTTGTTTGGGACTTAATTAGATGTGAATAAATTTGCACGCTTGCTGACACTAAAGAAACATTACTTTAATGAGTCGGGGGATTCTGTGGAAGGTTTGTCAGAAGTTCCTCAAACGGGTGAGTCTCCTCCCTCTCCTGAATTATTTTGCGATGTGTGTGGTCTACAGGATCTTATTGATTTGGCTATTTAATCCAATCCTCAGGATGGAGGACCCCATAGATAGTGATACCAAAATATCTTTTAAATTAAGATCAGATTTTTACTCCATTGCTTGCTTCATGGGGGAAGGACCTAGACCTTTTTCAGAAACTTGTGGAGAGGGATCTCACCCGTTTAGCCCATCCTAATATGGGGGGGGGGGAGGGTCAGTGACAGACAACCTCACTAGCTCTGAAAGAGCTACACTTAAGAGTCTAAGTGACGACATCAACATCACTATCCGGGAATGCAGATAAGGGTGGCACAATGGTTGTCCTCGACTCAGATGTCTATAAAAATGAAGCTTTGAGGCAACTGACTGACACTAGTACCTACCTTAAACTTAGGGGGAACCCCACCCAATCATTCAGGTATGAACTATCCATTCTTTTAGACAGGCCTGTCCTTTCAGGCATATTTACACAGAAAGAAACGGATATGTTCATTCCTGACTGCCCGATCACACCAGTGTTCCATCACCTCCCAAAAATCCATAAGGGGTTAGATCCCAGTTTTGGTAGCCCAATTGTTGCAGGCATTGGATCACTGAACGAACGCTTGGGCCAATGGGTAGATGATCAATTACAACCTCTAGTTAGTGATCTACTGGCATTTATCAGAGACACCATACACCTTTTGATAAAATTGAAAGACCTCACATGGAAGCCCAATTATAATTGGGTTACATGTGATGTCTCCAGTCTCTACTCATCCATCCCACATTCCCTGGGCATACAAGCGGTTTCATTCTTTCTTAAAAGATCAGGTCGGTTTTCCCTTTTGCTACAGGAGTTTATTTTATTGAGCCTTGAATTTTTGCTCACATATAGCTTTTTTATGTTTGATGGTGAATTTTATCTCCAGACGTGCGGTGCCTCGATGGGAGCCAAATTTTCTCCATCTGTACATGGGATGGTGGGAGAGGGATCGCATTTTTGGATTGAATAGCCCCCGCCGTAAAGAAACAATATTTTATTGTCCCTTCATAGACGATCTGCTGTTCCTTGTCGCTGACGAGCAATTCAACATGGAAACTTGGTTGAACTATTTAAATGAAAATAATTTGAATTTACGATTTACAGGGCATCACAGCCCCAGGTCCATCGAGTTTCTGGATGTTGAGTTGCGGGCCAACAACAGCGAGATCACCTCTAATTTGTTTAAAAAAGCCATTGCGGGCAATGCCTTATTGAGAGCTGATTCAGGCCACCCAAAACATACAATAGTGCCGCGTACACACGAGCGGAATTTCCGACAGAAAGAGTCAGATGGGAGCTCTTTCATCATATATTCCGACCGTGTGTATGCCCCATCAGACTTTTTCCGTTGAAAATTCTTAGACTTAGATAGAGAACATGTTCTATATTTTTCCGACGTAACAAATTACTATCGGAAAAAACGCTCGTCTGAAGGCTGTTCCGACGCACCAAAAACGACGCATGCTCTGAAGCAAGTACGAGACGGAAGCTATTGGCTACTGGCTATTGAACTTCCGTTTTCTAGTCCCGTCCTATGTGTTGTACGTCACCGCGTTTTGGACGGTCGGAATTTGGTGTGACCGTGTGTATGCAAGACAGCTTGAGTGGAATTCCGTCGGAAAAACCGTCAGTTTATTCCAACGGCAAAACCGGTCGTGTGTACACATAAGAGGGATCCCAGTCGGCCAATTTCTCAGGCTAAGACAGATTTGAGGACCGAGGTTATTCTAAATCTATGACTTTCAGAGCCTTTAGGATTGCTGAGAACATTCCACGTTCTCAGCTAATCTCAGACAGGGGCACTCTTAGAGCTGTTAATAGAAAACAGTTCTCTTCTAATGCCAGTGCCCCCCCCCCCCCCCCCTGTGTTCTCAACACCCTTCAGTGTGGAATTTAATCAAATTAAGAACATCATTAACAGGTACATTCCTGTACTGTTTAATGATCCCATATATGCTTGAATCCTGACAGAGCTCCTACACTAGGAAGATACCTATCGCCCAGTCTGTATACCAGCACTAGTCCTGGAACCCACTGGTTACAGTTCAAATGCACCTTTGGATGTGGTAGCAGAACATGCACCTATTGCCCCTTCATCAAAAGGGACGATACTGTCTGTTCTGCTGCGACTGGTATGTAAGCGGGTGGAGGGTGTGGCGGCTTCACAGAGGGAATCACACGTACTGACTTTATAACCAGGCAACATTTATTACCGGAGAGATGGTGGTAGAAAGAGTATTTACAGGAGTAATGCAAGTAGTTTCACTCCAGACATTGAGGCATAGATACACAGCACAGTCCCTTCTGATGTAAGCAGTAGTTGTATTCGTCAGCACTATAGTCACTTCTCACTGACTGACACAGTATAAGCCCAAGCACACAATGCATATCTGTAGAGGCTGATATTCACACACGTTACCCGGTAACAGCGGTATTCCTTCAGCAGATGGATATATGCATCTGATACACTTGTCCCTCCCTCACAGCGAGGACACCGGATTTATTATCCGCAATGGGGAGACTTTCATCCGATCAGGATTGTTGATACAGGACTCCGGAGGAACCCTGAGCTATCCCTCACAGGCCGGAACACTCTCCCTAACTTCTCCTAACTCTCCCTGACAAGCAGGTTTACTCACCCTTTCTGTATACACACGTGAACTGCACTAAATGTGGCAGAGCTTTCCTATATAAAATATCCACCCAAAAATGGCCGACCAAATCTCTCGAGATTTGCTTGTCCTATCAGAACACCAGGCTTCTCCAAAATGGTGCTGGAGACAATATAGAGGCCAAACACCTCTGAACCTATGTACACATAATAAACATATCAAAGAGGCTGGAAGTGAGAATATACACTTGTTAACCCACTACCTCCTGCAGCCAGCTAGGCTGCCCTGCACACAGCTGCTTACACCCCCCCCCCCCTTTAAAAATTGCAATCCCTTTCATGCACCTAGGGAGAGGTAGTTAAACTGTTATGTATTGCTTGTTTTCTTGCTTGCTATACTATTGCACTGTGTTAAGTCACATAGTCAGAATACTTGACAGGTTTCAGTCCCCTGGTAATACGCTTGGGCAAGCGAGGCTCCGGGTCTTCCAAATGTCTATCTCCATCTGAGGCAATAGGATCGGTAGGTGCTATTTCTTCCACAAGAGGCTCATCCTCCTCCAGAGTGGGGGCACCGTGCATATCTGGCTCCTTCACAGATAAGTCCCATTCAGTTGCAGCAGCCTGGTTCTCTGTATCTCCCCCAGCAAGGGATAAGGTCTCTACTGCCGGCAGAGGGGGCAGGTACCAGGTTGCACAGTCACTGTTAAGGACATCGTGGCTGTTGTCCCATCTAGCAGATGGGGAAAAGACAGGAATAGGATTAACCGTTTGTGAATCAGCACTTAACACACAGGAACGAAGGAGATTACGATGCAGTCTCTTGTGAGGTCCATCCGGCTTCTCTGAAACCAGATCATACACAGGCCGCCCAGGGAAAGGTTGTTGCTGGACTCGATATGGACAGGGCTCCCACTTGGGCTCCAGCTTGCTGCCCCTCAGGTATTTAGGATTCATCACCAAGACTGTCTCCCGGTGTAAGTGGCAGCAATTGAACAGTACTTTCCTCGGCTAAATCCTGGTGCTTTCTCAGTACTATCTGTTTGACTTGGGCCAGGCGGTGCCAGTGATCTTGGACCCATTCCTCTGGGGTCCTTGACATAATAGGCACTGGAGTCTCCAGGAGTAAATCCACCGGTAAACGGCCACAACGCCCAAACATCAGAAAATGGGGAGTATAACCAGTGGCTCGATGCACAGTCTGATTGTAAGCCCAAACAACATCTTCTACATACTGCAGCCAACGTTCTCGATGCTCTTGCTCTAATGTGCGAATCAATCCCAACAATGTGTGATTAAAGCGTTCACAGGCCCCATTTCCCTGGGGGTGGTAAGGAGTAGTATGAGACTTCCGAATACCACTAAGACGGCACAGTTCTGAAAACACCCTAGACTCAAAGTTCGGTCCTTGGTCGGACAGAATCCATTTTGGGCACCCATAGGGCTGAACATGGGACCAGAACAGTTTAGCCATGGTGGCGGCAGTCTGATCTTTAGTTGGCACCACGATGGCGAACTTAGAGAAGTGGTCCACAAACACCAAGGCGTACCGATACCCTGCAGAGGTGGCAGCCACTGTCAGAAAGTCCATGGTCAGTAATTCAAAGGGTTCTCCTGTGCTCACCACGAAAGGGGTCGTTTTCTCTGTTCTCCCTTTGTGGATGGCACAACTCTTACACCCCTGACATGCCTTCTGCACCCACTTGGATAACCCTGGACAAAAGACGTACTTACGAATAAAGGCCTCCGTCTGTTCTGCAAGGAAGTGTCCTCCAATACGGTGAAAGACTTGACAAACCTCTAAGGCCTCTGATTGGGGGATAATCAGTTGATGAATAACTCGCAGCTCCCCTGGAATCCGTGCCTTTCGGTATAAGAGTGAATTATATCTTTCCAGCCTATCCCACTGTTTTAAAAGCTGACACAACGTCGGCGAGAGCCTCCTTCGCTCCTGCGAGTCTGGTTTCCGATTCCTGTCCCAAAATCTCATGAGCTGATCAATGTCAGGGTTTTGCTGCTGGAGTTGCAGCCACTCTCGAGGAGTATGAATCTCTGGTCCTCTTGGCGTAACTCGGTTGCTCTGCAGAGCCGTTGAAGCCTGCTGCTCTTGCTGGTGAATCCCGGAGGGAACAATATCATTCTCTTCGAGTTATTGATCTAGATCATCCTGATGCCCATCGAGAGGAAATTGGGAGAGAGCATCAGTATTACCATTGGAGCGTCCTGGCTTGTAGTGAATGGTATAGTTGAATTGGGCCAGTCGGGCCACCCAACGTTGCTCCAAGGCCCCCAGTTTAGCAGTCTCTAGATAGGCAAGAGCATTGTTGTCAGTATATATGTCCACGTGACCACTTACTAAGTACTCAGCAAACTTTTCGGTGATGGCCTAGACTACCGCTAACAACTCGAGTTTAAAGGAACTGTAGTTGGTTGGGTTACGTTCAGTAGGGCGTAAACTCCGACTTGCATAGGCGATCACACGCTCCGTCCCATCTTGCTCTTGAGCCAGCACAGCCCCCAATCCTTGGAGACTGGCGTCGGTGTACACCTGGAAGGGTTTACGATAGTCAGCGTAAGCCAATATGAGAGCGGAAGTCAGCTCCGCCTTGAGGGCCTCCAATGCCTCACTTTGTGCTGCCCCCCAACTATCAGTAATGCTGGGGGAAGTTTTTCCTTTCTGATGGGCTGGTTGCCCGCACAATAACTGGGTCAAAGGGGCAGCGATAGTAGCAAAGTTCGGAATGAATCTGCGGGAGTAACCCACAAGCCCCAAGAAAGAGCGAAGCTCTGTTACCATTTTAGGTATTGTTAAGGTCTGTACAGCCTGAATTTTGTCGGGATCGGGGGACACCCTTTTGCCTCGACCACATGCCCCAAATACTGGATTTTTGTTTTCATGACATGACATTTTTCCACTTTGAGCCGAAGGCCATACTGGGCTAACTGCTGGAGGACTTGATCCAGATGTAGCAAATGGTCCTCGAACGTTCTGGAAAAGATGATGATGTCATCTAGGTAAATCAGGACAGATTCAAAGTTCAAGTCTCCCAAGCAACGTTCCATTAGCCTTTGGAACGTACTAGGGGCATTAGTCAGGCCAAAGGGCATTCCGATTAAACTAGTATAGTCCCAGAGGAGTGATAAAGGCCGTTTTTTCACGATCTTCCTCTTTTACCGGGACCTGCCAATATCCGCTGGCCAAATCTAGTGTGGAGAAGTACTGGGCCTGTCCCAAGGCCATTAGGGATTCTTCGACCTGGGGAAAAGGGTAAGCATCCCCATGGGTACAGGCATTTAATCTGCGATAGTCCACACAAAAACGTAAGTTGCCATCCTTTTTCCGCACAAGAACTATGGGCACAGCCCAGGGACTACGACTCTCTCGAATCACCCCCCCTTGCAGCATGCTGCGTAATAAGTCTTTGACCTCTTGGCAAAGAGCCGGGGGTATATTACAATACCTTTCCCAAATAGGAGCCGTGTCTCCAGTGTGGATAGAATGATCCAAAGCATTAGTACAGCCGTAGTCTTCAGGGCCTTGAGAGAATGCCATCAAATGTCTGTGAACTAGTTGTTGGAGCTTATTGTTTTGTTCCGGGGTCATCTCCTGCACCGGAAGTGCCAGTTGTGTTAACAATTTCGGGAGCTGCGTCTCTGCTGAATCAGGTAGAGCCGTCTGCAAAGCAGCACAGGCAGCCTCCACCCCAGGGCAAGGATCAGTAATGCAGCTTTTGGGTACTGTATACAAATCTGCAATGGCCACATCCGTGGGCACTTGTATCAGGGTGGACCCCAAGTTAACCAGTTGCACCAACACTTGTCCCTGCTGGACAACAGACAGAGTTCTGGCTACCAACCATTCGCCTTTGGTTTCCAGGTTGCGTTGTGGTTCGACCATCACAGTGGCCTCTCTTACGTGTCTTCTAGCTACCACTGGAAGGGGGAAAACCAACTCTTGACGTGGGGGTATAATAACCCAATGACGGGCAGGGAGACGGATGACCCCCACCTTCTCTGTGTGTTTATGACTCTGTGTCTGAACAGTCCGACAAGCGTTGATCAGATTCTGCAGTTGTGGTTCTGACTGCCCGGATACTTGCAATGACGCCTCTAGCAGAAGGCGAGTTAAGTCCAGTTCTTTTAGGGCGTTCATACCCAACACCACTGGAATTTCTGGGAAGGAGGACTTTCGGGTCACCACGACCCCGACCCTAGGGAGGGTTTGCTCATAAACTTTCATGGACATCCAAGTGACCCCTACTACTGGAATTGGTAGGTTGTTAGCAGCTTTCAGTCTCAACCAGCAGGGGTCTAGAGTTGGGGTCGGCCCAAAATGTTGCTGGTAGAACGAATAGGCCTTAGTGGTGACTTCTGATCCAGTGTCCACCAGACACCTGGCCGGTGTCAGGCTAGAGCATATAACAGGTAACAGTTTAGGTGTTCTGATTATGCAAAGAGTTCAAAGAACAAGAGCACATACCATGAGCAGGTCTGAGCAGAGCAGGTCAGCTGGGACTTGTAGTTCACCGCTGTAGATGTAGGTAGATGTTTGCTGGACCTTGTAGTTCACCGCTGCAGATAAGGATAGATGGTGTCTGGTGTTTGTAGTTCACCGCTGCAGGTGAGGATAGATGTCTGGTGCTTGTAGTTCACTGCTGCAGATGAAGGTACTAGTAGAATCAGGCAAAACGTAGTCTAGGCAAGCTGGGTCATACACAGGAAGATCAGAGTCCAAACGGTACCGAATCAGAAGCAAGCAAACAGGGTCAAACGAGCCGGGTCATACACGAAATACACAGAGCAGATATCAACTGGATCAAACACAAGGTAAACTAACACGAGCAATGATTGAATGCTGATGCAAGTTATTTAAAGGTGAGCTGGCCAATCATTGTTGTTTCCCAGGTAAAGGCTGTGTCAGGTGAGTTGTGCTGGGTCCTGAAGGGATCCTAGTACTGACAGCCGGCTGTCCGTTGAACATCAATGTCGCCACTGGGCACCCAGAAATCATTGTAGGATCACGTTAAGGCAGTGAACGAACATTTCCCGTGGGTCGCCCCTCCGCCACAGGAATCTCTAGTTTAAAGGATGGTTTTGTACGTTCTGGGCTCCCCGTCTCGCACAATTCCTTGCGACATGGCCTAGCTGTCCACACTACCAGCATTTTCGGTCAATATTGGGGTCCCTCCGGAGGGGGTTGATCTCTGCCCGGGGTTGTACGGCCCGCTCTGCAGGGCTGCCACCTCTTGCCTGAGGGAGGCGACCATATCAACTAGGTCTCGTACGACCTTTTCCATCAAGGGCATCCCCGCATTCGAGGCAGTGGCAGGGCATGGGGCAGTCGCTTCCTCCTGCTCCACTGGCCACCTGGCTCCATGAGTGAGGGTAACCTGGCTTCTGGCACCACAGTTCACGGTCCGCCTCTTCCTGTTCCCTGTCAATGGCCTCTTGTAGGATAGCAGCGAATTTCTCTGTACCATCAGCCCTCACTCGATTCCTTTAAGGCTCTCTTTAATGAAGAGGACCATACACCAGCGAGGAACTGGTCCCGGATAAGCTGATCGGGGTTAGGGACCCCAGTTCCGGCGGGGGGCCATTTTCTCCTCCAACCGGCACCAGATTTCCTGAAAGGCCACTGCAAATTGAGGGAAAGTCTCTCGGTCGTGCTGCTCCCGACAATAGAAACTCTTCCGGAGTTCGGCTATGGAGGTACTCTCGCCATACAAGCTTTCTAGGCGGCCCACAATAGCTGTTCTGCTATCCCTTTCCTTCTCAGGCAGAACCATCACAGCCCAGGGTGCTTCTCCTTCTAGCGCATTAACCGCCAAATCTGCAAAGTGTGCTGTGGGTATTTCGAACAAGCGGACCAAACTGTTCAATCTCTCCACCCAGTCTGTCAGGGGCATATTTGTGCCATTAAATTTTAGAATCAGGGCCAAAGCCGCTTCGTATGGTGCCATGATTGACCCTCTAGCCACTCCCACCCTGAACCACCACTTGAGGATGGTGGTTTAGACATCCTGCCGACTACGCCAAAATGTAAACGGGTGTAGGGTGTGGCAGCTTCACAGAGGGAATCACACGTACTGACTTTATAACCAGGCAACATTTTTTACCGGAGAGATGGTGGTAGAAAGAGTATTTACAGCAGTAATGCAAGTAGTTTCACTCCAGACATTGAGGCATAGATACACAGCACAGTCCCTTCTGATGTAAGCAGTAGTTGTATTCGTCAGCACTATAGTCACTTCTCACTGACTGACACAGTATAAATCCAAGCACACAATGCGTATCTTTAGAGGCTGATATACACACACGTTACCCGGTAACAGCGGTATTCCTTCAGATTCAGAACACTCTGCAAACGAGAACTACTTTGGATATTTCACTTAAATACTAGAAAGCCGATGTTAAATTTTGAAGGGGATGTGTCTTACTTTTATGATTGAAAACATCAGCTATAGTATATAGTTTTTATATAATTTTAATTTTTTTTTTATATATATAATTTCCTCGATTCACTATTTTACTTGCTCTGGATATTCCACTAAAAATACTAGAAAGTCGATGGAGTCAAATTTTGAATGGGATGTGTTTTATTTTTACGATTGAAAACATCAACTACAGTATATGATTTTCACATAATCCCTTCCATTCACTATTTCACTTGTTTTGGACATTTTCACTTTCCGGTATATTTTGGCCGTTTGCCCCCCATTCCCATCTATTCAGTTTCATTTTACCTTGTATAAACAGTCCCTTTTCTCCTCACATAGCTAGGTACTATATAGTCATTTCACTTCACTTTGTTCTATTGTTATAATACACTAGTACTATATTAACGTTAACATCTTGACATGACAATGAATACTCTAATTTACACAGAAACAAAACATCTGGAGTTATATGGACACATAGATTATAGGGTGCCCCACGTGACACGTGGCCACAATTATGTTGTTGAGGTTCAATATGTTCTTATTCCATACATAATATAAAACAGTTATGTCCCTGACCTGCCTTTTCTATCATGTAAGGGTCCCCATTTACATGTGTGTGTACATCCGTGTGTGTATCTATTATCGTCTTATTTTATGGGTAAAGCATCTTTCTTTGTTTTGCTTTCATCTTGAACATCGCACATCGATATTTAGCCATACACACGGTACGATATGTATATGCACAATTTTAGAATCTTCTAACACATTTTTATATTGCATGTTTTTGTTTTGCACATTTATCAATGTTTATACCTCACTTAATGGTTTTATTGGGTATTTGGCAGACACATGGATATCGTATGTTATGTATTTGATTTAGAAATGTATTATATGTACGGAGTGCCAAGGAGTGCGATCTGTTGCAGCCCACTAATCTAACCCTGAATTTATAAGGTCATTCCAATATTTGTTTATTATTTAGTTCCCTTTTCTTTTATGGGTTGAATTTATTTAATATATTGGTTGCCTTGATCGCCTCCTTGATTACTCCTCCCCCACATGTGTGAAAGGTCTTTGCAGGACCACAGCTGATCGCTATCTGGATTAGATACAATTGGTCAGGTGACCACCATATATTATTTTGTTGTGTAAAAAAGACAGATTGCGATCGGTAGTCCTACAGCTATGATTAAGTGCCATTAATGTTGTGAATCGCTTTAGCTATAATCTGGACCTGTGTCCCTGATTGATGTATGGATTAAGCTTCATTTAATACAGGCATTATTTTGGAGTGCGGCCGTCCTTTTTCCATGTTCTGCCATTTGACTTTGCTGAGCCAGCACCCTTCATCCCCTATATACTAGGACAGTGTGAACACAAGCGATACCATCTGGAGCGGTAATTACCTTGATATGACGGTGGGTAGTATGTGCAGGAGAGGAGTGCGGAGTGTAGGAGAGGTGTGTGGAATGTATGGGGCTGGGTAGTATGTGCAGGAGAGGAGTGCGGAGCGTATGGCAATGGGTGCTACCTGTAGGAGAGGTGTGTGGAATGTATGGGGGTGGGTAGTACGTGCAGGAGAGGAGTGCGGAGTATATGGCAATGGGTGCTACGTGTAGGGGAGGTGTGTGGAATGAATGGGGGTGGGTAGTATGTGCAGGAGAGGAGTGCGGAGTGTATGGCAATGGGTGCTACGTGTAGGGGAGGTGTGTGGAATGAATGGGGGTGGGTAGTATGTGCAGGAGAGGAGTGCGGAGTGTATGGCAATGGGTGCTACGTGTAGGGGAGGTGTGTGGAATGAATGGGGGTGGGTAGTATGTGCAGGAGAGGAGTGCGGAGTGTATGGCAATGGGTGCTACGTGTAGGAGAGGTGTGTGGAATGTAGTGTGGAATGTATGGGGGTGGGTAGTATGTGCAGGAGAGGAGTGCGGAGCGTATGGCAATGGGTGCTACGTGTAGGAGAGGTGTGTGGAATGTATGGGGGTGGGTAGTATGTGCAGGAGAGGAGTGCGGAGTGTATGGCAATGGGTGCTACGTGTAGGAGAGGTGTGTGGAATGTATGGGGGTGGGTAGTATTTGCAGGAGAGGAGTGCGGAGTGTATGGCAATGGGTGCTACGTGTAGGAGAGGTGTGTGGAATGTAGTGTGGAATGTATGGGGGTGGGTAGTATGTGCAGGAGAGGAGTGCGGAGCGTATGGCAATGGGTGCTACGTGTAGGAGAGGTGTGTGAAATGTATGGGGGTGGGTAGTATGTGCAGGCGAGGAGTGCGGAGTGTATGGGAGAGGGTAGTATGTGCAGGGAGAGGGGTGTGGAGTGTATGGCGGTGTGTAGTATGTGCAGGGTGGTGTCAGTAGGGCAGTGGACGGTGTCAGTAGTTCTTTATTATTTATTTATTTATTTCTTTTTTTACAGTTTAATTTTTTTATTTTGTATTCTTTTTCATTTTTTTAAAAAATGCTTTTTGGAGGCCAGCGAATGGTGTCACTAGGGCAGTGGGGTGTCAGTAGAGAAGGACACAGGGGACTGGAGGAGGACATGGGGGCTAGGGGAGGACACAGTCGGACAGTCGAGGGTGATCAGTGCAGTAGGTGGCTGGCAGTTACAGCAGGGCTGTTAGAAATCATGGAGCTCCGTACAGCCTACCTGATGGGGCCCCCTGTCTCGCTCCGGACCCTGCATACCTGCCTAAAAGAATGCAGCTTTGTCTTTAGGGGGAAAAAAAGGGAGCACTGATGCTCAGTCAGGGAAGATGGGGGGGGGGGGGTCCTGATGCTTAGTGCAGGGAGATGGGGGGGTCTTGGTGCTTAGCGGGGGAGATGAGGGTCCTGGTGCTTAGTGGGGGAGTTGGAGGTCCTGGTGCTTAGTGGGGGAGATGAGGGTACTGGTGGTTAGTGGGGGAGATGTGGGGTCCTGGTGCTTAGTGGGGGGAGATAGGTGTTCTGGTGCTTAGTGGGGGGAGATGGGTGTACTGGTGCTTACTTGGGGAGACGGGGGTCCTGGTGCTTGATGGGGGGGTCCTGGTGCTTAGTGGGGGGAGATGGGGGTCCTGGTGCTTGATGGGGGGGGTCCTGGTGCTTAGTGGGGGGAGATGGAGGGTCCTGGTGCTTAGTGGGGGGAGATGAGGGTACTGGTACTTAGTGGGGGGAGATTGGGGTCCTGGTGGTTAGTGGGGGGTTATGAGGGTCCTGGCGCTTAGTGGGGGGAGAAGGGGGGTCCTGATGCTCAGTAAGCAGAGATGGGAGTCTTCATGCTTAGTGGGGGTAGATTAGGGGGGACTGGTGCTCCTTACCTGGCTGTTCGATCCATCTGGCATTCTGTGTAGAAGAATCATCCCCTCTCTCACTTTTCTTCTGGGCCGATTTCCCTCATCTAGAAGGATGCCAGTGCAGTGATAGTTCAGACGATCTCCCGAAAGCAAAAGAAAACGTCATCTGCTCACTTCTCTGCCAGGCTCTGACTGATGACATCATCTATTGCAGAGCCCAGCAGAGGAAGTCTTCCTTTACTGACACTCTTTCTTTACCTGTCTGAGCAGTTACTGCACGGGCATTCCCAGCATCCCTTCTCCAGAGGTGTCAGCCCAGCCACAGGAGCAATGATTAGGGTTGCCACCTGTCCGGGATTCGCCCAGACAGTTCGGGGTTTGAATCATGTGTCCAGGTTTCAGGCGGATTGAAACCCAGACACATTATTCAAACTGAGCTGTAGCTCCCCAAGTAACCAAGATAGTCACACACAAATCTGTTGCCGTCTGGGAGCTGCAGGTGACTGTCTGGGGGCAGGTTCAGCATCACTGGGATGCAGGGTGATGATGTCAGCAATAGCAATTTGGCCACAATCACAGTTCGCGCACCACATTACTACTCTTCTTGGTGCACCCAAAGGTGTCCCAGGCTGCTAAAATGTTTGGGTTTGACTTGAAGAAAAGGTGGCAACCCTAGCGGTGATACAGCTGTCACTTCTCCTGTCAGCGGCGGTGCCCCCCTCCTCCATGCGATGCCCTCTTGATGAAAAGATGGGCCCCCACCGCTACACCGATCATCCCTGAACGTATCATCCATGTTTGCAGGGTGGGTCAGGTCACAGTGGAGTAGGCCTCTCATGTTAGCCTTGCTTGCAGCCCAACAAGGGGGAAAACATAAATGACGTGACGACCAACCACACAACACCTACCCCCTGCCCCTACAGGCAGTGACGTGTAGGAAGGGGCAGGCTAGACATATAAATTTGGAACTGGATTGAGCATCCCCATTTCTAGGGTTCCTAGGACACTCAAGAAGGTGCTAGAAGATAAATCCAGGTACAGGCGGTCCCCTAGTTACAAACATCCGTCTTACAAACGAAACGACTCCTACTTACAAACGGAGGGAGACAACAGGAAGTGAGAGGAAATTTACCTCTAGGGAGGGAAATTCACTCCTGTAAGCATTATTATGGGAAAAAGGTGTCTTCATTGATGCTTTATCACCAAGGCTTGTTTCCACAACAAACCAAAATATTCAAAATCCAATTATCATTGGGATAGAAAGTGAGGTGAAATCTTCTGAACAGGGGCACAGACAGCAAAACAAACATTACAGGGGTGATAACCCTTCCCTATGCTATCCAAAAAGCATAAAAATAGTATTTTTGACTGGAGCTACACTTAAAAAATGTACCTGTTCCGATTTACAAACAGATTCAACTTAAAGCGGGGTTCCACCCAAATTTTGAACATTATCTCTATGCATTCTCTTCCTTGCCTAGATGCTGACATGCTGTGTAAAAAAATTTAAATCGCCGTAATTACCTTTTTTTTTTCTAATCTTCTTAGCACTTCCTGGTTTTCCTCCCATGGGAGTAGGCTTGTTTCTAGCCTCTCCCAGACCTCCCACAGTCCCCTGGGCGCTAGTCTCAGGCTTCCCAGCATGCATTGTGCAACAGCGTCATCACAACATCTCGGGGGGGAGGGAGGAGCCTGGTAATGGCTCTGTGCACGGCGTGAGGATCCTGAGAACCCTCTCCCTGCAGCTGAGAGGAATGATCGGCCTGATGAGAAGGTGTAGGTAGCTTCCCTCCCCGCCCCCCCTGCTCATCACTCACTGAGCTGTCTTGTGGAGTAAGCCAGAGGAAGTTTGTACCTGCGTCTGACTGCAACAAGCTGTAGTGAGCGTCCCTTTTTGTCCCAACTTCAACAACAACTAAAAGATAAGTACCGTATTTTTTTTTTTTTTTGGCTTTTTTTCTATTGCAATTGTCTTGAAGTGAAAAGGCAAAGGAAAAGTAATAGAACAAAAGCAAGGGAAAGGGAAAGAACATATTGAAATAAAACGAAATAAAATGGAATAAAAAACGAAAGTAAATGAAAGTAAATGAAGGCGAAAGAGCTGAAAAAGTAGAATCAAGTGAGCTAAGAAAAACAATAAAAACAGGGGGGGGGGACAGGGGAGAAGGAGAAGGTGAATGAGAGACAAGCCAACGGAAGAGTTGTCTCCCAGCCCCCACCTGCTTGCTGCTGTTGCAGTAGCTCCCTTTCTTGTGATTTTTTTTTTTTTGGTCTTTTTTTGTTTTTGTTTTTTGCAAATGGTATTAACTATAGGCTCGATAGTATAAACTATAGAATAAGAAGAAATTTCATAGTAACAAAATGTGGAACATATAAGCTCATACTGGAACTATACTGCTGAATATATAAATTATCTTGCTGAATACTTGAATTAGATTGCATTATACCGCTAAAACATTTGAATTATTTTTATGAGCACCTGGGCCCTCATGCACATGGGCTGTTGGGAGAACGTTGTGAAAACGCTAGTATCTTTGCAGTGACTTTTTTTTTTTTTTTACTTTTTTTCAGCATTTTTGCAATAGCGTCTTTGAGCGTTTTTTTTTTTTTCCTCCTCTTTTGGCTCTTTTCTATTGCAATTGTCTTGAAGTGAACAAGCAGGGGAAAAGGCGAAAGAGCTGAAAAAGTAGAATCAAGTGAGCTAAGAAAAACAATAAAAACAGGGGGGGGGGGAACAGGGGAGAAGAGAAGGAGAAGGTGAAAGAAAGACAAGCCAACGGAAGAGTTGTCTCCCAGCCCCCACCTGCCTGCTGCTGCTGCTGCTGCTGCTGCAGTATCTCCCTTTCTTGTGAATTTTTTTTTTTTTTTTTTGCAAATGGTACTAATTATAGGCTTGATAGTACAAACTATAGAATAAGAAGAAATTTCATAGTAACAAAAATGTGGAACATATAAGCTTATACTGGAACTATACTGCTGAATATATAAATCATCTTGCTGAATACTTGAATTAGATTGCATTATATCGCTAAAACATTTGAATTATTTTGCTGAGCACCCCCATGCACACGGGCTGCTGGAAAAGCGCTGTGAAGACGCCGGTGTCTTTGCAGTGACTTTTTTTTTTTTTTTTTTTTAACTTTTTCCAGCTTTTTTCAGCATTTTTGCAATAGCGTTTTTGAGCGCTTTTTTTTTTTTTTCCGCTTAAGAACGCTTAAACAATTGAACAGCACCAAGGAATGCTTAATGTACTTAAGGTAGTAACATAACTTCTGGAAAACGGGGACTACTCATATCTCTATTAATTATTTCTATTATTGGATCGTGGGGAGGATGCCGGGTATGAGAACGGAATAAAAAAAATATTAGTAAAAATAAGTCAATTTAAAAAGGCTGGGAGATTTTTTCATCATTAAGAGACCCCAATCAAGGGGTATTCTGGAAGGCAGCTTTGAAGATCTTATAAATCCAGCCATAGAAACAAACATGAAGGGGAAAACAACAAGAAGTGCGGGAGCAATACCGAAATCACCTAGGACCAGCCTAGGCCCAAGTCCAGGCCCTATGAACAGGTATATACAGCAAGGAATCGGAGAAGGAGAGAAACAAGTGGGTTCAAAGGGCAGACAAATAGATACAAAAGAGAAGGACAACAAGGATAAAAAAGGCCAGTATAAAGTACAAACAGAAACCAGCCACCTCTCAGAACCCAGAATGGAGCCAGAAATGGGAGAGGAAGACAGAGGAAAGGAGGAAGGACAACAAGGGCCACAGTTGCCAACAAAACAGGATATGGAAAAAATGTTCGCGGCACTAGAGAATTCCCTAAAAGCAGAGATGTCAACACTCCATAAAGATATGGGATATATGTTAAACAGAGTGGAAGAAGTAGAGATCAAAGTAGACCTACATCAAAAAAACATAAAGTAACTAGAAGACGAAATAAAGAAATTAAAACGGGAACAACAGGAACAATCATATAAAATAGAAGAGCAAGAAAATAGAGATAAAAAGAAAAACTTGAGAATACGTGGGTTACCGGAAACAGAACAAGCAGAAAATCTAATAGAAAAAATGAACAATCTCTTCAACCAAATCTTGGGAAAGGAAACAACTAACACAATAGGAATAGAAAGTGTCTTTCGAGTGAAAAAACCTCAAAGGTTCGCAAGGGAAACACCTAGAGATGTAATCGTACGCTTTGAAAAATGGGAAGAAAAAAAACAGATCTGGATAAACCTAAAGAGGAAAACACAAATAGAGTTTGCGGGAGGTAAATTACAAATATTTCAAGACTTATCTCAAGAAACGTTGAAAAGACGACGGATACTAAAGCCATTATTAGAAATCCTCCGGGAGCAAGAAATTCAATACAACTGGGGTTTTCCAGCATGTCTAATAGCAAGGAAAAACGGAATAAGTGCGAGGCTAAGACATGTGGAGGAGATTCCGGACTTTTGCAACAAACTAGAAATCCCCTCCCCAGAACTGGAAAAATACGCAAATAGTCAGTAACGAATAACGGCAAGAGATGACCTACAGTGGCAAGTAAATTCAAGGATCAGACATCAAGATGTGGACTCTCGAGGAAATTAATATCTGAGAAAATACCACACAACGGTGCAAGGGGCCTTAGAGTGGAAAGGGGGGGGGGGCTGGGGTTGATGGGATGGGAAAAAAGGAAAGTGAAAGGATTGGTAAAACACAACAAAAACGCAGGGAGAGGGAGACAGGGACTCACGGAGTGGACAGGGGGTCGCCCTATTAGTGCTTAGGCAGGGGGGGAATAGGGTGTCTTACAGAGCTCCGCCTCACAATAAATAGAGCAGAGGGGGCAGAGCGTGCCCCACAAAACAAAGTAAAACGCTCTCAGCTCTAGAGAATATGGGGGTAAAAAACCCATATCAGAAAAAAGGGAGGGGGAGGGTGGGAGGAGGGAGGGTGGGGAGGGAGAGGTCTGAGTCACATGAGTGGTTACATAGGCACACCTATTCTGAGACAAGAGATGAGGAGACCCCGTGCGTCCGCTGGGTGTCCCCTCCATCCGGTCTCCTAGGGGGACCGCGTGGGGGGGAGGGCCGGAGGACGGGCGGGGAAGAAAAGGCACAAGAATGGAAAACGTAAACAGCATAAAAATAATCTCTTACAATGTCCGAGGACTAAATTCCCCAGGGAAGAGAAACATCATCCTCCGAGAACTAGAAAAAAGTAAAGCAGAAATAATTTTCCTACAGGAGACGCATATAACCCAAAACTCAAGTGCCAAAATTTATTCAAGAAACATACCAACATGGTATCAAGGAGACTCGCCAATAAGAAGGGCCAAAGGAGTAGCCATCGGTATAGGGAAAAATGTACGTTTTCTAATAGATCAAAGGAAAATAGACCCGGAGGGTCGATATCTTTTTATTACAGGAACTATACACGGGGTAAAATATACATTGGCCAATGTCTACTGTCCTAATAAGAACCCTAAAAAATATTTGATAGATATAATTAAAATACTAATGGAATTCAAGCAAGGAAAATTAATACTAGCTGGAGACTTCAACTTCAGCATGGATAATAAAATGGACAGTACCTCAAGAGTAAGGGACAAAGAGGTAAATCAACTAAAGAAATTAAAAAGAACATTATATGAACAGCAACTAATAGACCCTTGGAGAATTCAGCACCCCAGCACAAAGGACTACACATTCTACTCAACAGTACACAAAATTTACTCCAGATTGGATTACATCATGGTCGAACATAGAAACTTGGAAGAAATAGAAGAAACAAAAGTAGGCATAATAACCGCCTCAGATCACAGCCCAGTAATCTTGAGAATGAAAATAAAAGGAGAAGTCCTTGAAAGGGGTCCATGGAGAATCAACAAAACTTTATTAGAAGACAGTGAGACCGAAAAAAGCATCATAGAAGAAATTAAAAGATATTTTGAAGAAAACGATACACCAGAGGTATCGAAAGCAACAATATGGGAGGCGCATAAATCTGTTATTAGGGGCAAGTTAATAGCTATAGGGGCAAGAAAAAAACAGGAAAGGAAAACAAACATGCAACAAATAATTAAAGAAATTTATGAATTGGAACGAAAACACAAAAATCAAGTAAACAACAAAATCTTCGGCCTACTATCTCAAAAGAGAGAGCAATTAAAAGACTGGATGGAACAAGAAGAAAGGAAGGACTACAACAGAGTAGTACAAGAAAAATATAAATGGGGTAATAAACCAGGAAAATACCTAGCAAATCTGGTAAAAAAAAAGAAGTCTTTGAATTACATTGAGAAAATCAAAAATGAAAAAGGAGAAGTGGTAAATAAAACTACAGATATAGCGATAACATTTCAAAAATACTTCAGCTCCCTTTATGCAATAAAAGGACAGGAAAGTTGGAAAGAAGCGAATACAAGAACAAAGAAGATACAAGAATATTTAAAAAAAAGCAAACTTACCAAAACTAAAAATAGACCAACTAGAAGAATTGGAAAAAAATATTACGCATGAAGAGGTAAAACTGGCATTAAAGGAAACTCCCGTAGGAAAAAGCCCAGGACCAGACGGGTTTACGGTCAAATACTATAAAAAATTTGAAGAACAGCTGACTCCAAAACTATTAGAATATATGAATTCCTTAGGGGAAGATGAAGAAATAAGAAGTGAATCGTTATGAGCTCATATTACAATACTACCAAAAGAAGGGAAAGACAAAGTTAACTGCTCAAGCTACAGGCCAATAGCCCTATTGAACACTGATACGAAACTGTACTCCAAGATCCTGGCCACTAGGATAAAAAAACTAATCCCACTGTGGATCAACCCGGACCAAACTGGTTTTGTCCCGGGGAGAGAGGGGCGGGACAACAGCCTAAAATCATTATTGATGTTGCACAAGAAGGTGCAGAATGAGACCCCAGTTCTATTCCTGTCATTGGATGCAGAAAAAGCATTTGACAGGGTAGACTGGGGTTTCATGATGGATACATTGCGGCACTTGGGTATTGGGACAAAAATGATGAAGTGGATAACAAATTTGTATAATGGCCCGACAGCAGTCGTAAAAGTAAACGGTAGACTCTCTCCAAAAATTAAGATGCAGAATGGAACACGGCAAGGCTGTCCACTGTCTCCACTATTATATGTATTGGCCTTAGAACCACTATTAGCAACACTCCGCAATAACAAAGAGGTAGAAGGAGCGAAACTAGGAGGAAAAGAGCATAAGATCGCTGCCTACGTGGACGACATCTTGATGTACGTATCTAACCCAAGAGTGTCACTCCCAAACATACTGAAAGAAATTAAAAACTACGGAGAACTGTCAAACTTCAAAATTAATCCAATAAAAACGGAAATATTAAACATAGGTCTAGAGAAAAAGGAAGTTCAGTTTTTACAAAAAGAATTCCCATTCACTTGGGTAAAAGAACTAAATTACCTTGGAATTAAAATAACTCCTAGAGTCGAAAAAATTTATCAGGCAAACTTTATTCCACTGATCAATGAGGTCAAAGAAGAAATGAAAAAGTTAAGAATACAGCCACTTTCATGGATTGGAAGAATAAATATGTTTAAGATGACGATATTACCTAAAATAAACTACAGATTACAGATGTTACCAGTAAAAATCCCGCAGAGCTTTTTTAAAATAATTAAAACAATCCTGCTAAAATACATATGGCTTAATAAAAAACCAAGAATTAAATACACGCTGATCACAAGGAAAAAGGAGCATGGGGGTCTTGCCGTCCCAGATATAAGTAGGTACTATAAAGCCATAGTTTTAACACGAATGTTAGAGTGGACAAATGAGAAAAATGAAAAAAAAATGGGTGGAAATCGAAAACACAATAAGTGGAGCCACACTACATAAGAATATTTGGATTCCACGGAAATATAGAATATTGGACACCGACACGCACGAAATAACAAAAAATGTATTTAAAATTTGGGACACCATTCACTTAAAGAATGAATGGAAATATAATTCACCACTATTAGCACTCACAGGATCGAATTTCTTCACCCCTGGGGGGAAATATTTGAAATCCAAGGAATAGGTAACCCACGACTGAAAGATATCACTAGAAATGGCAAAATAAGAACACGAGTAGAAATAGAGGAAAGGAATGGATGGAAGATGAATGAATGGAATTATACTCAAATAAGGCACCTAGTAAGCACAATACCACACCCACTGAGAGATGAAACAAAATTAACTGCACTGGAAAAGCTATGTAGCAATGAAACACCATTAAAAAACGGAACATCAAAAATTTATAGTATACTGACAGATTTGGAAGCACAAGAAAGACCAGAATATATAAATCAATGGGAAAAAGAAATGAATTTAAAAATAGATAACCAAAAAGTGGAAAAAATGATAGAAATGGGATATAATAAGGCTTGGGACATGAAGACCATAGAAATGAATTATAAACTAGTATCAAGATGGTATATGACCCCAGTAAGAATACACAGATTCCATCAAGATAGAACCTCCTTGTGTTGGAGAAAATGTGGCCAAATAGCAACGATCACACACATATGGTGGGAATGCCCAATAATAATGGAGTACTGGAAGGAAGTGTTAAACAACATAAAGGAAATAACTGGAGAAGAAATAGAACAAAATATTTGGACTTGCCTTTTCCATATCTACAATAAACCTAAGAAACAATATAGAAAATCAATAATACCTAACCTCCTGAATGCGGCCAAGGCCTTAATTCCCAAGAATTGGCTAAAAAGTGGAAAACCAGACATTAGAAACTGGCTAAAGGAAATAGATTATCACTACAAAATGGAAGGAGGAGAGAAAGGGGATAATAGTAGATGGGAAAGTTGGAAAAACTACAAAGTCTCGGATATTTATTTAGATAGGATAAAAGAAAGAACAGGTGCAGAGCCAAGTGGATAAATAAATAACATAAAGGAACGGACCAGACACAGGGGAGGGGGAGGGGGGGGGACGAGGGGGAGGGGGGGCGGGGGGAAATAAGAGGGACTGAGAGAGACTAAGATAATAATAGGGTTTATAATTATAGAAGGCGTTTTGTCGCCGGTTTTTAAAAATATTTAAGAATATCCTAGAAGGGAAAAATAATAAAGATGTGACGGAAACAATCCACAATGATGTGAAAAAGGAGAAGAGATAAAGTTTGACACATAAAGTTGAAATAATGTCTCTCGGAAAACTTTCGCTGAAGTGGATAAAAAAAAAAAAAAAAAAATCACAACATCTCGGTGAATGCTGGGAGCACAGCATTCACCGCATCCAGGAAATACATGCTTGCGGGCTTCAAATGCCCACAATGAAGATGGAAACCGCCTTCAGTGAATTTTATAAGTTATTCTTTACAACAAAATCGGACACAGGCGGACTTATTACACAGAACATGTGAGTAGATAATCATGAGAAGAAAAGTTTGTGAATGAACTCCAAAAAAAAAAAAAAAACGATAGATAGCTGGACCCCCGCTTTAAGAACAAACCTGCAGACCCTAACTTGTTTGTAACCCGGGGACCGCCTGTATCAGTAAATGTCAGCTTTCCGCCCCTGCTAGCAATTAACTGTTTATTTCCAAAAAAGTTCACTTTAATGAAAGCCTTCATATAAGCTTACAAAAGTCATCTTTTGTCTGGTTTTACAAATACTCTGTGGGCTTGAAATTCTAAAAGAGTATTAAGTGTTTACATTAGCTGGCTTAGTAAAAAGGATGACACTAGGTCCGCTTTGAATACATCCAATCGTATGCAGGGGAAAGGACATTATTTTTGCTTGCATGTGATTGGATGTAAATATTCACTTTGCAAGGTGACAGTTCACCACTCCTTTATTAAAGCGGACCTTTAGTCATTTTTTTCAACTTTCCATCTATTAAATCTTCTGCCCTTATACAGCCCACTTCCTGTTTCTTGTCTGGTAAAAAGCCTATGCTTATAACATCATGCACATCTCCCTCTCTCACTCTCCTGAGAGTTTGCCAGGAAGGGAGGGGGGATGGGTCATAAGAGGGCCAATGAGAGCTGCAGAGCTGGTGGTGTGCCTCTGTGTGTCAGTGTAAATCCAGGAAGCTTCAGCTGCCCACAGTTAAAATGGTTGCAGACAGACTCAGTGGAGGGAGATTTCTGCAGCATATTTGGCAAGTACAGAATCACAGTATATATAAAATAATATGCAAAGTGGTTGGAGGGAAGCTTCAGAATGGCAAAAATGTTTTTATTACAAATTTTGTGAGCAGACTGCAGTTCCTCTTTAACCCAACTATATGTGTGGAGATACACCAGTTCATTTTATCATGGTGCTTTGGGCATCTATAGTTGTTAGATGCGATGTGTTATATGCTTCAAGGCAACATTGTGAATAGTCAATGATTTTAATATTGTTTCAAATGTATTTTTGTAAATAAAAATTGATATACTTTTTAACCACTTGCTTACTGGGCACTTAAACCCCCCTCCTACCCAGACCAATTTTCAGCTTTCAGCACTGACGCAATTTGAATGACAATTGCGCAGTCATACAACACTGTACCCAAATGAAATTTTTATCATTTTTTCCCACAAATGGAGCTTTCTTTTGGTGGTATGTGATCACCTCTGCGGTTTTTATTTTTTGTTAAAAAATGTAAAAAGACCGAATTTAAAAAAAAAAAAAAATTCAATTTTGTTATAAAATTTTAAAAAAGGTCATTTTTCTCCTTCATTGATGTACGCTGATGAGGCCGCACTGATGGGCACTGATGGGTGGCAGTGATGGGCACTGATGGGTGGCAATAATGGGCACTTATCTGGTACACTGGCACCACTGGTGGGCATTGATAGGTGGCACTCATGGGCATTGATATGTGGCACTGGTGGGCACTGTGGGCACTGTCAGGTGGCACTGGCAGGGGGTACTGGTGGCACGTATGAGGCATTATTGCCTCCTCCTCTTCGGGACCGATGTCCCTTGCTGATGAGCCGGTGATTTGCTTTTTTTACTCCTTGCACTGTCAGCGCGGGGAGAAAAAAAAAACGATCACAGAGCTTTTGTTTTGATCATGTGATCAGCTGTCATTGGCTGACAGCTGATCACATGGTAAGGGGCCGGGACCGGCCCCTTACTTGGATCGGTGATCACCCGAGTCTCAGTGACTCGGTGATCACGGCGCGCTCCACGCACGCCCTGTAGGCCTCCTGGGAATTCAGGTCCGTGCTGTAGCCGTCATTCGGCTATAGCGCGAATATCAACTGGTTAAACTACATTGTTAGTGTTGTGCCTATAAAGTCCATCATCCAAATTTCTTTTTCAAATTCAAATATATCAGGACATGGCATATATATATATATATATATATATATATATATATATATATATATATATATATATATGTGTGTGTATATACAGTATATATGTGTGTGCATGTATATATGTGTGTGTATGTGTGTGTGTGTGTATATATATATATATATATATATATATATATATATACCTATTCTTCGTATCCACAGTACCACTCTGTGATGATGGGAATTTAATTTTTCTATAGTTGTCATCTGCTCTTGATTTCCAGGGACAGTCTAATGTTTTAAAACCTTGGCAAAAGAAAAATCCCTGGTCCTTGTGTAGCACATGTTAAGTTTTTGAGAGTAATAATATTCTCTCAGCTAAGCTCAATTGCTAATCTATCACAGAGCAGTAGCAGTCTTTTAAGTGCAAAACTAATTTATATTTTGTTTCATAAATACGCCAAAGGATAACTTGCCACAAATTTGTGGCAATGTTGAATTGTAAGTCTATTACCTTCCTGCACATTTTTACTGGAAAGTTGTACACTAGCAGAGCACTTGAAGTTCTAGTTGACACTTTTCCAATTTGTAGCAAATTTGCGTGGCAAGTCTCTAGCAAGAACAAAGTTGCAGTGATGGGTCTCCAGCAAGAGCTCTACAAGTCTACAGCATGGCAATTCAGCCACAGTGACCCCTGTGGTGGGATGACTATTACACAACATAACTGAACCAGAACATGCAGCAGACTTGCAGAATGTTTGCAAAGAAAGTTGATCTGGAGTCATGCAATGCGGTCTTGCTGCAATTGTACAACAAACTTGTGAAGCCTGGCAAGGGTAGCAATAGCTTAGTAAGTCATTTTCAAACTTACAGCACAATTGCTTGCTATCTGGGTTAGGTACTAGGAATTCTGAGACAGCTTGGAGCATGATGGGCTGGAAGACATTGGCCCAGTAGCAAAATGCCTCAGAAAATGAAATGTTGGCACCTACTGCCATTTTGCTGCTAGCAAGTCTCATTCCCAGACTGGCTGTTTGTATATGTGGAAAGTATAGACAGCACAATAGAAAACTTGATATAGTGTTAGCACAAAAGATTCCTGGTAGCATGGTAAGTTCATCAACATTCTCATTGTGTAATTTTTACAATATGCAGCTGTCTCATGTCAGTATTAGTCTATGTTTTCTTGTCAATTACATGTAGCACGTCATTCATTATATGTATAGCACTGAATCTAATTACATCATCATTAGTACAGATAGCTGAAAATGATTTCTCTGTAATTAAATCAACAAATTAAGTCAAGGCTGACAATGTAGTCATTCTGCTACAGTATTTGGCTTGGCACATCTTTGTGGCTCAAGCAGCTGTATTGGAGATTTTTACGCTTTGGATGCATCACTTTTTCGGAAATAAAGCCACCTTGCTCATTTGGGAATACTGAACAATTAAACACTGCAGCTGATGCTCCATTCACACTATTTAATGAAAGGCACAGTCCTGTTAGATATGAAAATTTGGCTTCTAAACTCACTCAGGGGACAGAGTCTACCTGCTGAGTGTCCCTAACTTTCGCTCCAGCATTAAGGCTGGATTCATACAATTGTGCTGCAGCAACACACTTTATATAACGCTTTGGTGTGCTGATGTGCCCTTCATTCCGAATGGCACCCCTAAGCACTTCTCATCTGCATTGCAGCATTATACATTACAGTGTATTGTAGTGCACTGCGTTGCTAAAAATGTTGATGCGTTAGGAAGCCCATTCAAATGAATGGACTGCCTTTATGTAATGCACATTAATGTGTATGCGCATAGGTGTGTGCAGCCTTTTGCATTAAGGTGTGCACCCCAAAGCTCAAACACACATGCATGTGTGTTTATACTGTATATATACACTTTACATACACACACTCTTAAAAATAAATGTAAACAAACATTTTAAAATGTATTAAAATATAGATGACATCAGTAGGGCAGGGGATGGTGTCAGTATAGCAGTAGACGGTGTCAGTACAACAGTGGATCGTGTTAGTCAGAAGATTAGTGGATGTGTCAGAAGGGCAGAGATTGGTGTCAGTTGGGCAGTGGATGGTGTCAGTCAGAAGGGCAGTGGTCTTTGTCAGTAGGGTAGAGGACGGTTCCAGTAGAGCTGGTGTCAGTAGGGCAGAGATTGGTGTCAGTAGGGCAGTAAATGGTGTCAGTCAATAGAGCAGTGGATGGTGTCAGTAAGTCAGTGGACCTTGTCAGTAGGGCAGAGGATAGTGTCAGCAGGGCAGTGGATGCTGTCAGTAATTTTTATTTTTATTATTATTTAAAAACTTTTTTTTTTAAATTATTTTTTACAATATAAATTTTTCTTTTCTTTTTACAATTTTTTTAGGAGCTCATTGGGGAGCTTTGGCGAAATATCAGGGGTCTAAACAGACCACTGGTGTCTCACTTTTGTGACAGAGAAAAGAACCGAAGACAGAGATCCCCCCAGATCCCCCCAGACACACCCTGTGCACACGCCTATGTGTATTATTATTATTATTATTATACAGGATTTACAGTTGTGCTGATCGGTTTACATACCCTGGCAGAATTTATGATTGCTTATGCAGCGTACACACGACCAGACTAGGTCCGACGGTCTTCCCGACGGACTTCCGACTGACTTTCTGAACGGACGGACTTGCCTACACACGACCGGACTTTCCGGCAGACTAGGTCCGCCGGTCTTCCCGACAGACTTTCGACGGAGTTGCGGCGGACTTGCCCACACACGGACAAGCCCGTTCATTTTGAACGTGACTCGGGTACGACAGGACTAGAAAAGGAAGTCAATCTTGCCGCTTTTATCAGCGAGATTGACACCTTGCAGCCGGAGAGAGCGGAGAAGAACCGGACGCTGGGAGAAGAGGCCGAAGAGAGCGGAGAAGAACCGGACGCCGGGAGAAGAGGCCGGAGCTGTCTAATAAATGACTTTAAAAACCTGTGTAGTGTGTTTTTTTTATTGACACTTTTTCCCTAGGTGAATGGGTAGGGGTACGATGTACCCCATACTCATTCACATAGGGTGGGAGGCCGGGATCTGGGGGCCCCCTTAATAAAGGGGGCTCCCGGATTCCGATAAGCCCCCCGCCCGCAGACCCTGACAACCAACGGCCAGGGTTGTCGGGAAGAGGCCCTTGTCCTCATCATGGGGACAAGGGGCTTTGGGGGGGCGCAGGGCGCCTCCCTCCCCCAAAGCACCCACCCATGTTGAGGGCATGTGGCCTGGTACGGTTCAGGAGGGGGGGCGCGCTCGCTCATCCCCACCCCCTTTCCTGACCGGCCAGGCTGCGTGCTCGAATCGGGGTTTGGTATGGATTTTGGGGGGACCCCACGCTGTTTTTTCCGCGTAGGGGGTTCCCCTTAAAATCCATACCAGACCTAAGGGCCTGGTATGCCCCGCGCTCGCCGCAATAGGAAAATTTGTTTTTCCTATTGCAGCGAGCGTGACATGTAGTACCCTGTCCGTGCATCGTATTTGGTCCGTCGGACCACCATACAGACGAACGGGCTTTCCGTCAGGAACTGAGTCTGGCGGAGTAATGACGTAAAGATTTGAAGCAAGTTTCAAATCTAAAGTCCGTCGGATTTCCGACCGAAACGGTCCGTCGGAAGTCCGATGCAGCCCACACACGATCGGATTGTCCGCCGGATTCAGTCCATCGGACCAGTCCGGTCGGAAAGTCCGCCCGTGTGTACGCGGCATTAGTCATTTTTCAGAGAATATGAATAACACAAAAACTTTTCTTTTACTCATGGTTAGCGTTTGGCTGAAGACATTTATTATCAATCAACTTGTTTACTCTTTTTAAATCATAATGACAACAGAAACTACCCAAATGACCCTGATCAAAAGTTTACATACCCCAGTTCTTAATACCGTGTATTGCCCCCTTTAACATCAATGATAGCTTGAAGTCTTTTGTGGTATTTGTGGATAAGGCTCTTTATCTTCTCAGATGGTAAAGCTGCCCATCCCTCTTGACAAAAAGCCTCCAGTTATGTAAACTTATGAGCACAACTGTATATAGCGCCAACAGTTTGCGCAGTGCTTAACAAAATGAAGGCAGACATTACAGTTACACGTGTTAGTGCACCACAAAGATCAATATAGTTACCAATATTTTTATTTTTACTAGATCTGAATCTAAGTCTGAAAAAAATGCAGCCAAAGTGTTTCTAGATTCTGAGCAAATCCCAATGTACAGCTTGGAGAAGAAGCCACACCTGTATAATGTGGTTAAGTGGTCAACTGTAGTCTCTATCAGAAGCCTCTGCAAGGGTGACATCACATGAGCCCAGTTGGGTGACAGAGACAGTAGGTTGTCACCCTATAACAGGAAGTGCCAGAACAGGAAATTTAAAATCGCTCTTTAAATTTCAATAACATTTTGAAGATTTTAGTGATTGGATTTACATATAATTTTTAATTTTCAAAAAAGCAATAACATTGACAAATACACTGGATAATAGTCATGTATATACAGTACCCTGGCGATGTCTGGGCTTCTGCTGCCCCTAGGAGATTCTGCTCTCTGTGTATTGTAATATATATCCAATACTCCAGAACTCCAACAGTTTTGAGTTATGGAATACACTTTCCAGATGCCCCTTGATGCAGCATGCAAATATATGCTACAAAAAGATATATTTCCCCTGAAAACAATACAGTTTAAATAGTTTAGATAGGTTTCTTTGTTGGCTAGCTTATAAGTGAGCTTATAGCCTTATGCAGTGCACATGATAGTAGCGCAGCACAAAATAAATGGGCTATAGTGTAACTAAAAGGCCAAAAACTTTGGCCCTGCTGCCTTTTTTGCAGTGTATCGCAATGCACATTGAATAAGTAAGACCCCATACGCACTATTCGATTTTTTTGCAGATTTTTGTCTTCAGATTTATGTAAGATGCCTGTGGTATGTAGTGTCCGAAGTGGAGCTTGTGTGTTGAGGATTCAGGTGAAAACGTAGTTAGGCAGGTCAGGTCGGCAACAGATCAGGCAAAGCGGTACACAATCGAAATCCAGAGAGTGGTCAGGCAGGCAGAGGTCATATATGAGCTGGCGGTGAAGTACAAAATCAGCAGGCTAGAGAGTGGTCAAGAATTCAGGCAGAAGTCCATACACGGTAATCAGAATCACAGAGCTATCAATACACTGAGGGAGCTAGTCCACACAAAACGGTCACTAAGTAACAGGAAGTGCTGTAATTTATTGGCTGCTTGATTGTACATTGTCCACAGCTGGCAGCAGGTGGGGCTAGTGAGTCCAAGGCAATGCATCAATCTGGGAGAACAGAGCTCCCCTGTGGCACAATAGACAAGGTGGCAGCTGTGGAACCAGTTGCATTCCGGTTAAATGACACCCAGGTACATGATAGGGCCCCCTCTCCAATGGACCAGGGGCTTAGCGGGAAAGGAGGCATGGACCTTTTGAATAGGAGCAGGGGCATGCAAATCTTTGACTGGAACCCAGGAACAGTCTGTGAAGGGATACCCTTTCCAATGAACCAGATACTGTAGGCCACGACCCCGCCTTCTAGAATCCAGAATCCTAGAGACTTTAAACTTATGTTTGAAGTCTCTAAACCCAACAAGAACAGCAGGAGGTAGCTGTTGAGTTCTGGTATAATGATTGAAAATTGCTTTTTTTGAGGAGAGATACATGGAACACAGGATGTATCTGGAGAGAGGAGGGCAATTTCAACCGATAGGAGACTCGAGCAATTATTCTGTAAGGACCAATGAATCGAGGACCCAATTTGTTAGAGTGTTGTTTCAGTCTCATGTATTTGGTAGACAGCCAAACTCTGTCCCCTACCACATATGGAGGTATATGGCACCTTTTTCTGTTGGAAAAAAGCGTATATTTGCCTACTGAGTTTCATAGCAATAAGCAAATCTTTTTCCAGTGTAGCAGAATATTTTTCACACGCTGATCTGCTGCTGGTACACCCGAGGAAGTAGGGGAAAAGTCTGAGGGTGATAGCCTAGGGCTGTGTAGAATGGCATGGTATGAAGAGCACTGTGCCAACGGGAGTTAATGGCAAATTCAGCCAAAGGCAAATGCTCAGACCAATTCAGTTCAGTTTGACCATCTCTTTGTGGGTGATGTGAGGTAGAGAGTGAGAGCGTTATTCCCAGTTTCTTACAAAATGCTCTGCTGAATCTGGTAACAAACTGGGATCCGCGTTCTGTAACGATATTGGTAGGTATGCCATGATGTTTCACAATATGGGAAAGGAAGAGGGTAGACAGTGCTTCTACTGTAGTTAATCCAGGGAGCAGTACAAAATGAGACATTTTGGAAAAGCGATCTACTATGACCCATATAGCAGCCATGCCATTGGATTTGGGTTAACAATGAAAGAAAAAGATGATTAACCACTTCGCGCCCGCGCTATAGCCGAAAGACGGCTGCAGCGCGGACGCTACCTGCCGGGCGGCCGTCCCTGGATGTCCTGGTGTTTACTTCCGCGTTGCGCGCTCCCGCGGGCGCGCATCGGGGAAGTTCTGTGCTGGCCGTGTCCCTCGGACACAGCCAGTCACAGATCGCTGAAAACGGCCAATGACAGCGGCCGTTTTCAGCGCGATCGGCTGTGCCAATGAGAGAGGATCTCATATGTTTACATATGAGATCCTCTCTCATCGCCGGTGTTCTGCGGCTCTCCCTCCTCACACAGACAGCGTGTGAGGAGGGAGAACGAACCGCTGCGGCGGTAAGTGAAAAAAAACCCAAAAAAAACAAAAAACGAAAATAAAGTTTTAAAACTGCCATCTGTCCCAACTATCATGCCCTATCCATCTATCCCCAGTGCCATCTGTCCCTGTCACTGTCATCAGTGCCACATAGTGCCATCTGTCATCAGTGCCACATAGTGCCATCTGTCATCAGTGCCACATAGTGCCATCTGTCATCAGTGCCACATAGTGCCATCTGTCATCAGTGCCATCTGTCATCAGTGCCACATACTGCCATCTGTCATCAGTGCCATCTGTCATCAGTGCCACATAGTGCCATCTGTCATCAGTGCCACATAGTGCCATCTGTCATCTGTGCCACCTGTCAGTGTCATGTGCCATCTGTCATCAGTGCCACGTATCAGTGCCATCTGTCATCTGTGCCACGTATTAGTGCCATCTATCAGTGCCACGTATTAGTGCCATCTGTCATCAGTGCCACGTATTAGTGCCATCTGTCATCAGTGCCAGGTGTCATCAGTGCCACCTGTCATCAGTGCCACGTATTAGTGCCACCTGTCATTAGTGCCACCTGTCATCAGTGCCACATATTAGTGCCATCTGTCATCAGTGTCACGTGTCATCAGTGCCACGTATTAGTGCCATCTGTCATCAGTGCCACGTATTAGTGCCATCTGTCATCAGTGCCACGTATTAGTGCCATCTGTCATCAGTGCCACATCAGTGTCAGTGCCACGTATCAGTGCCACATCAGTGTCACGTGTCATTGTCCTGGTGCTCCAGGGCCTTCAAAGGTGTAATAGGTAGTTAGATGTGTAATTTATGCTCCTAGAACACGTGATGGTGCTCCCTGCATGTTGGGCCTCTGTATGTGGCCAGGCTGTGAAAAAGTCCCACACATGTGGTATCGTAATACTCAGGAGGAGTAGCAGAATGTATTTTGGGGTGTTATTTGTGGTATATACATGCCATGTGAGAGAAATAACCAATTACAATGACAATTTTGTGGGGGAAAAAAAAAAAAAAAATCTTCATTTTGCAAAGAATTGTGGGAAAAAAGGACCACATCAAAAACCTCACCATGCATCTTACTGAATACCTTGGAATGTCTACTTTCAAAAAAGGGGTCATTTGGGGCGTATTTGTACTTTCCTGACTTGTTCGGATCGCAAGAAATGTGATAGGCCGCCAGTACTTCAGGTGTGATCAATTTTTTATGATTTGCACCATAACTTGTAGACTCTCTAACTTTCACAGAGACCAAATAATATTCACTAATTTGGGTTATTTTTACTAAAGATATGTAGCAGTATAAATTGTGGCCAAAATTTATGAAGAAAAATTACTAATTTGCAAAATTTTATCACAGAAACTAAGAAAAATGCGTTTTTTTTCAAAATTTTCGGTCTTTTTTCATTTATAGCGCAAAAAATAAAAAACCCAGAGGTGATCAAATACCACCAAAAGAAAGCTCTATTTGTATGAAAAAAGGACAAAAAATTCATTTGGGTACAGTGTTGCATGACTGAGTAATTGTCATTCAAAGTGTGACAGCGCTGAAAGCTGAAAATTGGTCTGGGCAGGAGGGGGGTTTAAGTGCCCAGTAAGCAAGTGGTTAATGCGCTACCCAAAAGAAACAAAAACAGCTGCTACAAACCATGTGACAAAAAAAGGAAAACAAATGTGAAGTAAATTGTAGCGCTAAAAACACCTATATTAGTGGTAAAGGTGAAGTTCAAAGTGCATATAAACGTAGTGTCCCAAGAAAAAAACAAATATGTAATCCAAGGGAACAAAAGTCCACAGTGAAAAGGAATAATCCGTGTGAATAATCTTGTCTGCTTCCCAACCGTCAGCTTGTATATCATCAACTTAAGCGAATAGATGAAATACGCTTACCAGAGAAGTTGGATTCTACTGTCATAAGCATAGAATCAATGGAGCTTAGTGCCACCCAGGGCGAAGTAGTGGAGTGTTGGAGGCAAGGGTAGAGCCTCTGCAGGACTGGGACATCCCCTCTTTATCCACCAAAGACCGAAGTGGTTCCTCAGTTCCCCAGTATATGTGGAAAAAAGAAGGAATGCTCCCACATAGTGTAATTCTGGGTATTTTTATTCATAAAAAAAACTACGATACATATAAAAAAAGTGATCACAAAATGAAATAAAAAGCAGTGTATAGGGTCTGTAAAAAGCCTCCCTACGCGTTTCGGTCCAATGACCTTCAACAGGGGCATATGGGACCCTCATGACACTGCCCAAATTTATAAAATACTATATACCATCTAAAATAATCAAGACCAATAGGCTGTTAGCAAACGAACAAAAATGGATATCATTGGACCTAGGGAACATCACCTGTTAGGGTATACCACACCCCCTGAATATGTCCAATCGATTAAGCTTATGGCGTAAAGTTTATATCGTTTAAGCCAATGTACATGTAAGATTTCTTCATGTCTGTATCTGTGCTTATGGCTGCCGAATGGGCGTCCTCGTGTAGAAAGCCCGGGAACGCAGCCAAACGTGAGCGTGTGACGTCAATGATTAAAGGTATGCGGGTCGTGCAGGGAGGTTGCCTAGCAACCATGCACGCTATTGCCAAAAAGCCAGCGAACCCAAGGGGCGTGTCTGAGCAGCCATCACATGAGGCTAAAGAACCGGAAGCTTGTGGACCCTGCAGGAGGGTTGCCTGGCAACCCTACATGCTACCGCACAAAAGCCCGTGAACACATAAAACGTGTCCGCGCGGCCATCACGTGATCTCGAGTTGTCCCTCATGTGATGACTGATGTCATCCACACCTGGACAATCGAGAGAGGTTGCCAGGCAGCAGCATCACAGAGCCTGGAGGGGCTGCGAACCGGTCAGCACAGTCATCACATGATTTTAAAGTTAACCCTCATGACATAAACACTCGAGACTAGTTGCCAGGCAACAAAGACGCTATGTCGGGAAGGTCCGTGGTAATGCAAACGAACCCGCACTGCAGTCACCCAATCTAAAAGGGATCTCTCCTGTAACCGCTGACGTGAATCAATATTAGAAAATACGCCAGTGGGCTGGGAAAGGTGGATGGCATTATGAAATGGGCACCCTGACCAAAAAATCCTAATCATCGGAAATACAAAAAAAGAACATATAAAATGAAAATGAAAATCAAAACTGAAAATAAAACTTAAAATATGGAATGAAACCATATTTGCTTAATATATAGAATGAACTCCCGAGTGGTGATGAAGGTGATGAGTGGTTCCTTCATCACCACTCGGGAGTTCATTCTATATATTAAGCAAATATGGTTTCATTCCATATTTTAAGTTTTATTTTCAGTTTTGATTTTCATTTTATATGTTCTTTTTTTGTATTTCCGATGATTAGGATTTTTTGGTCAGGGTGTCCATTTCATAATGCCATCCACCTTTCCCAGCCCACTGGCGTATTTTCTAATATTGATTCACGTCAGCGGTTACAGGAGAGATCCCTTTTAGATTGGGTGACTGCAGTGCGGGTTCGTTTGCATTACCACGGACCTTCCCGACATAGCGTCTTTGTTGCCTGGCAACTAGTCTCGAGTGTTTATGTCTGTCATCACATGAGGGTTAACTTTAAAGTCATGTGATGACTGTGCTGACACACCCCTCCGGTTCGCAGCCCCTCCAGGCTCTGTGATGCCGCTGCCTGGCAACCTATCTCGATTGTCCAGGTGTGGATGACATCAGTCATCACATGAGGGACAACTCGAGATCACGTGATGGCCGCGCGGACACGTTTTATGTGTTCGCGGGCTTTTGGGCGGTAGCATGTAGGGTTGCCAGGCAACCCTCCTGCACGGTCCACAAGCTTCCGGCTCTTCAGCGTCATGTGATGGCTGCTCAGACACGCCCCTCGGGTTTGCAGGCTTTTTGGCAATAGTGTGCATGGTTGCTAGGCAACCTCCCTGCACGACCCGCATACCTTTTAATCATTGACGTCACACGCTCACGTTTGGCTGCGTTCCCGGGCTCTCTACACGAGGACGCCCATTCGGCAGCCATAAGCAAAGATACAGACATGGAGAAATCTTACATGTACATTGGCTTAAACGATATAAACTTTACGCTATAAGCTTAATCGATTGGACATATTCAGGGGGTGTGGTATACCCTAACAGGTGATGTTCCCTAGGTCCAATGATATCCATTTTTGTTCGTTTGCTAACAGCCTATTGGTCTTGATTATTTTAGATGGTATATAGTATTTTATAAATTTGGGCAGTGTCATGAGGGTCCCATATGCCCCTGTTGAAGGTCATTGGACCGAAACGCGTAGGGCGGCTTTTTACAGACCCTATACACTGCTTTTTATTTCATTTTGTGATCACTTTTTTATATGTATCGTGGTTTTTTTATGAATAAAAATACCCAGAATTACACTATGTGGGAGCATTCCTTCTTTTTTCCACATATACTGGGGAACTGAGGAACCACTTCGGTCTTTGGTGGATAAAGAGGGGATGTCCCAGTCCTGCAGAGGCTCTACCCTTGCCTCCAACACTCTACTACTTCGCCCTGGGTGGCACTAAGCTCCATTGATTCTATGCTTATGGCAGTAGAATCCAACTTCTCTTGTAAGCGTATTTCATCTATTCGCTTAAGTTGATGATATACAAGCTGACGGTTGGGAAGCAGACAAGATTATTCACACAGATTATTCCTTTTCACTGTGGACTTTTGTTCCCTTGGATTACATATTTGTTTTTTTCTTGGGACACTACGTTTATATGCATTTGGAACTTCACATTTACCACTAATATAGGTGTTTTTAGCGCTACAATTTACTTCACATTGGATTTGGGTAACTCTGTAATGAAGTCCATAGTCAAATTGGTCCAAGGCTGACGAGGTGCAGGAAGTGGTTGTAACAGCCCAGTAGGCAATATGTGAGGTACTTTATTAGCAGCACAAGTTGGAAAGGCAGCCACAAAGGCGGTAACATCTTTTTTCATGTGAAGCCACCAAACATGACGCTACAAGATCCTAGGAGTGATGGTGACACCAGGAGTACAGGTTTTCTGAGGCTGGGGGCTACAAACAGGCAACCTGGTGGTATCTTCAAGCCTTGAGGAGCACGATTCTGGGTTTCTTGTAACTGTTGGGAAAGAGCCGTAGTGATCTGTGTGATAATTTTGTGGGGTGAGATTATATACTGCTCGGTAGGTCGATCTTCTTCAGAAATAGCAAACGGTCTGGAAAGAGCATCGGTTTTCTTGTTCTTATGCCTAGGGACAGAGAAAGAACAAAATTAAAATGGGAGCAGTCTGAAGATACAGCAGGTTTTTATGGTCAGTCAGGGTGGAAAAAGGCTTGGGAGCCCCTTCCAGAAGATGTCGCCATTCAGACAATGCCAATTAGATAGCCAGTAGTTCTTGATTTCCAACATCATAATTCATCTCCGCTAGAGAAAACTTTCTAGAGAAAAATGCCACTGGATGCATTCTTATAGGGCGTACACACGGTCCTAGGATTTTTTCCGACGGATGTTGGCTCAAACTTGTCTTGCATACACACGGTCACACAAAGTTGTCGGAAAATCCGATCGTTCTGAACGCGGTGACGTAAAACACGTACGTCGGGACTATAAACGGGGCAGTGGCCAATAGCTTTTATCTCTTTATTTATTCTGAGCATGCGTGGCACTTTGTCCGTCGGATTTGTGTACACACGATCGGAATTTCCGACAACAAAATCCGACAACAATATCCTGCTCTCAAACTTTGTGTGTCGGAAAATCCGATGGAAAATGTCCGATGGAGCCCACACACGGTCGGAATTTCCGACAACACGCTCCGATCGGACATTTTCCATCGGAAAATCCGACCCTGTGTACGGGGCATAAGGGACTAAGGCTGTCTCTGGGACAGCACGGCACCTGCTCCTACTTCAGAGGCATCAACCTCCACTATGTACTGGAGATCGGGGTTTGAATGCTGAAGAACTGTAGCCTTGCTGAACATGCCTTTTAATTGCTGGAAAGCTGATTCTGGTTCTGAGGGCCACACTTTGCAATTTGTACCTTTCCTAGTCATAGCAGTAGGAGGGTCAGCAATGGAGGCAAAACCTTTGATGAAGCACCTGTAGTAATTTGGGAACCCTAGAAAGCATCTACAAATCCATGGTATTCACGAGGCAAGGTAGGAGGGATGGCCATGGAAACCAACAGACAAGTCTTGTGGGTCGAGACAAACAGTTCAGATAACAGGAAGGCCCCCAAGAGGTTAGTTTTCCATTTACCCAATCAAAAGAAGGGTTGTGTTGCTATAACCATGGGTAACCAAGGATAACAGGCAGAAGTGGAGAATCAATAAGAGACATGACGATTTCCTCTTTGTGGAGTGCGCCTACCTGAAGGGTGATTGTTGTAGTCTCAAACTTTACAAGGCCATCTCCCAACGGTTGTCCATTCAGGGTGGTGATGCTCAGGGGTCTAGACTTGGGAACAAATGGGATGTTATTTTCCCTATCAAAAATGTAATCCAGGAATATGCCAGTGACTCCAGAATCCACAAAAGCCTCACAGGAGACAAGTTTAGAGGCTAAATGGAACATTGTGGGTACAGTAATCTTGGTCTTGGAGGAAGTACTTGTAAGGTTTAACCTAGCTCCTCCAACACTGGTTAGACCCTGCCTTTTACTGGATGGAAAGGGCAGACAGATAACAAATGTCCTTTAAGTCCACAGTACAAGCAAAGGCCCAATGCACGCCTCCTTTGTTTTTCTGACTCTCTTAGGTGGGGACAGTTGACTTCCATGGGTTCCACAGGTGTCTTGGACTCAACTGAAATGTCAGGTTCAGGCTGAGGTGGTGCTTGGAAGATAGGGGCTAAACGGTAAACTGGCCTAGAAAGCTTGCAAGTTATAAGTCTTTCCTGGCACCTTCCATGGTACCGGACATCCAGACGAACACACAGCTCTATGAATTTTTCAAGGTCTTCTGAGGAATCCTTATAGACCAATTCGTCCTTAATGCGATCTGTAAGACCTTTATGGAAAGCTGCACGTAATGCCCTTGAAACCCAATTAGTCTCAGCAGCCAGGGTACGGAACTCAATAGCATACTGTGCCACAGTCCTGGTACCTTGCTGTATGTCCAAAAGTGAGCACTCAGCTGCAGAAGCTCTATCTGGCTTGCCAAATACAGTCTGGAGAGAAGCCAGAAATCTGTCAGCGTCTTGCAGCACAGGATCATTGCGTTCCAGGTAAGGAGAGACCCATGCCAGAGCTTTCCCCTTAAACAATTAAATTACAAAAGTCACTTCGGCAGAAGAAGTGCTAAAAGTCCCAGGGTTGTTGCGGAAATGCAAACGGCAAACGTTTAAAAAACCTCTGCAGTCCTCAGTATTACCACCAAATTTTTTAGGCAAGGGAAGTTTGGGTGGCACAGAAGAGGCGGGTTGGTTTGAAGCAGGAGTAGGAGCTGGAGTCTGGACAGGTGCAGAGGAACCAGACAAACAAGACATAAGCATAGCACAAAGTTCATCTAGCTTAGTGTCCAGAGAAGAAAGATACTGTTCATGAGCTCCAATCAATTGTCCCTGATGCAAAATCACCTTAAAAATCTCAGCAGGGTCCACTGCCATTGTGGCCCATTTGTAATGTAAGATACCTGTGGTAGGTAGTGTTCGAAGTGGAGCTTGTGTGCTGAGGATTCAGGCAAAAACTTAGTTAGGCAAGTCAGGTCAGCAACAGATCAGGCAAAGCGGTACACAATCGAAATCCAGAGTGGTCAGGCAGGCAGAGGGTATATACGAGCTGGCGGTGAAGTACAAAATCAGCAGACTAGAGAGTGGTCAAGAATTCAGGCAGAAGTCCATACATGGTAATCAGAATTACAGAGCTATCAATACACCCAGGGAGCTAGTCCACACAAACGGGCACTTAGTAACAGGAAGAGCTGCTATTTATGGGCTGCTTGATTGTACATTGTCCACAGCTGGCAGCAGGTGGGGCTAGTGAGTCCATCAAGCTGGGAGAACATTGCAACAACTCAAGAGCTCCCCGTGGCACAACAGGTAAGGCTGCAGCTGTGGAACCAGGAGCATCCTGGTTCAATGACACCCAGGTACATGACAATTTACCAAAACCATGTAGTACAAGGACCTGCCTGATTGCATACAAATTGAAACTCTTAAGGTTTGACCTCATATTATATGGTTTTGGTAAATCTGAAGACAAAATCTGCAGAAAATCTAATAGTGTGTATGGGGTCTTAGAGTATAATAATGCCCAACATTGTTGTCAGTGAGTGCAAAAATAACCCCCAACATTGGTGTCAGTGGATGCAATAATAACCCCCAGCTTTGGTGTCAATGGACACAATAATAACCCCCAACATTCATGTCAGTAGACAAATTAATAACCCCAACATTTGTGTCAGTCTGCACAATAATACCCCAACATTGGTGTCAGTGGACACGGCAATAACCCCCAGCACTGTAGTCAGTAGTAAATGCAATAGTAACCCCTGCTACTGTTGTCAGTGGACGCAATGATAACCCTCAACATTGGTGTCGGCGGATGCCTTATTATCCCCTAGCATTGGTGTCAGGGGACGCAATAATAACCCGCAGCACTGGTGTCGGTGGACACAATAATAACCCCCAACACTAGTGTCAGTGGATGCAATAATAACCCTCAGCATTGGAGTCAGTGGACGCAATAATAACCCTCAACATTTATGTCAGTGGACGAATTAATAACCCCAACATTTGTGTCAGTGGACACAATAATAACCCCAACATTGGTGTCAGTGGACACTGCAATAACCCCCAGAGCTGGAGATGCAATAATAACCCCTGCTACAGTTGTCGGCAGACACAATGATAACCCTCAACATTGGTGTTGGTCGATGCATTAATAACCCCCAGCATTGGTGTCAGGGGACGCAATAATAAACCCCAGCACTGGTGTCGGTGGACACAGTAATAACCCCCAGCACTAATGTCAATGGATGCAATAATAACCCTCAGCACTGGTGTCAGTGGGCGCAATAATAACCCCCTGCAATGGTGTCAGTGGACACAATAATAACACCCAGCACTGTTGTTAGTACTATTACCCCCTCACCACACATTAGTAGTCAGTGGAATTCAAATGTATCCCCCTATGACAACCAATGTGGTGTCAGTGGACCCAATAATAACCCCCATAACTGGTGTCAGAGCACAAAATAATAACCTCCAGTACTGGTGTCAGTGGACACAGTAATAACCCCCAGCACTGATGTCAATGGACACAATAATAACCCCCAGTACTGGTGTCAGTGGATGCAATAATAACCCCCAGCACTGCTGTCAGTGGACACAATAATAACACCCAGCACTGTTGTTAGTACTATTACCCCCTCACCACACATTAGTAGTCAGTGGAATTCAAATGTATCCCCCTATGACAACCAATGTGGGGGGAGGGGATTAACTTTCACTATCATGACCATGAATGCAGAACTGGGATGATGGTTAAAATGTAAAAGTGCCATGACCATCAAATCAAGGTGGGGAGATAACTTTCACTGCTACTGACCACCAATGGAGGGGGTCAGCCCCAAAACCTACCTCACTGGTGATCACTTACCTTGTCACAGGCTCCCATTTCAAAGGCTAGAGTAAATTAATATTCTGACCAACTATGGCGGATCTCATCATAACTAAATAAATTCAGAGAATGCCTTGTATCTTTTTCAGTTTATACAAGGGGTTTTCTGATTGGATTCAGTGGAGATTGTGACATTATCCTCCTTGTGCCGTCATGAGCTACTACAGTGATTTTCAGCCCTCCGAATATCACATATGAATATTTAATGTACATAAAGCCAAGCTGGACAAACGTAAGTATGAAAACAAATGGTAATCTTCTTTTTTATTTGTCTTTTGCAATTTACATAAAATATAGTATAAGTAGGATTTAAACCAGTGTTGAATAAAAATGTGCATTATTTTTATTTAACCAGATTCTCTTCATCCTAAATTATTAGCGCCTACATAACAAAAGCAGCAGGGATATAAACAACCCAAGCAGCTCACGGACATGTCTGGAAAAAATAAAAATGTTACACCTGCCTCCTAATATTCATGCCAGATTAGCACACCTGACAATAGCTTCTGGTTGAATGTTTTGTTAGCAGTGGTTATTTCAGACATTAAAATGAGTCTCTAGAGAAATATCACCAGCTGCGCTATAAGCTGCTGTACAATTTAACCACAATATTGAACGGAAAAAATAATAAACTGCCAGTGCTTGAATATTTATATTGTACATTTTTTTCTAAGTAATTCTTGCAATTTGAAGATTTGAGGAGTTGTAAGGTTTTTAGGTGGTAGGCTTCTCTTCCTTTCAGCTAAGCTCTACCTAGAGTCTGGGTTCACACCATTGCGAATTGGATGCAAGTTCCTCTCATCCAATTCGCAATAGCAGGAAATTTTGACCGGCTCTCTATGGAGTCGGTTCACATATCTCCGCAGCAGGTCCAGTGCGTTTTGCACAAAAACGCTGTGCGTCTTTTGGTCCGTTTCGAGTCCAAATTCAGCCCCAAATTCGGGCTGAAATTGGACCTGAAACGGTGAACCAGGACTAGGGTTGCCACCTTTTCTTCAAGTTGAACCCGAACATTTTTGCAGCGCACAGCAATTTTTTTATAGTATGAACTATACATATATTTTGCTATTAAATAACATTTCTAATCATATGAAGTTAATAACAAGAGTCCCCCTTTTTACATCTGAACTCGCAGAGTTCCCTTTCACTGTAAGGGGGGACACTGCAGACTCTGATGTAAGGGAGAACACTGGGGCCTCTAACATAAGTGATGCTCTGGGAACCCTGATTTAAGGGGGAACACTGAGCACTCTGTTGTACAGAGAGGACTCTGATGTAAAGGGAAACACTGTGGCCTCCGGTGTAAAGGGGAACTCTGAGAACTCTGATTTACCTTAGTGTACTCAGATGCAGGAGAGAGAAGGGGGGAGACTTCAGTCACAGACAGGAATGTATGGTGAGCTCACTCACCACTTGGCAGTCAGCACCTCTCATCCAGATGTATCTGAGGCTGCTGGACTTCAAATTTCAAGCCCCAACTTTCCTTTTCTGAGGCACAGCATCGGGGATTGGAGTGTGGCAAACACAGAGGGGGGAAGAGGTGCAGATTGAGCCCTCTCTCCCGTCTGTGTTTGGGGGGTTTGTTAGTGCTGGCATTGGGCAGTGTGAAAGAGTGTAACAGACACTCTAAGCTTAGACAACTGCAGCCAGCAACCCTGCTGGAAAGCCATAGTCCAGTCTGAATAATGTGTCCGCGATTCAGGCAGTCTGATTCCAAACCCAAACTGTCCGGGTGAATCCTGGACAGGTGGCAACTCTAACCAGGACGCACCGGACCCCTGCTGTGAGACGGATGCGGTGATGGTGTAAACCCAGCCAGAACAAGTGGCATCCATCTCTTTAAAATAGTTGTTTGAATTCCTCTTTCACGATCAGTACTTCTTTTTTTTTCTACACTCAATGCAATGTCCCTTAACTATGCATTTTGGGAATACAGGGTACATTTCTACAAAATGGTAGGAATAGCAGCTGTAATGAGAAGCTAAGGTTTAGTGGTGATAGATAAGACTTAATGCTTGGTTCACACTATTGTGAATTGGATGCGGGTTCTCCGCATCCAATTCACAACAGCAGGAGATTTTGACCAGCTCTCTATGGAGCCGGTTCACATATCTCCTCTGCGGCTCCGGTGCGAATTAGCACAGGAGCCCTGTGCATCTTCTGGTCGGTTTCAGGTCCGAATTCAGACAAAAAATCAGCCAAAAAAGAATTATTAGAAGAGTTGTCTAAGAGCCAATGACCACATGCGGAGAGCTTCAGAAAGACCTGGAATTAGCAGGTACAATTGTTTCAAAGAAAACAATAAGTAATGCACTCAACCGCCATGGCCTGTATGCACGTTTATCATTCAAGACTCCTTTGCTGAAGAAAAAGCATGTTGAAGCTCGTTTAAAGTTTGCTGCACAACATTTAGACAAGCTTGTGAAATACTGGGAGAATATAGCTTGGTCAGATTAGACCAAAATTGAACTCTTTGGACGCCCTAATACACACCATGTTGGAGGTCAAATGACACTGCACATCTTTCCAAAAATATCATCCCAACAGTGAAGTTTGGAGGTGGGAACATCACAGTGTGGGGTTATTTTTCAGCATACAGTACTGGAAAACTTCATGTCATTGAAGGAAAGATGAATGTAAAAATGTACCAAGACATTCTTGATAAAAATCTGCTGCCATCTACCAGGATAATGAAGATGAAACGAGGGTGAAAATTTTAGCAAGACAATGATCCCAAACACAAAGCCAAGGAAACTCTCAATTGGTTTCAAAGAAAGAAAATAAAGCTGCTAAAATGGCCCAGCCAATCACCTGACTTGAATCCAATAGGAAATCTATGGAAAGAACTAAAGATCAGAGTTCATAGATGAGGCCCACGGAACCTTCAAGATTTGAAAACTGTGTGGAAGAATGGGCCAAAAATCACACCTGAGCATGAGACTAGTTTCTCGATACAGGAGGCATCTTGAAGCTGTCATTACCAACAAAGGGTTTTGTAATTCAAACAAAATGATGCATCGCTCAGAGCAGTGGAGTTGAGGTAAAAACTGGAAGTCGCAATCTGGGTGCCTAAACTGTGGTGTCCTCCCATCCATCAAAAGACAAGTAATACTAGTAATACTTTTGTACGAAGTATTACATACATTTCAGTTAGCGTGTTCAATACTTTTTTTTCGGTGTCATTCCATTTTATTACACATAACTTCATTTCTGAATTTATTTATTTTGGCTTCCTGATATGTATGGATTGTATGGGTTGTTACCGACATGTGGTAAAAATTTCATGTCAATAGCACCTTTAGAAATATATTTACCTAGAAAAATGGTGACGTGTTCAATACTTAATTTACCTGCTGTATGTTAACCAGAATTGTCCTTGGAAACATGATAAAGTCTGGCTACCCTGGACTGCCCAGGATTATCCGATGACTGTATTTCATACTCTGCTCTTTTTCCAGCCCCTTCCTTTATGTTCATTGTGAGTATCAATATATTTAAATGAAAGCATTTGTGTCTGGAGTTCACCATTAAGGCTCAGGCAAAATGTTAACTCTATGTATATCTTGCTTGCAGAAAAGCATATGTAATGGAATAGTTTCATTTTTGAAAAATGATCCTACTATGGTTTATCTCTGAGAGCCTTGTTTGTGGCACAACAAAGCCTGTTTTGTAGCTATACGGATTGTGGCATATGTGCACTGTGTATACAGTCAGTAGGCTCAGGTACTATTTAAGTATGCCCCTTTGGGCCCCTCTCTGTGTTCTCTGTGTTAGTGCAGTAATGCCACACACCCCCGTCGCTGTGGGCTATTACGCACACTGCATTATTCTTATCTTTGGAGTTCTCAAGGGTTCCCCAGATCTTTCACAATCCTAGCAGTGCCCCTGCACTTGATCGTTGTTATTTCATTCTCTACATAGATATCTAGTACCCCAGTTTGTACTCAAAAACTGAATACATATCCATACTTTTCAAACTGTGCATTTTAACATGGTAGCTACAATTAAATAACTTCAGTATGTATTATGATGTGTTTTAAATTTTCTTCCAAACTGTTGATCTAAAGATTTTCAGCAAAAACATTTTGGTCTTGGCAGATTTTTACTGTGTTTGCAAATTTTTTAAGTAGTTCTAAAGCCAGAAAAGCTTTTACCTTAATGCATTACTTGCATTAAAGTGGATGTAAACCCAATGTCATCCTTTCTAAACTACTGCCATAGGGGTTATCTATAAGGATATAGAAGATGCCTCCTGCATGTATCTTTACCTGTCAAACGTCTCTCCTCTGTCTGTTATTAGAGCCGAAAAACTGCATATTCTGTGGGTGGGTCTGTTGTCTGGAGCTCGGTGGGTGGAGTTGTGATGTCAGTAGACTCCCCGCCCACCTCTACACTCCTTGTCAATATGCATTTTCTCCTGTGTATTTCTAACATTGAACTTCTGCTGAACTTCTTCTATGATCACCAACATCCAGTGAAAAGACAGGAAAGTAACCACATGACTTCAGCATGCCAAATCATGCTGAGGTGTGGAACAGCCAATCCTTGCAGAGCTGCTTAAGAAAGGAGTGGGGGAAGGAATTAAAAAATAATGCCTGTGTCTTAGGCTTTCACTCACAGCAAGGGGGAGGATTTGACAAAGTTTTTCTCAGTTTGTCAAGATTTTTCTCACTGAACAATAAAAAGGGGATTGCTCAGAGATGGATTAACACTGTGTGGCAAGACTGGGCTCAAATGATAGGAAATCTTATACTCTACAGTATGATAAAAAAAATAAAAAAAATTCGGGTTTACATCCACTTTAACCGCTTCAATACCCGGCCATAGTCAAATGACGTCCACAGATGGGATCTCCCATCCTGGGTGGGCGTCATATGACGGCCTCGGCTTTCCGCCGCTACTGCGGGCCCCCGGGGGCCCGCAGAGCGGCGATCGGGGTACCGTTGTGTCCCTCAGGACACAGCCGTTCCCCGATGGGGGTATTGAAGCGGCGGCGGCGGGCGGCGGAGCTTCGGTACCGGCGGATGCAGAGCGGCATTGGGAAGCGTGTACTATGCGGTTTCCGGCGGAAGAGGAGTGATCAGGGCGGTGATCAGGGCTGAGGCTTTTCCCCTGGATACAGCTCAGCCCCGATCACTGTAGCCAATGACATGGCTCTGCATCACATGAGCGGCTGTGTCCAATCACAGCCGGTCACTAATGTAAACAAACAGATAGTAACTGCTGTTGCTGGGCTCTTCTCCTCACACACCGATCCAGTGTGAGGAGAAGAGATCAGCTAACAGTGAGTTACTAATTACATGTACTACTGTGCCCAGATCGCCCCTCCTAAATAAAGAGTACCTGTCACCTCAGTACCTGTCACCTCAGTACCTGTCACCTCAAAGTACCTGTCATCTCAGAGTACCTGTCCATCACCTGCCACCAGAGTACCCGCCACATCACCTGCCACCAGAGTACCCGCCACCTCATCACCTGCCACCAGAGTACCCGCCACCTCATCACCTGCCACCAGAGTACCCGCCACCTCATCACCTGCCACCAGAGTACTTGCCACCAGAGTACCCGCCACCTCATCACCTGCCACCAGAGTACCTGCCACCTCATCACCTGCCACCAGAGTACCTGCCACCTCATCACCTGCCACCAGAGTACCTGCCACCTCATCACCTGCCACCAGAGTACCTGGCACTTCATCACCTGCCACCAGAGTACCCGCCACCTCATCATCTGCCACCAGAGTACCCGCCACCTCATCACTTGCCACCAGATTACATACAGCCAGTCAGCCACTATGTCCAGAAAGATGTACACCCCAGAAGAGGCATACCAGATCCTGAGTCTGACCGATGAGAGCAACGGGGAGCTCTCACCGCTCAGTTCAGATTCTGGTTCTGATTCGGAATATGAGCCCCCCGAAGGCAGCACATTAGGATCAGATTTAGAGGAGGAAGTAGTCCATCCAAAAAGACGATGGTCTGAAAACCAGGCAGCTACCAGCAGTGCCAGCGGCGGTAGACCCCAGGAGGAGGGGCCCAGTACAAGCGCTGCTAGACCCCAGGAGGAAAGACCCAGCACAAGTGGACGCCAAAGAAGTAGGGCCCAAACCCATCTTCCAGATTCCTTGGCAAACCCATTGTGGCTGTCTTCTACCACAGGGTCAGCCACGATCCCCCCTTTTACAGCACAGTCGGGTGTGCAGGTCAACACTGCAGGATTTACACAAATGGATTTTTTAAATTTATTTTTCCCGAACGATTGGATTCAAGGCATCATGGACCAAACTAATCTGTTTGCCCAACAATTTATTGCAACCAACCCCAGCTCCAGCTATGCCCGCCCTTTTGAGTGGAAACCGCTAACAGTAGTGGAGCTAAAATTGTTTTTTGGCCTAACCCTGAACATGGGGCTTACAAAAAAAAATGAAATTCATGAGTATTGGTCGACCAAACCCATCCACCATATGCCAATTTTTTCAGCAGCCATGTCCAGGTCCCGATACGAAATCATAATGCGCTTCTTGCATTTCAATGACAACTCACAGTGCCCCCCCGAAATCACCCAAACTTTGACAAATTATATAAAGTTCGCCCCCTAATAAATTTTTTTTCCCAGAAGTTTGCCGAAGTTTATGTCCCTGAAAAAAATATATCTGTGGACGAATCCCTGGTGCATTTCACAGGCCGGCTGGGAATCAAACAATATATACCCAGTAAGAGGGCGAGGTATGGCTTGAAGCTTAACAAGCTTTGTGAAAGTGCCACCGGTTATGTGTACGCATTCCACGTGTACGAAGGGAAAGATTCCCAGCTCCAGCCCCCTGAGTGTCCCTCGTACATGGGAATAAGTGGGAAAATTGTTTGGGAGTTGGCATTCCCACTCCTCCAAAAGGGGTACCATATTTATATGGATAATTATTATATGAGTTTGCCCCTTCTCCGCCACCTACATCTCAAACAAACTTTGGCCTGTGGTACAACTAGAAAAAACCGAAAGGGCTTCCCACAGTGTCTTGTCACCACAAACATTCCAAGGGGGGAATCGACAAGCTTGAGGAACGAAGAAGCTGTGAAGTGGAGGGATAGAAAAGACGTGTACATCATGTCCACCATCCACGATGACACCTCGGTGGAACTTCACAGAAGACGCGGTACCGTTCGCAAGCCTACCTGTATCACTGAGTACAATAAATACATGGGGGGGGGGTGGATTTAAACGATCAGTTGTTGCAGCCCTATCTTTCAACAAGAAAATCCTTATTCTGGTACAAAAAAGTCGCAATTTACTTTTTTCATTTGGCCCTTTTAAATTGTTTCATAATATACCAAAAATCCGCAGAAACACCCACCACCTTCATAAAGTTTATTGAAGACATTGTCACTGCCCTGATTTATCAGCAAGTATCCCCCCCAGAAAGCATTCGCTCCGATTCTGTCAGCAGACTACATGAGCGCCATTTCCCAGACCATATTCCACCAACAGGATCCGGAAGACGACGCCAAAAAAAATGTCGGGTGTGCACCAAAAGAGGAATTAGGAAAGATACGAGCTTCCATTGTACCGACTGTCCCTCCCAACCTGGCCTTTGCATCGGAGAATGCTTCAGGCGATATCACACTCTGGAAAATTATTAGTCCATATTTCTAATACTGCCATTTCCCCGTTTTTAATTTCTGTCCTGAATATTTACCTTCCTCAACCAACCATATTATTGCCTTCCATGTGAACCGACCCTGACCTGTTTCTCGACTATGCCTCTGCCTACCGTCTGCATTGTTTTTCCGCCATGTTTTTGCCTTTCACGTGAACTGACCCTGGACTGTATCGACTATGCCTCTGCCTACCGTCTATTTCTGCCTTTTAACTGCACTGACCTCGGCCTGTTGACCATGTTTTTGCCTGCCCCTTGGATTGATCTTTCACCCTGCTACACAGGGGTCTCACATATGTGAGGGGCTCCAGAATAGTGTTCGGAGTTCAGAAAACCAGTTTTTGGTTTTCTGTGTTCCCATAACAGGGTCTGGTTGCCCGGAGGCTTCAAAGCGATTTGGGTGGGAGAAGCCTCTACCCCTGTCCCCATTCTTTCCTGACCAATGCCCTAAGCTTGATGGTACTGCCTGCTCCCTGGACAAATACTCTGGCTTTGCTGACCATACCTCTGCCTGCTGCATGTACTAACTATGGACAGTATTCCTGCCTGCTGCATGGACGATCCTTTGATCCTTTTGCTGCTGCTGACCACATCCCTGCCTGCTATCTGGACTAATGCTTTGGCTGTGCTGACATCTCTACCTGTACTGACTATTCCTGCCTGCTGCCTGTTTTGCTGTCGCTGTCCACGTTCCTGCCTGCTGCCTGGACCGATGCTCTTCTCTGTGGACCACTGCACTACTAAAACTGCAGGTAATCTTTTCTTTACCCTTTACTCAGCAGAATGTATTTTGGTTTGTAATTGGTATGTACAGTACATGCTATGTGTTTGAAATATGAAGGGCCTTCAACAATGTGATAGGTTGGCAGGAATTTGTGTGTAATGTATGCTCCTAGAACAACTGACAGTGCTACTTGGATGTTGGGCCTCTGTATGTGGCCAGACTATGTAAAAGTCTCACACATGTGGTATCGCCATACTCAGGAGGAGTAGCAGAATGTATTTTGGGGTGTCATTTTTGCTATTTACATGCTATGTGTTGGAAATATCTTATGAATGGACAACTTTGTGTAAAAAAAATGCGTTTTCATTTTTTTTCCACAGTTTCCAAAAACTTCGGGAAAAAAATGAACCATTCAAAAGACTAATTATGCCTCATAGATTATACGTTGGGGTGTTAGCTTTCTAAAATGGGGTCATTTTGTGGGCGTTTCCGTTGTCCTGGTGCTCCAGGGCCTTCAAAATTGTAATAGGTGGTTGAGAAATGAGATGTGTAATTTATGCTCCTAGAATGCCTGGAGCTGCTACTTCAATGTTGGGCCTCTGTATGTGGCCAGGCTGTGTAAAAGTCTCACACATTTGGTATCGCCACACTCAGGAGGAGTAGCAGAATGTATTTTGGGGTGTCATTTTTGCTATGTACATGCTATGTGTTGGAAATATCTTATGAATGGACAACTTTGTGTAAAAAAATGCGTTTTCATTTTTTTCCCACAGTTTCCAAAAACTTCGGGAAAAAAATGAACCATTCAAAAGACTAATTATGCCTCATAGATTATACGTTGGGGTGTTAGCTTTCTAAAATGGGGTCATTTTGTGGGCGTTTCCGTTGTCCTGGTGCTCCAGGGCCTTCAAAATTGTAATAGGTGGTTGAGAAATGAGATGTGTAATTTATGCTCCTAGAATGCCTGGAGCTGCTACTTCAATGTTGGTCCTCTGTATGTGGCCAGGCTGTGTAAAAGTCTCACACATTTGGTATCGCCACACTCAGGAGGAGTAGAAGAATGTATTTTGGGGTGTCATTTTTGCTATGTACATGCTATGTGTTGGAAATATCTTATGAATGGACAACTTTGTGTAAAAAAAATGCGTTTTCATTTTTTCCCCACAGTTTCCAAAAACTTCGGGAAAAATATGAACCATTCAAAAGACTAATTATGCCTCATAGATTATACGTTGGGGTGTTAGCTTTCCAAAATGGGGTCATTTTGTGGGCATTTCCGTTGTCCTGGTGCTCCAGGGCCTTCAAAATTGTAATAGGTGGTTGAGAAATGAGATGTGTAATTTATGCTCCTAGAATGCCTGGAGCTGCTACTTCAATGTTGGGCCTCTGTATGTGGCCAGGCTGTGTAAAAGTCTCACACATTTGGTATCGCCACACTCAGGAGGAGTAGCAGAATGTATTTTGGGGTGTCATTTTTGCTATGTACATGCTATGTGTTGGAAATATCTTATGAATGGACAACTTTGTGTAAAAAAAATGCGCTTTCATTTTTTTTCCACAGTTTCCAAAAACTTCGGGAAAAAAATGAACCATTCAAAAGACTAATTATGGCTCATAGATTATACGTTGGGGTGTTAGCTTTCCAAAATGGGGTCATTTTGTGGGCGTTTCCATTGTCCTGGTGCTCCAGGGCCTTCAAAATTGTAATAGGTGGTTGAGAAATGAGATGTGTAATTTATGCTCCTAGAATGCCTGAAGCTGCTACTTCAATGTTGGGCCTCTGTATGTGGCCAGGCTGTGTAAAAGTCTCACACATTTGGTATCGCCATACTCAGGAGGAGTAGCAGAATGTATTTTGGGGTGTCATTTTTGCTATGTACATGCTATGTGTTGTAAATATCTTATGAATGGACAACTTTGTGTAAAAAAAATGCGTTTTCATTTTTTTTCCACAGTTTCCAAAAACTTCGGGAAAAAAATGAACCATTCAAAAGACTAATTATGCCTCATAGATTATACGTTGGGGTCTTAGCTTTCCAAAATGGGGTCATTTTGTGGGCGTTTCCATTGTCCTGGTGCTCCAGGGCCTTCAAAAGTGTGATAGGTTGTCATCATATGAGATGTGCAATTTATGCTCGTAAAATGCCTGACGGTGCTAGTTGGATTTTAGACCTCTGTATGTGGCCAGGCTGTGTAAAAGTCTCACATATGTGGTATCACTATACTCAGGAGGAGTAGCAGAATGTATTTTGGGGTGGCATTGCAAGTATGCATGTGCTGTGTGAGAGAAATAACTTGTTATTATGACAATTTTGTGCAAAAAAAAAAAAAATTTCCAAGAATTGTGGGAAAAAATTACAACTTCAAAAAGCTCACCATGCCTCTTGCTAAATACCTTGGAATGTCTGCTTTCCAAAAAGGGGTAATTTGGGGGGTATTTGTACTTTCCTGGCTTGTTAGGGCCTCAAGAAATGAGATAGGCCTTCAGTACATCAGGTGTGATCAGATGTGATCATTTTTCAATAATTTGCACCATAGCTTGTAGACTCTATAACTTTCACAGAGACCAAATAATATACACTAATTTGGGTTATTTTTACTAAAGATATGTAGCAGTATACATTTTGGCCCAAATTTATGAAGAAAAATGACTTATTTGCAAAATTTTACAATAAAAACTAAAAAAAAGTGTTTTTTTCAAAAAATTCTCTCTTTTTTCGCTTATATTGCAAAAAATAAAAAAAAGCAGTGATTAAATACCACCAAAAGAAAGCTATGTTTGTGAGAAAAAAATGATAAAAATTTGGTTTGGGTACAGAGTAGCATGACAGAGTAATTGTCATTCAAAGTGTGAGAGCGCTGAAAGCTAAAATTTGGTCTGGGAAGGAAGGGTGTATAAAAGCCCTGTATTGAAGTGGTTAAGGAAAAAACCTTCCAGTAGTTGTTCCCCCCCACCCCCCTCCCCAAATATTTACCTGAGACCTAAATACTCTTTTACATCATTCTGTTGGGCCATTGACAAGGGTTCTGTTATTGGCACCTTAGGTGTCAAGGGGGTCATATCCTTTTGAGGGTTGGCACTGCCAGCAAAGTCTCACTGTCCTTCCAAGGTTTTAAGAGATTGACATAATGTGTTTGCTTTGGTTTCCTTCACCCTGGCTGGTGGACTTCATAGTTTTTTTCCACTACTCTTTCCATAATTTTAGTGGGACCCTTCAATTTGCCAGGAATTTACACTCAGCTTTGGGAACTAGTACCAGCACTCCCATGGTACAGGTCCTGGCACCCCAAAATAAAAAACTTTTTTCTATGCCTCCAGGGCTTGCTCCACAAGTTGCCATACAATCAGCATGACAGCTGCGCTTCTTTCCTGCATCAGTGAGATATGCTCGATGATGCTTTTATAGGGCATGGTCTCTCCCTCACACATTTCTTTTGCAACATCTAGCAATCCCCTGGGATTGTGGGACTTTATATACATTTAAGTTGAAGTATTATATATATTGTTTTGATTTTGAGTTGTGCGGTGTCCGTTTATATTTTTAGTTGTAGTGTTGCCGTCGAGCCACTTTTACACTGCTGCTGGTCATTCAATTTGATGTTTTGTCACCTATCATTGCCTTTGCGCCAAGTTATTTTTTTTATAATCCCCTGGGGCGTCTACCATACAGCAGTTCAAAGGTAAGTAACATTGTAGATACCAGAGATACCTCTTGTATAGCGCACATAGATATGGCAATAAAAAAATCCCAATTTCTCCCATCTTTGTCCACCACCTTTTTTTTAACATGTTCTTGAGTGTCTTGTTAAATCTCTCCACAAGACCATCAGTTTGGGGTGGTAGACAGAGGGACGAAGATGGGAGATTTTGAGCAACATAGACAACAACTCTTTAGTGACACACAAATGTTGTACCCTGATCCATTAATACCCCTTTTTGGAATAACCACGTGACTAATTACTTGGATGAGCTTCTTGGCAATAGCCTTAGCTGGTATTACGCAATGGCTTTAGGATACCATGTGGCATAGTCCAGTATTACCAGTATGTGCTGATGGCTCCGGGCAGACTTTACCAGTGGTCCCACCAGATCCTTGCCAATTCTTTCAAAAGGCACTTCAATAATTGGCAAAATGAATACTGACACTCTGGGCATGACTCACAATACTCTTTGACTTCTGCATGTAAACCAGGCCAAAAGAATCACTGGGTTATTCTCTCCTTAGTTTTCGCTATACCCAGATGTCCATCCATTATATGACCATGGGCTAAATCTAATACCATCAATATGGTTTGGGGACCCCTAGCTATTCTACCACCTCCTCCCCTTGCTTTACTACTTGATACAGCAAATTATTTTTAACTGCCAAGGTGGCCCGGAAAACCCAAACTGGACTCCACCTTAGTTTTCCACATAATAAAGCATGCAAGATGAAACATACTGTCCCTCCATCACTTAGCCTTTCATTATGACACACCGTCTGCAGCAGTGCTAGTTCTCTTTCTCCCCTCTCACAGGCTCAGAGACAGCAGTTAGAACCATTGGCTCCTGCTGCTGTCAATCAAATTCTGTGAGGGGAAAGTGGGGGCGGGGCCAATAGATACACACAGTCCAGCATGGGAGTCAGCCTACAGGTTCATAGGAAGCGGCTGCATCAAGAAGAGGAGGAGCCATGTGCACCAGCAGGGGACCCCATAAGAGGAGCTTTGGGACCACTATGTGAAATACCATTGCACAGAGCAGGTAAGTATAAAATGTTTGTTATTTAACAAAGTAAATATTTATACAGTATCTCACAAAAGTGAGTAAACCCCTCACATTTTTGTAAATATTTTATTATATCTTTTCATGTGACAACACTGAAGAAATGACACTTTGCTACAATGTAAAGTAGTGAGTGTACAGCTTGTATAACAGTGTAAATTTGCTGTCCCCTCAAAATAACTTTAACACACAGCCATTAATGTCTAAACCACTGGCAACAAAAGTGAGTACATGCCTAAGTGAAAATGTCCAAATTGGGCCCAATCAGCAATTTTCCCTCCCCAGTGCCATGTGACTCGTTAGTGTTACAAGGTCTCAGGTGTGAATGGGGAGCAGGTGTGTTAAATTTGGTGTTATCGCTGTCACTCTCTCATACTGGTCACTGGAAGTTCAACATGGAACCTCACAGTAAAGAACTCTCTGAGGATCTGAAAAAAAGAATTGTTGCTCTACATAAAGATGGCTTAGGTTATAAGACGATTGCCAAGACCCTGAAACTGAGCTGCAGCATGGTGGCCAAGATCATACAGTGGTTTAACATGACAAGTTCCACTAAGAACAGGTCTCACCATGGTCGACCAAAGAAGTTGAGTGCACGTGCTCAGCGTCATATCCAGAGGTTGTCTTTGGGAAATAGACGTATGAGTGCTGCCAGCATTGCTGCAGAGGTTGAAGGGGTGGGGGGTCAGCCTTTCAGTGCTCAGACCATACGCCGCACACTGCATAAAATTGGTCTGCATGGCTGTCTTCCCAGAAGGAAGCCTCTTCTAAAGATGATGCACAAGAAAGCCCGTAAACAGTTTGCTGAAGACAAGCAGACTAAGGACATGGATTACTGGAACCATGTCCTGTGGTCTGATGAGACCAAGATAAACTTAGGGTCCTTTCACATGGGACAGATCCATGATGATCCGCCCCGTGAACATCCCCTTGCTCAACGGGGATCACTCCGTTGATCCCCGCTGAGCCGGCGGATGACAGGGCGGTCCCTGCACACTGTGCAGGGACCGCCCTGTCAGATCTCCGCTCTCTCCTATGGGATGAACACGGACCATCTGATGGTAGCCACACAAAATATTGACACTTTGGGCCCAATTTGGACATTTTCACTTAGGGGTGTACTCACTTTTTTTGCCAGCGGTTTAGTTTATTATTTAGTTTAGTTTATTTCCACATGATCATAATTTTACCCCAAAAAATGTGATATGTGTACCAACATCAGAAATCAAAATGTCATAACCAAAATTCAGAGGGTAACCTCACTATTCTACATTCACACACCAAGAACCACCAAATATCACAGAATAAATCAAGAAGCATAACTCCTGACTAATGCCATTCCACCACCTATAGGTATATGTCCAAAGAAATGCAGTATTTGTGTATTTATGTGTAGGAGGCTTCCACCACCATTGAAAATCGTGCCATATGTTTTCCATTAGCAAGGACATTAATCAGCCTTAAGATTTCCCCACCAGCACTAATTGCAGCCTCTTACAAAGCAAAAAGCAACACCATTAGAGATGGTTCAACATGCTGACAGTAATCAGCCATACCCAGCCTTCCAAACAGATGGCATATCACAGAAACAGGTTGTTCAATGGTTCTCTGGCCTTCCACAGGACATTTGCGTTGATTAACTTATTGCACCCCTGGAACCTAGGACTATTTGACACCACAGAGATGCAGCCTCCATCGATGTGGCAGCACAGCACAGTGGCTAACTGGCTAGCACTTCTGCTTAACAGCACTGGGGTCTATGGTCTGAATCCCAAGTTTGCTGATACCTGGCTAGAGGTTTCCTCTGTTGTGGTTTTAAAGTTTTTTGTTTTTTTTTTTGTTTTTTTTTTTACCAGTGATTACATTTTTGATGGGTTTCACATAATGGAAACAAAATGACATTATAAATAAAGCGTGTGTGGGTTTGCACCAAATTTTTAACTGTGTGTTTTGGGCCAGATATGGATGTATAAGTCTGGTGTGAGCCTTATACAGACAGAATCAATTACACTGGTGGGTGTGTCCTTTACTGGGTGGGTGTAGCTGTGCTAGCAATCCTAGCTAGGTTATATAAAGGCCTGTAGTTGTGGCAGTTGTTTGGCCTGAGAAAAGGCCAGAATCTCTGTTTGCAGTGCTTATATTGGTTTACAAATAGATATGTTTTTTGTTTTGTTTTGTTTTTTTGGGGGTGTGCATAATGCCCGACCCACACCCCACTAAAGCTGTGGTTTGATGATTGCTTTATGTGTTTGCTGGTATAGTTTTGCATTAAGGCACTCAAAAGTGTGTTTTTGTGGACATGGTTTCCAAATTTACTAAAAGTTACTAACTTTTTACAAAAGTTACTTCTAAATCTCACATGTTAGACTTACAACTGCTAATGTTAATCTAGTTTATGCAATGTTTTAGAGGAAAAGGAAGATTCCTGCTAATTCCAAACATAAGTGTGTGTGTTGATTTTTGGGGCGAGGAGTTCTGACCTTTTCTAATGTGATTTTTAATGTGTCTAATTTTTAGTGTCTTACCCTTGTAGATTGTAAGCTCTTTTGAGCAGGGCCCTTCTAACTTGTCAAATGCTGGAGCATCATTTCCATGCCTTCTTTTTTTTGCCCAAGTACATTAATGTACCAAATGTTTATACTAATGTTGAAATAAAAAGTTGATTCTTTTTTGCTTTATGTTTGACTTTTGCAGACTATAAATACATATTTTATAAGTGCAAATTATTCATACCCCTTCAAATCAAATCTAGTTGCATACAAAAGTATTTGGTTGTGTATACATGCAAGTCCTTGAGTAGAAAGTGTAATTGGGGGAGGGGGAAAAAAATCCCTGCTCCAGTGCTGAATTTCAGGGCTCTATTAATTCTTTTGTGGACTAGGTAAACCATGAAATATTAGTATTAATAATAGTATATATAAACTGTACAAGTAAACACACTACAAACAGCGCTATTGTTGAGCAAAAATATATAAATAAAAATCATGCGGCCAACTACGCACAAAAGTAATCAAACAGAGAGGTAGAGAGTCTGTGAAGTGATCAGAGAAATGTCCATAAGTGATAATATAGCCGTATCTCAGTGTGCGCCTTCCACCGGTCAGTAGGATTTCACCCTGTGTTGACACTCTCCCCCTAGGGGATCAAACTCACCAAATCTGCAAATTATATAAGCCTCCAAGAGCAAAAGATCTCCTCAACACCTCTCTGTCAGTACCACTCCAGGGGGTTCAGGGGGTCAGCCCCGAGCAGAGTGCTGCATGCTGGAGCGGGATCGGTCTGCCTTCTCCTCTCCGACCTCCGGAACATGGACTACTAATCTCCACCGAACACCCGTCCGAGCAGGTGTTCATCTGTTTGGAGTTGTGACCCCCCTGAACCCCCTGGAGTGGTACAGTTTATATATACTATTATTAATACTACTATCTTACAATCTTATGATGTTTTAAAACGGCTGCTGTCTTTTGGATCACTTAGTATAGAAACTGAGTGCTTTCACCTCCTTCATTCTTTAGTTCCGCTCTCTTCTGACATTGATTTATCCATTTGGCGCTGAGCGGTGTGCTGCAGGCCCGAGCAAACCTACCTTTATAAACCATGAAATATGTCAACTAAATGTGAATTCTCTCTAAGCACCAAATAACCCCCCCACACACAAAAATGGCGTGGGGTACCCCCCAAAATCCATACCAGGCCCTTTGGGTCTGGCATAGGTTTTAAGGCGAACTCCACGTCAAAGTGAAAAAAATCTGGTGTGCCCCCCCAAAATCCATACCAGACCCTTATCCGAGCATGCAGTTCCCCACCTGAACCATACCAGGCCACATGCCCTTAACATGGGGGCAGGGGCAGATCCAGAGTCTAGTCTTGGGGGGGGCACTGCCAGGGAATATTTTTTTTGGGGGGCAATTTATTGGGGAAATGGCTGGTGTTGGCGCTTCAATCATCATGGCACCATGGTTGTTATGGTGTCAGGATGATTGAAGCACATTATTTCTATTATTAAATTGTTATGTAAAATGAAATCTTTCAACTCACCATAATGCAGAATCAGTGGGAGCCTGAGTGTGTCACTTGCCACGTTGCCTGCCACCAGATGCGGATTGTCACTTGACGCGCCGCCTATCATCAGATGCAGATTGTCACTTGACACATCACCTGCCACGCATTGCAGATTGTCACTTGCCACGTCACCTGCCACACGTTGCGGATTGTCACTTGCCACGTCGCCTGTCATCAGATGCAGATCGCCACGTCGCCTGCCACACGTTGCAGATTGTCACTCGCCATATCGCCTGTCACACGTTGCGAATTGTCACTTGCCACGTCACCTGTCACACACTTGGTCTCTTGCTGTGTCTCTCTAAGGTGGTCTCTTGCTGTGTCCCAGAGACCCAGAGTCAGGCAGCAGATTACCAGTCAGGCAGCAGAAAGATAATGTAATCTCTCGGCTGCCCGTGGCTGCCTGCACAGTGAGGGTGGAACTGCAGGGATGCAGGGCGGGCACCGGGTGGTGAGAGATGATGTCATCTCTCTGCTCACCGGCTCCCTGATTAGCCAGCCGCCCGCTCACCCACCGAGCCGCCCAGCTGCTCCCCGCTCTATCACCCGCCCGCGGAGCCTCCTGTCCGCTCACCAACCGAGCCGCCCGGCAGCTCGGCCCCCCGCTCTCTCACCTGTGGAGCTGCCCGCCCACTCACTCACCCGCATTCTCGGGGGGGGGGGGGCAATTGTCCCGTTGCCCCCCCGGATCCGCCCCTGCATGGGGGTGGGTGCTTTAGGGGAAGGGGGGCTCTGCGCCCCCCACCCCAAAGCATCTTGTCCCCATATATTTAAAGAGAAGAGTTTTCAGGGATCGTCTAAAGATGAATAGTACATAAAAAGGGAGTGTGGGACTTAAATGAGGCAATTGACTTGTGGAGGTAGAGTATATAGTAATCATTTTTTATTTGTAACAATAGTATAAAAGTATTTTCATATATATACATGCACAATGGCATAAACATAATGGATACATATACATTAGCTAGGCAACACGAAAACATAAAAGATAGCAAATGTTAATAAATGTACTACAAGAGGTTTCATATTGGCAGGCATTGGTAAATCATATGCAAAAGAGCTGCTATAAGATAGGTACACATACACATTGATAATTACATAGTACTCAATGAATTTTGGATGTATAAAAAAGTATATATGGGCCAGTAAGTAGGTAATAAGTAGGTAATAAGCCAGACTTGTCTAAGCATCCCATGGAAACTCGACGCATTTCATGGCTACATGCCATTCATCAGGAGTTGGGTACAGAAGTAGAAGATCGGCTGGAGCACTGTGCTTGGCTGGCATTGAGGAGCATGGGACCCCAAATGTTTGTCTGTTCCGGAGCTGAGGCCAGGAACCCCACCCCAGCCAAGAAAACCTCCACATAGCATGCCCGATTGCTGCAACACATTCCACATGTGTGGGGATGATTGTAAGTGTGGTGTTGTGTGTCTGTATCCAGTGAATGGGCTGTGTGTGTTACCTCCCTGGTGTCAAACACACAGTCCCCATATCTTTAAAGAGAAGAGTTTTCAGGGATCGTCTAAAGATGAATAGATTAGGGGAAAGTTGGACAGATTGGATTAGGGAGTTCCAAAGGATGGGAGAAGCTCTGGAGAAATCCTGGAGGCGAGCATGAGAGGAGGTGACAAGGGAGCTTGAGAGTAGGAGATCTTGGGAGGACTGAAGAGAGCAGCTTGGTTGGTATTTTGGGACTAGGTTAGTGATGTAGCTGGGGGCAGAGTTATGGATGGCTTTGTAAATTATTGTTAATACTTTGAATTTTATTCGTTAGGTGAGTGGAAGCCAGTGGAGGGATTGGCAGAGAGGGGTGGAGGACACTGAATGGTTGGTAAGGAATCTTGCAGCGGCATTCATTATGGACTGAAGGGGGGATAGTCTATGTAAAGGTAATCCAATGAGGAGGGAGTTGCAGTAGGCGAGAGATAACCAGGGCGTGAATTAGAAGCTTGGTGGTGTCATTACTTAAAAAGGGGCATATCCTGGAAATGTTGCGGAGGCGCTAAGGTGGCATGATTTGGACAGGGATTGTATGTGGGCCCTCAAAGGACAGTTCAGAGTCTAAGGTTACCTCTAGCACCCTGGCATGTGGTGACAGACTGATAGATGTGCCATTGATCTTGACAGAGTAGTCAGGAGAAGGGGCACGTGCGGGAGGAAATATTAAGAGCTCAGTTTTAGATTTAGTTTGAGGAAGTGGTTTGACATCCAGGCTGATATGTCTGTTAGTAAATCAGTGATGCGTGAGGAGATTGATGGGGTGAGCTGAGGGGCAAAGAGATAGATTTGGGTGTCATCAGCATATAAATGGTAGTGGTAGCCGTGGGAGGCTATCAGCTGACCCAGGGAGGACGTGTAGATCGAGAAAAGTAGAGGTCCAAGGACAGAACCTTGGGGGACCCTAACTGTAGGAGAAGTTGGAGAGGACGAAGTGGAGTTGTGACACTGAAGGTGCTATGAGATAGGTAAGATTCGAACCAACAGAGAGTGCAGCCATGGAGACCAAGCAAATTGAGTTTTTTTTTTAAGGAGGGGGTGGTCAACTGTTTTGAAGGCAGTGAAAAGGTCCAAGAGTAAGAGTACAGAATAATGACCGTTGGTTTTGGCTGTTAGTAAGTAGTTTGTGAGTTTTAGGAGGGCAATTTCTGTGGAGTGCTGTGGGTGAAATCTAGACTGAAGGGGATCAAGAAGGTTATTCTCAATGAGGTAGTCGCTCAGTCAGTTGTAGACTAAACGTTCAAGGAGTTTGGAGGCAAAAGGGAGTAAAGAGATGGGTCTTAGGTTGTTAAGATTGGTGGGGTCTAGTGAGGCCTTTTTTGGTATGGGAGTGACTAGCGCATGTTTTAGAGGGTTGGGGAAGATGCCAGTAGAGAGTGAGAGGTTGAAGATGAGTTAAAGAGTGTAGGATAGAGTCAGATGGTGACCGTAGTATTTGAGAAGGAACAGGGTCCAGGGGCAGGAGGTTAGGTGGGCATTAAAAAAAAAATGAATGACTTCCTCTATAGTAGCTGGGTTAAAAGAGGGAAGTATAGATTGTGCAGGAGGACAAGGAGTGTAAAGTGAGGGAGATATCTGTAGAACAGAGATCTCAAGAAGAATTGTCTCAATCCTATTTTTGAAGTGATTAGCAATCTCCTGGGCGTGAGTAAGTTAGTGGGTGGAGGTAATGGAGGACGAAGTAGAGTGGTAAAGGTAGAAAAAAGTTGATGGGGATTGCGTGAGAGGGTGTTAATGAGAGTGATAAAGTAGGTCTGTTTGGCAATGTGGAGGCAGGAATGGAATTTTTGGAGGGCAGATTTATATTGGCTGAGATCTTGCTGTGACTTAGTCTTACGCCACAGACGGCTCAAGAGCACTGCTACATTTTTTGAGGCTTCTGGTATTGTCTGTCTGCCAAGGTTGTAGCAGTCGGGGCCTGATTCTGTGTGTAGTGAGGGGGGCAAAGGTATCCAGGGTGGATGACAGTGAACTGTTGTAGACAGAAGTGGCCAAGTTGGGGCAGGGCAAGGATGAGATTTTGTCGTAGAGACAATCTGTAGCAGAAAAAAAGAAGAGAAGGGTTAAGATGGCGAAGGTTTCTACGGGTAACAGTTTTGTAGTTGGACGGCAAGGAGGAGGCAGACAAGGAGAGAGTGAAACTAATAAACTGGTGATCAGAGAGAGGAAAAGGAATATTGGAGAGGTTGTGCGGAGTGCATAGGTAGAATATGGGGTCAAGGCAGTTGCCAACAGAGTAAGCAGAAGTGTGTGTCCATTGTTTTAGGTCAAAAAAAGAGGTTAGGCTCAGCAGCTTAGAAGTAGCGGAAGTGTTAAGATTAACAGGGATGTTGACACCAAAAATGATTGTTGGAATTTTAGAAGAGAGAAAGTAGGGTAGTCAGGCAGAGAGGTCGTCAATTAAGTTTTTATACCGGTCCAGGGGGCCGATAGATCATAGCAATTCTCAATGAAACTGGAGAAAATAGACGAATACAGTGAGCTTCAAATGAGGAGAGGGACAGAGAGGGGGGTGGATGAAGAACCTGAAAAGTGCTTTGAGGCGATAGGAGGATTCCAACACCACCTTCTTTCTGTCCACTAGAGTGAGTCCACAGGAGGCCACCATAGGAGAGAGCAGCAGGAGAAGGAAGATGGACAGTGGATGTACATCGCGGGACACAGCCCAGGGTTGTCGGGAAGAGGTCCTTGTCCCCATCAACATGGGGACAAGGTGCTTTGGGGTGGGGGGCCCCCCTGACCAAAAGCACCCACCCCCCATATTGAGGGCATGTGGCCTGGTATGGTTCATAAAGATGGGCACTCACTCATCCCTCCCCTATCCTTACCTGCTGTTTTTTTCTTTTTTTTTCATCTATATTGCCGGGCGCTGGCAATATATTACAGCTGCGAGCAAGTTTAAATTACATGTTTTCCTTTAGAAATGTCATTATTGCTGTGGCATGTTCTACACATCGCACAGATGTGCCACTTTACAGGCAGACTAAGGGGACCCCCAGGCACAATATTTAAAGGAATAGTTCATTGTTATTGTTTCACTTTAAGCATAATTAAAATCCTCGCTCCTTTAAAAACAATTGTTTTAAAAACTTTTTTTTTGCATTGATACATATCCCCTAGGGCAGTAGTTCTGAAAATAGGTGAATGCCAAATAGCCAATGCCACATCAGTTTGGTTGATTCCATAATATTAACTCTTCAAATGCATGCAGTGGTATGTAAGTATTCAATAATATTATGGTGTGAAATTCCAAAAATGACACACTAGTTAATGTGCAGGGTGTTAGTTCACACTTTTTTGTTTTTTGTTTTTAATTTGCTTGTGCACTGGAAAAATCAACACAGCTACGTTAGGTGGGTGGTAGGTTGGCTGGGATTTGAACTCAAAATCTGAGTGCTTTGTAGACATCAGTGCACAGCACCAAGCCATTGTGCTAAATACGCTGAGACCTGCATGATAGTGTAGTATGATTAAAGAATGAACAAAAATAATTACTGCTTTATAGTCTCATTAAAAATTGAATTAATATGAAAAAAAAACATATAACAGATATGTAACTTAAATGTTCAAGAACAGAATAGCAGACATTACTCTGTAATACCCATTCATAACTGCATTCGTTAGGAAAAGAAGAAAATAAACTAGGAGTACTAACGAATATACATAAATAGATGCACACGAGGTAGAGTACATCGCACATAAAAATGTTTTATTCGTGTGATTATGGCTGCAGTGCAGTTCCAAACTCGGTAGCAATTGGCACTTGCGAATTCACGGATATGCCGATTTGATATTTGCAAAGGCATGTTCACCGGTATTAGCATGCTTTTTCACCCGCATGTTCGCCCAGTTGAAGTCTTAATTGGCTTAATTGGGCGTCACTAAATGCAGAGCAACCATAACTTCCTGTTTTTCTTAGTTAATCAACCCCTATATCTCTAAACAATGCAGAATTCATCTGGCTGCTTCTGTCTTCTGTCACAACATCAATAAACACCACTGACCAAGTACCACTGGAAGCCATGCATGCCCATGCCATCACGGTGCCTCCACCATGTTTTACAGATGATGTTGTATGCTTTGGATCATGAGCTGTTCCAAGCTTTCACCACACTTTTTTCTTCCTGTCATTCTGGTACAGATTAATCTTAGTTTCATCCGTCCAAAGAATGCTTTTCCAGAACAGGGCTGGCTTTTTTAAGATGTTTTTTGCCAAAGTCTAATATGGCTTTTCTATTCTTCAGGCTTATGAATGGTTTGCACCTTGTGGTGAACCCTCTGTATTTGCTCTTGTGAAGTCTAGACTTTGACAATGATATGCCCACCTCCTGGAGAGTGTCCTTCACTTGTCTGGATGCTAGGAATGAGTTTTACCATAGAGAGCATCCTGCAATCATCAATAGGTGTATATTGATTGGTTTGCGCAAAAGTTATCGCGTCTACAAACTATGGGAAAGATTTAGGGACTTTATTTATTTTTTATTGTTTTTACTGGTAATGGCAATTTTTAGCTGGACTGCGACATTGCGGCAGACAAATCATATCCCAAATTAAACTTTTTGGGGACCAGTGACATTATTACATTGATCAGGGCTATAAAAATGTACCGATCAATGTAAAAATGACACTGGCAGGGAAGGGGTTTTACACTAGAGAGCGATCAAGGGGTTAACTGCGTTCCCTGGGTGTGTTCTAACTGTAGGGGGGGGGCTCACAGAACAGAAGATCTCTGACATGTCATTAGGCAGACTGGCGAATTGCCTTGTTTACATAGGCAGTTCCCCCGTTCTGCCTCTGTACACAGCGATCATGGGGCATCTTTGGACATCGAGTCCGCGGGACCCGCGGGCATGCTCCCGCCGCGGGTGCGTGCGTGCCCGCTATCCTCCTTGCTGGGACCGACGTACAGGTACGTCGGTTCGCGCAGAAGAGCCTACTTACCGCAGTAAATGTACGTGAGCTGGTCAGCAAGTGGTTAATCTTAGTTCCATGCATTCAAAGAATGCTTTTCCAAAACTGGTCTGGCTTTTTTAGATGTTTTTTGGCAAGGTCTAATCTGGCTTTTCTATTCTTGAAGCTTATGAATGGTTTGTACATTGTGGTGAACCCTTTGTATTTGCTCTTGTGAAGTCTTCTCTTGATTGTAGACTTTGACAATGATAAGTCCACCTCCTGGAGAGTGTCCTTCACTTGTCTGGATGTTGTGAATGGGTTTTTCTGTACAATAGAGAGGATCCTGCGATCATCCACCACTGTTGTCTTCCATGGACGTCCAGGCCTTTTTATGTTGCTAAGCTCACCAGTGCATTCTACTTTCCTCAGAATGTACCAAATTGTTGATTTGGCCACTCCTTATGTTGCTGCAAAAGATTCAAAATGCAAAATGCAAATACCACACTTAGAATCAACTCCAAACATTTTACCTTCTTATTTGATGAAGAAATAACAAAGGAGTAGCCCACACCTGGCCATGAAATAGCTTTTGATTCAATTATGCAATTACTTTTGGTCCCTTGAAAAAGGGGATGGCTATTCTTAAGAGCTGTAATTCCTAAACCCTTCCCCCGATTTGGATGTACATACAATCAAATGAAACCTGAGAGTGTGCACTTTCAGCCCATATCCATTATATAACTATAGCTTGAATATGTTTTTGTAAATACCTGAAAAAATAACTAAAATTGTGCCTGTGTCCAAATATATATGGACCTATATGTGTGTGTGTGTGTATATATATATATACAGGTAAAAGCCAGTAAATTAGACTATTTTGAAAAACTTGATTTATTTCAGTAATTGCATTCAAAAGGTGTAACTTGTACATTATATTTATTCATTGCACACAGACTGATGCATTCAAATGTTTATTTCATTTAATTTTGATGATTTGAAGTGGCAACAAATAAAAATCCAAAATTCCGTGTGTCACAAAATTAGAATATTGTGTAAGGGTTAAATTTTGAAGACACCTGGTGCCACAAACTAATCAGCTGATTAACTCAAAACACCTGCAAAGGGCTTTAAATGGTCTCTCAGTCCAGTTCTGAAGCCTACACAAACATGGGGAAGACTTCAGATTTGACAGCTGTCCAAAAGGCGACCATCGACACATTGCACAAGGAGGGAAAGACACAAAAGGTTATTGCTGAAGAGGCTGGCTGTTCTCAGAGCTCTGTGTCCAAACACATTAATAGAGAGGCAAAGGGAAGGAAAAACTGTGGTCAGAAAAAGTGTACAAGCGATAGGGATCACCGCGCCCTAGTCAAGATTGTGAAAAAAAACCCCTTCAAAAATGTGGGGGAGATTCACAAGGAGTGGACAGCTGCTGGAGTCAGTGCTTCAAGATCCAACACCAAGAGACGCTTGAAAGACATGGGTTTCAACTGCCGCATACCTCGTGTCAAGCCACTGTTGACCAAGAAACAGCGCGAAAAGCGTCTCACCTGGGCTAAGGAAAAAAAGAGCTGGACTGCTGCTGAGTGGTCCAAAGTCATGTTTTCTGACGAAAGCAAATTTTGCATTTCCTTTGGAAATCGAGGTCCCAGAGTCTGGAGGAAGACAGGAGAGGCACAGGATCCACGTTGCCTGAAGTCTAGTGTAAAGTTTCCACCATCAGTGATGGTTTGGGGTGCCATGTCATCTGCTGGTGTCGGTCCACTCTGTTTCCTGAGATCCAGGGTCAACGCAGCCGTCTACCAGCAAGTTTTAGAGCACTTCATGCTTCCTGCTGCTGACCTGCTCTATGGAGATGGAGATTTCAGGTTCCAACAGGACTTGGCGCCTGCACACAGCGCAAAATCTACCCGTGCCTGGTTTACGGACCATGGTATTTCTGTTCTAAATTGGCCAGCCAACTCCCCTGACCTTAGCCCCATAGAAAATCTGTGGGGTATTGTGAAAAGGAAGATGCAGAATGCCAGACCCAACAACGCAGAAGAGTTGAAGGCCACTATCAGAGCAACCTGGGATCTCATAACACCTGAGCAGTGCCAGAAACTCATCGACTCCATGCCACGCCGCATTAATGCAGTAATTGAGGCAAAAGGAGCTCCAACCAAGTATTGAGTATTGTACATGCTCATATTTTTCATTTTCATACTTTTCAGTTGGCCAACATTTCTAAAAAATCCCTTTTTTGTATTAGCCTTAAGTAATATTCTAATTTTGTGACACACGGAATTTTGGATTTTCATTTGTTGCCACTTCAAATCATCAAAATTAAATGAAATAAACATTTGAATGCATCAGTCTGTGTGCAATGAATAAATATAATGTACAAGTTATACCTTTTGAATGCAATTACTGAAATAAATCAAGTTTTTCAAAATATTCTAATTTACTGGCTTTTACCTGTATATATATATACACTACCGTTCAAAAGTTTGGGGTCACATTGAAATGTCCTTATTTTTGAAGGAAAAGCACTGTACTTTTAAATGAAGCTAACTTTAAACTAGTCCTAACTTTAAACAAATATACTCTATACATTGCTAATGTGGTAAATGACTATTCTAACTGCAAATGTCTAGTTTTTGGTGCAATATCTACATAGGTGTATAGAGGCCCATTTCCAGCAACTATCACTCCAGTGTTCTAATGGTACAATGTGTTTGCTCATTGGCTCAGAAGGCTAATTGATGATTAGCAAACCCTTGTGCAATCATGTTCACACATCTAAAAACAGTCTAGCTCCTTCCAGAAGCTACAAAACTGACCTTCCTGTGAGCAGATTGAGTTTCTGGAGCATCACATTTGTGGGGTCAATTAAACGCTCAAAATGGCCAGAAAAAGAGAACTTTCATCTGAAACTCGACAGTCTATTCTTGTTCTTAGAAATGAAGGCTATTCCATGCGAGAAATTGCAAAGAAATTGAAGATTTCCTACAACGGTGTGTACTACTCCCTTCAGAGGACAGCACAAACAGGCTCTAACCAGAGTAGAAAAAGAAGTGGGAGGCCGCGTTGCACAACTAAGCAAGAAGATAAGCACATTAGAGTCTCTAGTTTGAGAAACAGACGCCTCACAGGTCCCCAACTGGCATCTTCATTAAATAGTACCCGCAAAACACCAGTGTCAACATCTACAGTGAAGAGGCGGCTGCGGGATTTTGGGCTTCAGGGCAGAGTGGCAAAGAAAAAGCCATATCTGAGACTGGCCAATAAAAGAAAAAGATTAAGATGGGCAAAAGAACACAGACATTGGACAGAGGAAGACTGGAAAAAAGTGTTGTGGACGGATGAATCCAAGTTTGAGGTGTTTGGATCACAAAGAAGAACGTTTGTGAGACGCAGAACAAATGAAAAGATGCTGGAAGAATGCCTGACGCCATCTGTTAAGCATGGTGGAGGTAATGTGATGGTCTGGGGTTGCTTTGGTGCTGGTAAGGTGGGAGCTTTGTACAGGGTAAAAGCTAAGGAAGGCTATCACTCCATTTTGCAACGCCATGCCATACCCAGTGGACAGCGCTTGATTGGAGCCAATTTCATCCTACAACCGGACAATGACCCTAAACACACCTCCAAATTGTGCAAGAACTATTTACAGCAGAAGCAGGCAGCTGGTATTCTATCGGTAATGGAGTGGCCAGCACAGTCACCAGATCTGAACCCCATTGAGCTGTTGTGGGAGCAGCTTGACCGTATGGTACGCCAGAAGTGCCCATCCAACCATTCCAACTTGTGGGAGCTGCTTCTAGAAGCGTGGGGTGCAATTTCTCCAGCTTACCTCAATAAATTAACAGCTAGAATGCCAAAGGTGTGCAATGCTGTAATTGCTGCAAAAGGAGGATTCTTTGATGAAAGCAAAGTTTGATGTAAAAACAATGTTATTTCAAATACAAATCATTATTTCTAACCTTGTCAATGTCTTGACTCTATTTTCTATTCATTTCACAACGTATGGTGGTGAATAAGTGTGACTTTTCATGGAAAACACAAAATTGTTTGGGTGACCCCAAACTTTTGAACGGTAGTGTATATATATATATATATATATATATATATATATATATATATATATATATATATATATATATATATATATATGTGTATGTGTGTGTGTGTGTGTGTGTGTGTGTGTAGAGCAGTGTTGTATTTTGGCCTAGGCTGACAAGGCCCAGGCCTAGGGTGGCACTTTGAGGGGGGCAGCAAAAATGCTGTCCCCTGCATGAAAAAAAAGCCCCCCCTCCCAGCCTCCACTGCGCTGCCGAACTGTTGATCAGCGTAGTGCGAGCTTTATCGGGGCAGGCAGAAGGAGCAACTCCTGTCAGTGGGCCAGGTCCTTCACTGATCCAGAGGCAGCTGAATGTCACTGGCAGCGGCGGAGGAGGGGTCAACATGAGCAGGAAGTCCAGGCAGATGAGGATGCTGGACATGCTGGACAAGCTGTATGAGTCTAGTGGGAGGCAGAATTTCTGGTTGTCTGTGTGGGGGCCAGGGGGAGATCTACAGGAGGAGAGGAAGATGTTGAGAGGAGTGGTCGGGAAGATAACTGTCAGCACCAACACAGATGGCACCAGGTGAGGCTGACAAGACTGCACAGCACAGAGGTGACAGGCAGGGACAGTGCCAGAACAGCTTCCTCTGGATTCTGTACATGCAGGCTACCATTAGGGATGAGCCGAACACCCCCCAGTTAGGTTTGCACCAGAACTTGCGAACAGACAAAAAATTTGTGCGAACATGCGGACACCGTTAAAGTCTATAGGACACAAACGTGAAAAATCAAAAGTGCTCATTTTAAAGGCTTATATGCAAGATATTGCCATAAAAAGTGTTTGGGGACCCGGATACTGCCACAGGGGACATGTATCAATACAAAAAAAAGTTTTTAAAACCGCTGTTTTTTCAGGAGCAGTGATTTTAAGAATGCTTAAAGTGAAACAATAAAAATGAAATATTTCTTTAAATATCATGCCTGGGGGGCCCCCTTAGTCTGCCTAAAGTAGCGCATTTTCCCCATGTTTAGAACAATACCACAGCAAAATGACATTTCTAAAAGAAAACATTTCATTTAAAATTGCTCACGGCTGTAATGTATTGCCAGATCCCGGCAATTTATATAAAACATCATTTTTAAAAACAGTGTGGGTTTCCACCCCCCAGTCCATACCAGGGCACAGGGTGCAGGAACGGTCCCTGCTGTTAAATATTATTTTAAAAATTGTAATTGCATGCCCCTGTTAAACAGGGGCAGAAGCATTGGGCCTTAGGTGTTGGTGGTGCCAGAACACTGTAACCCCTCACGGTTACTCTTGTTGGGTGCAGGAACGGTCCCTGCTGTTAAATATTATTTTAGAGGCTGCTTGCCCTCTTTTAGTGGCCTGTGAGCATCTGCCTCTCTTATGAAGGCCTTCCGGACATGATGGGTATTTTTTTTTTTTTAACATACTGTGTACACCATGTGAACAGTATTTGAAACTGTACACACTGTATTATATACTGTGTACAATGCCTGCACTTTATTATACTCCGAATGCAGAGTATATATATAGTATCTCACAAAAGTGAGTACACCCCTCACATTTTTGTAAATATTCTATTATTTCTTTTCATGTGAAAACACTGAAGAAATGACACTTTGCTACAAGGTAAAGTAGTGAGTGTACAACTTGTATAAGGGCCCATTCACACGTGCGGACCTTTCAGATCCGCCTGTCAGTTTTTTCAGGCGGACCTGAACGGATGCTCCATACATCTCTATGGAGCGACGGATGCCAGCGGTGACATGTCCGCTGACATCTGATCCACCCCGATCCGCACTGCTAAATCCAATCCCCCCATAGAGGAGAGCAGAGATCTGACAGGTCTGTTTCTGTACAGTGTGCAGAGATGGACTTAACATCCGCTGGCTCAGCGGGGATCAACGGATCGATCCCTGCTGAGCAGGCTGATGTCTGTTTACGGATCCGCACATGTGAAAGGGGCCTAACAGTGTAAATTTGCTGTGCCCTCAAAATAACTCAACACACCAAAAATTAATGTCTAAACCACTGGCATTAAAAGTGAGTACACTCTTAAGTGAAAAATGTCCAATTTGGGCCCAAAGTGACATTATTTTGTGTGGCCACCATTATTTTACAGCACAGCCTTAACCCTCTTGGGCATGGAGTTCACCAGAGCTTCACAGGTTGCCACTGGAGTCCTCTTCCAATACTCCGTGATGACTTTACGGAACTAGTGGATGTTAGAGGCCTTGCTCTCCTCCACCTTCTGTTTGAGGAAGCACCACAGATGTTTAATAGGGTTTAGATCTAGAGACATGCTTGGCCAGTCCATCACATTTACCCTCAGCTTCTTTAGCAAGGCAGTGGTCGTCTTGGAGGTGTGTTTGGGTCGTTATCATGATGGAATACTGCCCTACAGCCCAGTCATCAAAGGGAGGGGATCATGCTCTGCTTCAGTATGTCACAGTACATGTTGGCATTCATGATTCCCTCAATGAACTGCAGCTCCCCAGTGGCGGCAGCACTCATGCAGCCCCAGACCATGACACTCCCACCACCATGCTTAACTGTAGGAAAGACGCACTTGTCTTTGTACTCCTCACCTGGTTGCCGCCACACATGCTTGACACCATCTGAACCAAATAAGTTTATCTTGGTCTCATCAGACCACAGGACATGGTTCCAGTAATCCATGTCCTTAGTCTGCTTGTCTTAAGCAAACTGTTTACGGGCTTTCTTGTGCATCATCTTTAGAAGAGGCTTCCTTCTGGGACGACAGCCATGCATCCCAATTTGATGCAGTGTGCGGCGTATGGTCTGAGCACTGGCAGGCTGACCCCCCACCCCTTCAGCCTCTGCAGGAATGCTGGCAGCACTCATACGTCTATTTGCCAAAGAAAACCTCTGGATATGACGCTGAGCATGTGCACGCAACTTCTTTGGTCGACCATGGTGAGGCCTGTTCTGAGTTGAACCTGTCCTGTTAAACTGCTGCAGCTCAGTTTCAGGGTCTTGGCAATCTTCTTATAGCCTAGGCCATCTTTATGTAGAGCAACAATTCTTTTTTTCAGATCCTCAGAGTTCTTTGCCATGAGGTGCCATGTTAAACTTCCAGTGACCAGTATGAGAGAGTGAGAGCGATAACACCAAATTTAACACACCTGCTCCCCATTCACACATGAGACCTTGTAACGCTAACAAGTCACATAACACCTGGGAGGGAAAATGGCTAATTGGGCCCAATTTGGACATTTTCACTTAGGGGTGTACTCACTTTTGTTGGCAGCCAACTTACGTTCGACTCAAACTCGAAGCTGATCCCTAGCTACCATATAGCGACCAGTATGAGAGAGTGAGAGCGATAACACCAAATTTAACACACCTGCTCCCCATTCACATCTGAGACCTTGTAACGCTGACGAGTCACATAACACCTGGGAGGGAAAATGGCTAATTGGGCCCAATGTGGCCAATTATGGCTCCCACTGAGGAGCCTGCTGTGATTGGTCAAAGTATGCAGGTCAGGTGAATGCTTTGGAAAATCATCATAAAGCAATGCACTGCGGTCTTGCAGTGCATTATGGGGCGCTCGAATTTGCTGCGAACGCCCCATAAAATTCGCTGTTTGGCAAACGGGCGAACACCCGATGTTCAAGTCGAACTTACGTTCGACTCAAACTTGAAGCTCATCCCTAGCTACCATTGATTGATAATAAATATATGTCTCTGGGTCTAACAGGCATGGTGGGGGCCGGGTGTTGCTGGCAACATGGTGGTGTCCGGATGTTGCTGGCAATGTGGCAGTGCCCGAGTGTTGCTGGCAACATGGTAGGGGCCAGGTGTTGCTGGCAACATGTCAGTGCCCGGGTGTTGCTGGCACCATGGCGGTGCCTGGATTGCGCTGGCAACATGATGGTGCCCCGGTGTTGCTGGCAACATAGCGGTGCCTGGATTTTGCTGGCAACGTGGCAGTGCCTGGGTTTTGCTGGCAACATGGCAGTGCCTGGGTTTTACTGGCAACATGGCAGTGCCTGGGTTTTACTGGCAACATGGAAGTGCCCGGGTTTTTCTGGCAACGCGGCGGTGCCTGGGTGTCGCTGGCAACATGGTAGTGCCCGGATTTGCTGGCAACATGGTTGTGCCTGGGTGTTGCTGGCAACATAGTGGTGCCTGGATTTTGCTGGCAACGTGGCGGTGCCCGGGTTCTGCTGGCAACGTGGCAGTGCCCGGGTGTTGCTGGCGACATGTTGGTGCCCAAGTGTTGCTGGCGACATGGCAGTGCCAATGCTTGCATGCCAGTGGTGAAAGTCGCAGGGAAGCTTTGTGTTTGCCTACCGATAAGGCCAGATTTATACTTTTGTCCCACTTCCTTGTGTCACTCTTTTAATTCCCCCTCAGCAATATATGTATGTGTGTGTGTATATATGTTATAGACGTGTGTATGTACGTTACTCTTGACCCCTAATCATGTACAATCACAAATGCTTTTTTTTATGCTCATTCACAATGTCTGCATAGACTGACGCTCCTCTGAAAAGTAATCCATGCTTGGATTTCTTTTCAGAGGGATTTGACATGCAGTAAGAGGCAATATATTGCCTCCTTTTTTTTTGAATCAAAAGGTTTTTATTGTTCATACAAAACAAACAGTATATACCAAGAATGATACACAGTGCATTGTATTCAGACATATAAACATTGATATGGTCTATCCAGTAGTCCTAATTGCTCCACCAAATGTTTACAGTACACACAGTGCATTGTATTCAGACATATAAACATTGATATGGTCTATCCAGTAGTCCTAATTGCTCCAACAAATGTTTACAGTACACACTTTGCTCACTTTCCCTTCACTCAGAGTATTTTAAATGTATTCCAACACATGTACCAGACCCGACCCCCTTTCCCTACTCTCCTCCCTCCATGCCCCTAAATCATCCTGCAATCGGTTAATCTACCAACTGGAAGGCTCCCTTTACATAGTCAAAATGTATATGTCTCTCAACAGTCTCATCTGAACCAATAGGGCTTATACCAGGAGTAGCAAGCCATGCATCCCATAATCTCTCAAACTTCTCGGCCTTCCCTCTATGTTGATATATGTATCTTTCCATTATGAGTGTTGTACCCATGTGTTTTATCCATGTTTTCACCTTAGGCGGTATAGCTGATTTCCAGCTCATAAGTATGGTTTTCCTTGCCTGGAACAGTGCTCTGGCAAACGCCACTCTTGTCCTCTCCTCTGCTATCGCCCCCTCCAAAACTCCAAGCAGGCATCTTAATGGTTCCAAAGGCACGCTGGTCTGGAACACCTGGTTGAGTGTGTCCATAACCCCCGTCCAAAATCTGTGGAGTTTGGGGCAACGCCAGAGGAGGTGAATCAGATTTCCAGGCACTGTTTTACATCTATTACACATTGGGTCTGATGCCCTGCCCATTTTGTACAACTTCACAGGAGTGTAATGCACTCTTAGCAATATATACAGTTGGGACACCTTCTGTGACACATTTAGGGAACACGTATTAAACGCCTGCAGTGCCTCCTCCCACAATTCCCCTGCAATGGGCCCCACGTCCGCCTCCCATTGTGTCACTGCCTTCGTGGGATGCCCCTCTAGGAAGGATGAGAGCAGCATGTTGTAAAATTGGGAAATTATGCCTTTCTTGTCTGATGCATCCTGCAGTATGTGAAACAGCGGAGTGGGAGACTGAACCCACTCCACTGCATCCCCTTGTGCTCTAACAGCATGTTGTAGTTGTAAGTAGTAAAATAGCATGTTGAAGGTTATTGCATATTTAGATTGCAGGTCACTAAAGGAAAGGAGGGTCCCATTGTGAAAGACATGTCTTAAGTGAGTTATACCCAGGAGGCGCCACTTGGGCCCCTTCTGAATCTTGGCTATCTCAGAGTAGGTGTTGTTTCCCCATAGTGGACTATATACCGTGTACCCCTTCACATTCTGAAGTTGTTTGGCTTTATTCCACACCTTCTGAAGGAGTGAAAATGTGGGCATTTTCTTGTTGGGTTTTTGAAACTGCTGAGCCTCTAGTCCTTCAGGGATTGAATCAGCCCCCGAGCCAAGTAACAGGAGTCTAACCGATGACCGTGCCAGCAAGGGCGTCATGGCCCCTATCAGGTGTTGTAACTGTGCAGATAGGTAGTATATCCAAGGGTTGGGCAAGGCAAGGCCCCCTCCCTCCCTCGGGTATTGCTGCTGCTCCAGTTTGATCCTTGGAGGTTTTGTATGCTATAGTAATAATCTGAAAAGAGAGTTAACCACTCTGAAAATTTTTAGGGTAAGAACTACCGGCGTGTTGTGAAGTAAATATAACAGTTGTGGCATTAGAATCATCTTGATAAGGTTCGTTTTACCTGCCAAGGACATTTTAAGTTTGTTCCATATAAGTATTTTATCTCTAAACCTGGTCAAAAGGGGATAGATGTTCAGCTTGCAGAAGTCAGTCACTATGGGGGAAATATTAATCCCTAGGTATTTAAAGGAAGACACCACAGGAACCTGACACGAGGGTCCCATATCTGGCCCAGGGATCTCATCTATAAACATTAATGCTTATTTGGACCAATTGATAGTAAGGCCTGAAAAGTGTCCGAATTTTGTAATAATGGACATGACCCGAATCAAAGAGTCATCTACATTAGCCAAAAAAAGGAGCATGTCATCAGCATAAACCATAATTTTCTCATGCAATTCGCCGTACCGGAAGCCCCTGATCTCCGGGCAGTTGTGCACCTGAGACACAAGGGGCTCAATGGCCATAGCAAAGAGTGAGATTGGGGACAGGGGATTGAGACAGGGGGCATCCCTGCCTAGTCCCTCTACCCAGTGCGAAAGCGTGTGATATCCTATCCGACATGCGTATCGCTGCCTGTGGTGTATCGTATAACAATCTCACCCACCTAAGGAAATTGGGCCCAAATCCAAACCTGGATAACACAGCCAATAGATACTGCCAGCCAACACTGTCAAACACTTTGTTGGCGTCAAGAGACAGTAGCGCTCTATGTCCTGTCGAATCCGCTGGAGTCTGCATGTTCAAGTATAACCTTCCAAGGTTGGTTGCCGTAGAGCATTTTGGCATAAAGCCCGCCTGGTCCGAGTGAATGATTGACAGAATTATTTTGTTAACTCTTATGGCCAGCACCTTAGCTAGAATTTTAACGTCGCTTTGCAGCAATGAGATAGGCCTATAAGAACTAGGATCTAAGGGGTCTTTACCTGCTTTACAGTGGATGTAAACCCAATGTCATCCTTTCTAAACTACTGCCATAGGGGTTATCTATAAGGATATACATGGCTCCTGCATGTATCTTTACCTGTCAAATGTCTCCCCTCTGTCTGTTATGAGAGCTGAAAAACTGCATATTCTGTGGGTGGGTCTGTTGTCTGGAGCTCGGTGGGTGGAGTCGTGATGTCAGTAGACTCCTTGCCCACCTCTACACTCCTTGTCGATATGCATTTTCTCCTGTTTATTTCTAACACTGAACTTCTGCTGAACTTCTGCTATGATCTCTAACATCCAGTGAAAAGACAGGAAAGTAACCACATGACTTCAGCATGCCAAATCATGCTGAGGTGTGGAACAGCCAATCCTTGCAGAGCTGCTGAAGAAAGGAGTTTGGGAGGGAATTAAAAAATAATGCCTGTGTCTTAGGCTGTCACTCACAGCAAGGGGGAGGATTTGACAAAGTTTTTCTCAGTTTGTCAAGATTTTTCTCACTGAACAATAAAATAGGATTGCTCAGAGATGGATTAACTCTGTGTGGCAAGACTGGGCTCAAATGATAGGAAATCTTATACTCTACAGTATGATGGTAAAAAAATAATAATTTTTTTTCGGATTTACATCCATTTTAAGTAAAAGTATAATGTTGGCCCTCGTCATGGATGAGGGTAGTTTTCCTGTCTTAAAAGATGAGTTAAATACTTCAAGTAGTTTAGGTAAGATCACTTCCCCATATTGGGTGTACACCTCTATAGGAATCCCATCCTCCCCAGAGGCCTTGCAAGTAGGGAAGGAGGCAGTCGCCTCCTTTAGTTCGTCAAGTGTAAGCGGGGCTTCCATCTCCATACACTCCTGGCGGGATAGAGATGGAAGAGCCACATACATCGTTGTAATTCCTCATCAGTGTAATTGTCACAAGTTTTATATAAGTCAGTGTAAAAGGCTGCTAGTTCTGCTATGATCTGTTCAGGGTCATTCACCAGTCGTCCCTGAGAGCCACGAATAGCTCCGATAACCAGGGACGACTGCTGAGATCTGGCAATTCTAGCCAACAGACGGTGGGTTTTCTCCCCTTCCTCATAGAAAGCTTGCTTAGTGAAAAACCTCTTTTGCTCCGCAGTGGAGGCCCTCAAGCGGTCCAGGGAGTCTTGTCCCGAGATCCAAGCCTCCCTCGCGGAATCAGATGGGTCAGTCACAAATGCAAGCTCCAGTTTCCCCACCTGGTCCTCCACCCGCTCTAACAAAGCCAACGAGTTGCGTTTCACAGCCGTATTTTCAGCTATAAAAGTGCCTCTCAGACAGGCCTTAAATGCATCCCATCTGAGTCGGATTAGTACACAACCTGTTAACATAAAAGTATTGTTCTATCTGTTGCACCACATGCTCATGTGAGGGTAAAAGTTTTAGCCAGAGGGCATTTAGCTTCCACGGTGCTCTGGGCAAGGAGGAAATCGGGTGGGTAATCAGGTGAGCAACCAACGGTTAGTGGTCGGAGACCCCCCTAGGGAAGTACTCCACCTTTGGGACCATGTGTAATAATTGTGGGGATCCTATGCAAAGGTCAATGCGAGACAGTGACCCCTGCAGCCTTTGGGTGTAATATAGCATGTCTCTGGGCTGCTCCTTCCCCTGCTGCTTCTGGGCTTTAAGTGACTTACCGCCCGAATCCTGTACTCTGTTCGCTCCACTCGCTGTTCTCTGAGGCAGAGGGGAGCCGGCGCCATCTTGGGCCTCCATGGCCGCCGCTGCTGTGGCTTCTTTCTCGGCTTTGCGGTTCGTCATGGGCTCTGATATGCGCCGAATCGTCCTCTGTGGCCGCTTAGCAAGAAGGGCTGCGTCTCTGGATCAGTTGCCGGTACTGGTTTGGTGCGGGATCAGGATCACCGGAGGATCAATAGCGGGAGCTCAATGCAGTGCGACCGCTCACATGCCCATCCAGGCCACGCCCCCATGTTGCCTCCTTGATGCCTGTTTTACCCCTTAAATGCAGTATCACAGTGCCGCAACTGCGTGCAATGCACATGATTGACCCCATTCACCCGGGGGTACACTATCTGCCATACCATGTATGCAGTCTCTGACCATCCCTTGTGCCATGCCCGCAGTCTCTGACCATCCCTTGTGCCATGCCCGCAGTCTCTGTGGACTGTGATGTAAGGGGGAGCTCTGTGGACTCTTGTGTAAAAGGGGCTGTGGTTACCAGAGATTCTCTTACATCAGAATTTCTCTTAACACCAGAAGTCCCTTTCACATTAGAGTTCTCATTTACATTGGGGTCCACAGATTTCCCCCTTACACTGTACAGAAGAACCCTGTGCTGGGTTATATTAACCTGGCCTTCATGTAAATGGAGAAATATATATTCTTCTGCACCTTGGTAGGGCTAGGTGATTCTGCAGGGAGGTCTAGTCCAGGAGAAGTTTGTTCTGAAGGAGCCAGATACTGTTTGCTGCATGCACTCTGCTTTGGAGCACCAGTATTCCACACTCGATCTAAGATGAAAAGGTGGAGCCTAAAAAGGAAGGCGTGTGGTTTACAGACAGGGCAGGTCTTAAACAGGAAGGGGTGTGGTCTTGGCAGGAAGGGGTGGGTCATATTTAAATTAGGGGGTGCACAAGTTTAGTACTGTGCAAAAGTCTAAAGGCCGGTGTGAAAAAATTCTGTGTATTAAAAATGTTTTCAGGAATAGAAGTTTTAATAGTTTCTTTTCTAGTTTCTAAAAATTACCAAATTGGAAAGTTAATAAATAGAAGAGAAATCCAAATCATGTCCAGGTTTGGTGTGACCACCCTTTGCCTTCAATACAGCATCAGCCATCAATTCTTCTAGGTACACTTGCACACAGTTTTTGAAGGAACTCGGCAGGTAGGTTGTTTCAAACATCTTGGAGAACTAACCACAGATTTTCTCTGAATGTAGGATGACTCAAATCTTCTGTCTCGTCATGTAATTTCAGACAGACTCGATGTTAAGATCAGGGCTCTGTGGGAGCCAAACCATTACTTCCAGGACTCCTTGTTCTTCTTTATGCTGAAGATACTTCTTAATGACATTGGCTGTATGTTTGTGGTTGTTGTCCTGCTGCAGAATAAATTTGGGGCCAATCACACGCCTCCCTGATAGTACGGCATGATAGATAAGTATCTGCCTGTATGTCTCAGCATTGAGGATACCATTGATCCTGACCAAATCTCCAAATCCATTTGCAGAAATACAGCCCCAAACTTTCAAGGAACCTCCACCACGCTTCACTGTTGCCTACAGACACTCTATATTGTACCGCTCTCCAGCCCTTTGTGAACACACTGCCTCCTGCTACAACTAAATATTTCAAATTTTGACTCATCAGTCCAGAGCACCTGCTGCCATTTTTCTGCACCCCAGTTCCTATGTATTTGGGCATAGGATGTAGAGAAAAGGCTAAGTGACCGATCTGCAAAAAATGTTACTGGGTGTCTCTAGCTTCAATATTTTCTGAGACACTGACCAGGAACAAGCATGCTTACATTAAGAGGACAGTAGTAATGGTAACCTCCATATGCTCTCAGTGCAGGTTTCTTCTATGGGTGCCCTAGAGCAGATACAATCTGCTTTCTTAAAGTGGGAGTAAACTCCAATGCATGACTTTTACCTATAGGTAAGCCTATAGTAAGGCATACCTATAGGTAAAGTAAATATCTCCTAAGCGTGCACCATTTAGGAGATAATTACTCTACATGCAACTGGTGACGTCACCAGCGCATGCGCTCTGAAGGAAAGGCATACCGTTCTGTTTATTCAATATCCTGTGCCGTAAATGGCGACTCCTGTGCACACCGTCATTGTGGCTCACACAGCCGGAGTCCGCAACCGGGAAGGAAGACCGGGTGAAGATGGAAGCCTCTGAAGCTGTGACAGCGCGCCACTGGAGGGCTTTGTTCTAAGGTAAGTTTCACATAATATGTTAGTATATGATATATATATAATATAATATGTTAGCATTATGACATTGCCTTGCAGGTTGCAAAAAAAACCAGCAGTTTACTACCGATTTAAAAGAAATCTGTGAGGATATCAATATTGGAACTGTCTTTGCTTCAAAGAGTAGGTTTTTGGGCTGTCTTTCTAACCTTGTATTTACTACCTAGTGACACACTGGCTTGCATAATTTATATAGTCAATCAAGTCTGAAAAAGTCTGCATATTTGTTCTAGGTCAGTGGCTCTTTAGGAAGAGGCAGCTCTGGAGCCAGCAACTTTAAAAGCAAGTCAGTAATCATTGACTCTATAGCTAAAACGATAATGCTATTTTATTAATTTTCTTGAATTAGCAGCCCCTGTATTTAGGTGTGTGCGCTCTGCGAATGTTAGGGCCGCCTGACTGCTTGATGCCTGGGAGCTGCGTGCCTGGTGCCCGCCCCCTCCCCTCCCTCCCACTAGTTGGGGGGCGTGGGATTGCTCCACATTCTGGCCGATATATAGGGGGAGGCTTTGGCGCCTTTTTAGTGGGCGGCGTTGCAGCCGTGGGGCGCCTCTCCTCCTTCATCTTGCCTAGTGTGATGCTGGGAGTTACCTGCGGGTGGGCCTACCGAGCACCTTTACTTTCACAATCTCTCTACTTGCATCATTGGCTATGTTGCACATCACTTGTACAACTTGTTGCTTCATATGCACACGAGGTAACTATCTTGATATTTATGGGTCTTTCCTTGTTGGCACTTGTTCTGGTTATTTTTCATTTTTAATCACCCACCTTTTCTTTCATACACAAGCTCACTATATTTACCTTGCACTCACATTTCCAAATTGGTTGGACATGGTCTTATGGTCCTCATCCTAGTGATGATTTTTTCACCTTTTCATCCCCTGTTGCACACTGGTCTTCACCTGGTTCACTAGTATCTATACAAGAGCTATTCCTTAGAAATTTTATATTTTTTCACAGACTCCATCGGAGCCTCACTCTATGTTACTATTTTAACACTATGGAGAATGCAGCTTCTTGGGGAATTCGCGGTTGGGTGTTGTGGCTTCCTCAGCTCCTGGGACAGAGCCTACCTTAGCGGCCTCTTCTGATTTGCAGTAGCACATACCTCCTAATCCCAGTTCCATGTAAGCACTTTAGCCGTAACATCTTCTTCCTTTCTCCCTCCTCTTATGTTGGAGTTTCAACTAGAAATATTGTTTTATATTTCTTGCAGAATAGTGGATGCCCTCGCTCCTGATGACGTGTTTGAGTAACACGAAACGCGTTGAGCATTGATAGGATGCACCATATTTGACACTATTATCGTTGCATATACTATACAAACACTGCTATTTTATTCATTTTCATACTGAGTATTCACTCCTTACATTGGTTACTAGAATGTGCTGCGATTTCGCTTTTATATGAATATATACATATATGAACTGTTTGGAATATGTGCTTACAATTTTAGTTTTATGTATTCATGAACTGTACTTTATCCATCTGTGTGTGTGTGTGTGTGTATGTATGTATGTATATATATATGTATATATATATATATATATATATATATATATATATATATATATATATTCAATGGCTTTGCTATATATTTCATACTGAGCGTGATTTTATACCCTCTTTATGACAAATAAGTTACAATGCTTAGCCAACTGTACATGTATTACCTTACTCGATGGCCATCTGCCTCACACAAAGTCCCAACTCCCTCAGTCTCTATATGTAATTCTATAGCTAAAAGCCTATATATTTCTATTCTCAGGGGTTCATTTATTGACCCTGAACTGTACATCAAAAGTTAGAGCATAGCTTAATCAATCCAAACCACATTGCAATTCTATAAGGGATTATTGTAGAGAAGTGTTGTTAATGGTAGCCTAATATATCCATGTTCACCTAGTTGGTTTCTACATGGCTCTCTCCTGTTTAGATTGTATGTGTTGCCGAGCCTTTTCAAAAATAACAGTAAAATGAATGAAAAAAGGTAGGCTGGTACTGCATTTTAAGCATTTACCATAATGAGCTGTTATGCTACAGCCTCTTTTACTGTGACTTGTGTGTCAAACCTAATTGTAGCTTATGGTTCAGAAAAGTAGAATGTGTACAAAACCTCAGCATGGCATTGAAAAAAGAACTTACAATGTCTGCCATTGTTGTCAGCTAAATCATAGAATAATAGATTTTACTAATACCGGGGCCTGACACAGCAGGATTAATAATAAGGCAACAAATATCTTGAATACAAGCAACCTGTACACTCCAAAAGCTTTCTTCATTATTCAATGCAACCTCTGTTTTTCTAGCATTCAAATACCAGATGTATGTTTTTTTACATATAAGGGACCCCTATGCCAGCAGGTGTATCCATTTCACTTGACTGGTGGCCAGAATGTTGCCAGGTTTAGGGAAATTTTCAGGCCAAAGCTAATCTTCTAGATTGTCCAACTACAGCAGATTCAATTACATTTTATACTGAAGTACATCAAAAGAAAATAGACAGGGAATAGGTAAATATAGGAGTAAGATGCAATAGTGATGTAGATTAATTATAGTGTTTGTGTGCTTAATAGAATTAATATATTGGGCTCATAGGTTCTCTTTTTTTTTTTTTTTCTTTTCTCTCTCTCCTTTATGGGATATTTGTAAATTGTTTTTTAATGTATTTTTGTGTGTTATGATTTGTAACTATAAAGGAAAAAAAAATGTTAATAAACAGATGAATTAAGAAATAAATTAAAAAGAAGTGCATCATCCATTCTGGCAGGTAAAGACAACCCATACCAGTGGGAATATGTCATATCTGTACTTCTAAAAAATCGAATGGCCTGATTGGCTCTGGATTTAATACTTTGAGACATCATGCAGATCATAAAAGCAAAGTCAAAACTCTTCAGCTGAGTTTTTATTATTACAGGTCTGCAACTCAGAAAATAATAGGGTTAGGTTAGCATTACACAGAGTAAATTAATAATGGTAGGTCAGCAACGGCAACCTCTATACTTCATTACCACAGGTTTTGTAACCTATAGATGAAGTATACGTTAGCCCAATATGGTATTTTCTACAACCCACCTAAAATGAACCTAGAAATCTGTAATGTTCAAGCTTCTCAGTGACAAAGAAGGACATGAATATTAAAAGCAGCGTTTAATCCCATAGTATTTATAACCCCGTTTTGGGGAAGTGGGGGGGTTGTTGACAATTGGCCTTCCCCAAACAGGATATTTCACTAAGCCTGTAAGTATATAAAAGAGAACCAGAACCTTCCCTTTATGGAATAGTGGGCTTGATATTAAAGTTGGCAGTGCCTCCACCCAAGACAGGGCCTCTGTGAACATAGGGGATTCCTTTTCTGGGTAATTAGCCAGTAACCTAATGAAAGTAATTGGGAGCAGATGAACTACTGCAGCTAGAATATAACACTAACCATAAGTGTATAGATGCCTACCAGTATGGAAATAATACAAGCTTTTTATGAGAAAAGATTAACAATAGTATATACTTTACATGACTGTGTGCACTTTCCGCTTTCAGGATGCCGGATGCATGGATTCCTATGGCGGGGGCTGGAGGGGGTGGTACTTTTTGAAGCACCTGATTAGAGCCAGAGGCTCTAATAGGCTTCAAAATAGGGTGGGCTCGGGGCGCAGAGAGCGCCCTGATCCCACCCAATTGTGTGATGATAGCGAATAAATTTTCACTATTTTCACACTAACCTTCCTCCCCGCCAATCAGGTGTCAGACCTGTTTCCTGATTGGCGAAAGTTCCAGGCCACCCTATTGGATGCCTGGCGCTTAGGAAGAGGAGCGGAGGAGACACACGCTGGAGCGGAGGTCGCCGCCGCTCTGGTGCACTGAGGATCTGCTGCCTGGTGGTAATTGCCACAATGTCAGAGCCGCGCGGGGTGTTGGGGGTGCTGCCAGAGCCGCGAGTGGGGGGGGGTCAGTGGGCACAGTGGCTGCATATACTGGGCACAAGTGGCTGCGTTTGATGGGCACAAGTGGCTGCACTTGATGGGCACACGTGGATGCAAATGATGGGCACAAGTGGCTGCATATGAAGGGCACAAGTGGCTGCATATGATGGCCACAAGTGGCTGGGTGTGATGGGCACAAGTGGCTATGTTTGATGGGCACAATGGCTGCATATGATGGGCACAAGTGGCTGCATTTGATGGGCACAAGTGGCTGCATATGATGGGCACAAGTGGCTGCGTTTGGGCACAAGTGGCTACATATGATGGGCACAAGTGGTTGCATTTTGATGTGTACAAGTGGCTGCATTTGACAGGCACAATTGGCTGCATATGACGGGCACAAGTGGCTGCATATGATGGGCACAAGTGGCTGCATTTGATGGGCACAATTTCTGCATATGATGGGCATAGTGGCTGCATATGATGGGCACAAGTGGCTGCATTTGATGGGCACACGTGGATGCAAATGATGGGCACAAGTGGCTGCATATGAAGGGCACAAGTGGCTGCATATGATGGCCACAAGTGGCTGTGTGTGATGGGCACAAGTGGCTACGTTTGATGGGCACAATGGCTGCATATGATGGGCACAAGTGGCTGCATTTGATGGGCACAAGTGGCTGCATATGATGGGCACAAGTGGCTGCGTTTGATGGGCACAAGTGGCTACATATGATGGGCACAAGTGGTTGCATTTTGATGTGTACAAGTGGCTGCATTTGACAGGCACAATTGGCTGCATATGACGGGCACAAGTGGCTGCATATGATGGGCACAAGTGGCTGCATTTGATGGGCACAATGTCTGCATATGATGGGCATAGTGGCTGCATATGATGGGCACAAGTGGCTGCATTTGATGGGCACAATGTCTGCATATGATGGGCACAGTGGCTGCATATGATGGGCACAAGTGGCTGCATATGATGGGCACAAGTGGCTGCATATGATGGGCACAAGTGGCTGCATATGATGGGCACAAGTGGCTGCATATGATGAGCACAGTGGCTGCGTTTAATGGGCACAATGGCTGTAAGTGATGGCCACAGTGGCTGCATTTGATGGGCACAATGGCTGCATTTGATGGACACAGTGAGGCTGCAATTGATGTGGGGGGTTTTAGTATTTTTCAGTTTGTTTGCGACCCCCCAAAAATTTTGAGCACCAGTCGCCACTGCTGTACATCCAGGTATTATCAGAAAAGGACCCAACAAGAGTCCTGGTGAAATTCTGAAGGTGACTACTATTCACATACAGTAGCACAGACCTAACTATCTGGCACTGTGTATGTGGGATAATTAAAAATGGGTAAGATGGACAGGGATGCTCTGTCTGTCACAAGGATTCCGATACCCACTAAAGAAGCTATGGCCAGCCGCAGATAACCACTTGCTGACCGCACTATGGCCGAATGACGGCTACAGCACGGTCATCCAGTTCTGGGAGGGCATCTATTGATGTCCTCCCAGAACCGTGCCCTCCGTCCACCCGCTGTGGCGCACATCTCACATTGCACATCTTTGTGATCACTGTGTCTTTTGAACACAGATGATCACAGATCGGGATAAAGGCCAATCACTGCGGCCTTTTACCATGTGGTCAGCTGTGTCCAATACAATGTTGCGTGACCGCGCAATTGTCATTCAAAGTGAGACAGCCCTGAAAGCTGAAAATTGGCCTGGGTAGGAAGGGGTAAAAGTGCCCAGTAGGTAAGTGGTTAAACTATTAGAACACAGGACTGCTTGCATAATATTCTCTGCTCTGAATGGTTGAAATACCAACAGCAGCAACAGCTGCTGTGTAAGTAAGGTCATGTGGATCAATTCTCTCTCTCTCTCTCCCTTCATTTCCACCTTCTGGGGTTTTTAACCCTGCCCCACAGAGACAGGAAGTGATGTACATAAATAACTCACTGCATAGCCACTTACAAGTACAGACAGTAGGGGCAGCATATCTAAAAACCATTATACTTGAAAATAGAATGACCATGCTTACCTTCTCTGCCTGTCTCTTTTACAACATATTGTTTTCTCTTATGCCCCGTACACACGAGCGGAAATTCTGCCAGCAAAAGTCCGATGAGAGCTTTTGGTCTAAAAATGCAACCGTGTGATGCTCCATCGGACTTTTGCTGGCGAAATTCCAGCCAGCAAAAGATTGAGAGCATGTCCTCAATTTTTCGGTCGGAAAAAGTTTCGATCTGAAATACCGACGCGCAAAATTCCTATGCATGCTCGGAAACAATTCGACGCATGATCGGAAGCATTGAACTTAATTTTCTGGGCTCGTCGTAGTGTTGTACGTCACCGCGTTCTTGACGGTCGAAAGGTCAGCGAACTTTTGTGTGACCGTGTGTATGAAAGCCAAACTTGAGCGGAATTCCGTCGAAAAAAAAACATCCAAGATTGGATAGGATTATAGGTCCACTTTAAGGGCCCATTTATACAACTTCAATGTATTAACGTGCACTATGCCACCAGGTAAGATGTGTTGTGTTAAGGAAACCCATTTATATGAAGGGGCTGCCAAACGCACACTAATAGCGCCAAAAAAGCTGCATGTAGCATTTTTGCCAGTGCACCACATTCCAATTTATGTTAGAACATATTGCACTGTACTGCAAGGCACATCCATTTACAAAGTGTGTTGGAGTACCATTTGGAATGAATGGCATAATTCTGCACCAGCACCTGTAACATATATTGCTGCATGCTTTGATAATGCATGTGTTTCCACAAGTCAACACTGGGAATAGACCCAAACTGTTTATTTACATTGTGTTAGAGGCAGAGAAGCATCCAACATACTGTGTTTTGTGGGCAACATTCTGCCCATGACCAAACCTCTCTTCTGGCTGGGGGGCCTGCTAGGAGAAGACATGGAAAGAACACTTCATACGGAGGGATCACATAGGATTGGACAGTTACCCCTTTACATTTTTTATTCTTTATATTTTGAGAAGCTAATATTAAGAGATATACAGTATGTATGGGCAGAAAAAAATGATGACCCCATTTACAGGTTTGATGGTGAGAAGCTAATGTTTTTTTTATATGCGATTGGTATATCAGTAACTGTCTACCTGCACCCTATAAACCAGCAGGGACTGGATTGGGTTAACATTATATTGCTGATATTGTCCATTTATTTGACTGTTTACTTATTTATTTTTAGATTGTTGTAATCATTCCTTGGCCTGGAAAATATGATATTCCACTACAAGCCCCCCTTCTTCCCCTGACCCCTTATTGGATGGATTGGGCTGTAATCCCATTGTGGATCTCCACCAGCTGTTTGAAGTTCAGCTTTAAATGGGCTTTCCAGCTTGCACTACACTACCTTCTGAACTGTTCTAGCTGACAAGAAGTCCTCATTCCTTACAGCCCTGAAAATCTCCACTTCCTTCCTCCCTGGATTATATTTGTCAAAATTTTTAATGAATGTCCAAATACAAGGGATGGTAAAGTTTGGTTTAGACATTGCTCAGCTAATTGGTTATTGGCTTAAGCTTTTATTGCTGGGCCATAGCTTATTTATTCATCTAACGTTTCTTACTGCAAATGGTGATATTGGATTTGCAATTTTGAGTTAACCTAATAAAACACGGCTGCCTTTTCAGAAAATTAAATAATTTTGTTTCTGAGACTTTATTATTTAACTATTATTATGCCACTGTTATCTTACTGTTAATAAAATTGGTGTTTACACATTGTGTCTCATCTCATGGGGAATAACAATTTGGATACTGCAGATTACAACATCTCACGCCTTAATGCAAAGCGCAAAATAATACTATTTGGGTCAGTATACACTCTTTGAAACATTGTTTGCAGAACTACCTGCCAAGCGCTAATAATATGCAAAAAAAAAAAAATGGCAGAACAAGCCATAAGAGATCATTCTAATTGTTTTTTTTAAGTGACTATACTTCATATATCTGAGCCAGTCTTTGCACTGCTCAATTGTAGAAACCCTTGTGCTTTTTCAGCTGGTGCTGGATTTTTCCATTATGTCTCATAGAGTACCAAAGCCAAACGTGCTCTCCTACTTCAATAATAGTACAGAGAGCCAGGTATATCATTAAAAAACTGATATCATCTGCCATCTAAAAGCATATGATTTAAACCCACAATGTAAATCGTTAGAGAAGTATAGGTCTTCTAAGTATGGAGGACCTTGACTTCCATGCAAAAAGATTGTTGTTAGGACCAGCAATCCTTTGGAATGACCTCACATATGCTTCATTTGCTCCAAACACTTTGTAGTATAAATATAAGCATATGTGACCCTGTAACCTCTCTAGTCACTATATTACTGCCTAGTCATAAATTGGATGAAAAATACATTTTCTGCTGATTCAACTGAATTTATACATGCATATATGTCAAATCCATGAAGAACCCCACAATGCAAGATTCATTGAGTAATATGGTTCTTCACAGATTAGTCACAATACATTCACGAAAAGTTGCCATATGTTCTGTGGATATGGGCTGTGGTGCTTGGACAAGGTCATTTACTGTTGAGCTGTTGGTGTTGTTGTCTTTCCTTGGCACCATTCCATGTGAGTGCAAACCTGCATATTTTTATGCATGTTACCCTCTTACAGGGCTTTTTTGCTCGGAGAATAGGTGCAGGAACTCCCCCTGTCTGAGTCACCCCTCGTCTCTGCCCCTACCCACCTCTGACCACGTCCTTTGATTCCACCCCCTACCCACCTACAAGTACTGCCCCTTTTAGAGAATACAGAACCAAGTATCATTTTGTGGTGCTAAATCATTTGTATCGAAGATGTTAATGATAAAAAGAAAAGCAGTAAAATAGATCCCCTGCAGCCAGGAATAGAATCCCAGCAATAGATCCCCACACAACAATAGACTCCCCCAGCAACAATGGACTAAACCCCAACCAGGGCCGGACTTATCATTGGGCTTGACTGGGCTCAAGCCCATGGGCCCCCCGGATCCACGGCAAACTCCTGCCCGCTAGCCAGCCTGTTTTGGCTGTTCGGCTTATTATTTAACGGGGACCGATCGGGCTTGTGTACTCTCACTTCCTGGTAGCGGTGGAACGCAAGAAAGGGCCTCCCATGTCTTGCATCATTTCCGGCTGATTACATCACGTCCGCCCTATCGTGCGTTCCACCGCTACAAGGAAGTGAGAGTACACAAGCCTGATCGGTCCCCGTGAAATAAGCAGCGGTGCCGACAAAACGGGCTGGCTAGCAGGCGGGAGTTTGCCGCCCCCCCTGAATGTTAGAAATCATGGGGCCCCCGTACATCCTACCTGACGGGGCCCCCTTTAACCCGGTGGCAGGCGACATGGCAATTGACACCCTGCATCCGCTGACAAGTGACACCCTGCATCCGCTGGCAAGTGACGTGGCAAGTGACACCCTGCATCCGCTGGCAAGTGACACCCTGCATCTGCTGGCAAGTGACGTGGCAAGTGCCATTTTTAAACTTCAAGACTGCAATGACAAGGCTGCAAATGACACTGGGGCAAGGCTACAAATGACAAGGCTACACTGACAAGGCTGCAATGACACTGGACAAGGCTGCAGATGGACGCTGTGCAAGGCTGCATTGATGGGCATTTAAATGTAAGTTTTTTTCCTTAAACTTCCCTCCTAAAAGTTTTTTCCCTTGAAATTCCCTCCTAAACTTGGGGTGCGTGTTATACGCCGATAAATACGGTAATGTATAGAAGGTAGGGCCCGAAAGTGACTCAAGCTCAGGGGCCCCCACCACCCTAAGTCCTGCCCTGACCCCAACAACAATAGATTCCCTACAGCAACAGTGAACCACCCACAACAAAATATCACACCCAGTAACAAAATATCCACCCAAGCAACATTAGACCCCCCCCCCCCAGCAGCAACAACAGATCTCTCAGCAGCCAGCATCAGTAGATCCTCCAGCAGCCAGTAAAAATTAAACCTCTCCCTCAACAGTAGATCCCTACCAGCAACATAAGACCCCCCCAACAACAATAGATTCCCCATCAGCAACAATAGACCCTCACACAAAATCAGATCCCAACCAGCGACAATAGATCCCCCAGCAGCCAACATCAATAGACCCTCCAGCACACCCCACATCCCATGCTATTACATACATTTTTTTCAGTGCTGGAGGTGCCGGAACTGCGTTCCCCTGCGTTCCCGCTGAAAAAAGCCCTGCCCTCTTATTTAATAAACTTGCCACACTACGAGCGTTTCTTCTGGGCTTTTGGTTTTTTGTTACTGATGATAGAGAATTGGCAGTGAAGTTCAAGAACATACTGAATCCAGCTCTCCCACATTCTGCGTTATACCTTTAACACCTGAAGGCTGTTTTGTTGGCCGCCTGGGCCTGATAAACAGGGAGTGTACCTACAGACGTTGGATCACAGTGTTTTTAAGAAGATTCTGTCACTCAGTTATACCTTCACTGACACAGTGATTGGGGACATTTATATATATTATGGACTTTATATGTACCATGAGCAGATGCACATATTAAAGACACTGTATGGACTTTGATTAATTGTTGGCATTATTTTTTGAAACAACTATAACTGTTTAAAGTTTGAAGGTTTTGGGGTATTCATGTATTTAAAGGGCCAGCACTTATGTTTACGATTTTGCATATACATGTAGTGTTTACACCTAAAGGGGCAGCTGCCTTTATATTGTTACACATTTGTGGGTTGGTGCTCTATTTTATTGAAATCATGGAACACAGAGTTGAGGTGGGAATGCTTTCAAACATGCAGCTGGTCCCAGTCAGTGGTGGAATGGGTTCTAGCCTTGCCTGTGATTAGTTGAGAGACTTGGCAACTGTAAAAAACGGTCCTCTTGGGGCGTGGCTTGGCACCGGAACGGAATGGCTGCTTAGAGAAAGAGCTCTGCCATCCAGAGCTCCAACTACGCATCTCAGCAGCTAAATACACCCGATCCACGGCCGTACAGATGGTGGGCAGGAGCCAACCGATCACCTGTCACAGCCAGACCCATCCTTGCAGCTCTGCAGGAACATCCCAGTGATGTTCCGAACCCAGCACACAGACGCGCAGGCCACATCCCAAGCTGCGGACTGTAGTAGCACAGGCCATGTGGCTGCCGCTGACACCCCTGCAGTCTCTCTCATGAGCATGTCCCCCTCACAGGCTTCTCCTCTCCTGTGCCTAGTGGACCTTCAGCTAGTAGCTCCTCATATTAAGAGCACACTAACAGCAGCCATCTCTGAACTAAAAATGGACATTAAGGCTGTTGCAGTACGCCTGGAGCATGTGGAGTCGGCGGCCATGACACACGTAGCAGCCATTACACAGGTACAGCAAGCAGTGAATACACACGCAGCACCTCCTGGACATGCACAGGCACATGGAGGATTTAGATAATAGGGGCCGCAGACGCAATCTACGTGTCTGGGGGATCCCAGAGACAATAGAGGGACCTCAGCTGCAAGCTGCTGTATGAGCTATATTTAATACCCTGCTAGGCAGACCACCAGACGCACCAGTAGAAATGGAGAGGTGCTACAGAGCGCTGAGACCTAGGGGAAGGGACACTGATCCACCCAGTGATGCAGTATGCTGCCTGGTCAGCTTCACCCAAAAAAAGGACATATGAAGGGGCACGCATCCAATTGTTCCAAGACTTATCCACCATCACCCTGCAGCACAGAAGGGATCTCTGCCCGCTCCAGCAAATTTTGCGGGACAGACGCATTCCTTATTGATGGAAATTTCCATTCTACCTGCAAGCGACCACTGGAAATCGCACAATGCATCTGCGAACACCAGCGGACCTCCAACCCTTCTGTAGCGCCCTGGGCATTCCAGTGGTTCCGGTCCCGGACTGGTACAGTGCATTCCTGCAAGCAGAACCCTGGATTCCTGCCCAACCTGGCGACACCCCGAGGCCACAGAGGAGCAGGCAACGTCGCCGCAGAACCTCAGCTAAATCTCCTCCCAGAAGACACAGGGAAAGGGAAAATTGATGAAAGCCTGCGTTTCGTCCACTAATCTGCTCGTCCCAAAACGGAACTCTGAACACGCAACTCTAAAAACAGAACTCTGAACATGTCGGGACACGGTGAGCTGCATTGTAGCCCTCGCTCATCCCTGCTTACCCTCATCAACCAACACTGTCCAGTGATCAGGCTCACGACATCTCCCTAGATCCAAGCAAAATACAAGCGAATGGTAAGGAGTTGCGGGTGGATTTGACATTGTCTCAGGTATCCTTCCATTTTCTGCACTACTATATACTCTACCCCACACTGAGATGAACACCTACGGTTTCTACTTCATGTCCTGAGGAAAGACACTTACTTGATCAGGCACTGATGTGCCTGGAGACCAGGATAAAGAGACCTTATTATGGGACCTGGAATTTAAACCCGGCAGAGGTAAGCACCTACCTCCACCAACACCCCGTCCCCTCCGTGACTTTATCTGAGACAAACCCCAGCCCCAGCCGGGTCTTAGAGAGATCTTTCCCATCTGTGGAGACAGCTGACCCATGGGAAGAAGCATACTCTTCCCATCTTACAGTACTAAGTCAGCTAACAGAGGATACACAGCCGCTGCTTGAGGCCCTGTCATACCCGATTAGTCCAGACTTTCCTTAAAAAGGGACTGACTTCTTGGTTAGTATAGCAAGGAACCGAGTATGATTGACACCTGTTGTTTGCCTCTGACGGCAGTAATGCTGAAATTGATGCTTAAGTCACTTTGTTCCCCCCCATCTCCCTCCCCTCCTCTCACACTCCCACGCTCCCTCACCCCCCCCCCAAGTGCACCATACTGCTGCTGCGCGATTCTCACTGGCAGTGCAAAGTCCTACTACTACTTCCTATTGCATAGGCCCTGGAGGTAGGGCGACTATTGCGGCTCACCGGTTACGTGATTGTGAATGTGACTGTATACTGTTGTTTGCTTTTGATGTTCTCCCATGCATAACCTCCACCGAAGCTGGGACACTTCATAGTGTACCCTAGGAAGACTAACCCTGACCCGTGGCTGGTTATTAGACCATGGTAGACTGCGACCAGAGGAACCAGGAAATTTGAAGTCGGGGGACACGCACTCTTCATCCAAGTTGGGCAGGGTGCGCGCCTCCATAGTTAAGTTGGATAATAGTTTACAAGGCCGCATGTTCCCTTTCTGGGTGAACTAACCCAGGAATTAAACCCTGGAGACCCGTTGGTGAGTGGGATCCCCTGCCCTCGGACGCGTCCCTGATTTGGACGATCTTGGGGTTGGAGGCCTCAATAGACTACTATGGTAGCTTATGTGGCAACTAAGTTAATTCAGTTTTTCTAGCGTGGTATATTTACCGCTTCATAATTTTTCTACAAGCTACTCCGCGTGCTCATAGGATGTTATGGGTGGCCCTGGCTTGTGGGGAATCCTGAACTTGTCGGCTGCCGGAAAGCCGGGAAGGGTTCCCTCCACCACGCTTGACTGGCCCTGCCCAACACCCCCCCATCTGCTGGGACGGGTATCCCCCATCACAGACTATGTTTGCCCTTTGTAGTTCCTGGATGGCAGGGTGCACGACTCTGTTTTTGGTGCTAAGTTCTCACCCCACCACAAGGAGGGAGGCTTCCCCCTTGAACCTAGCCAGAATACTCTCTTGCTACCCTCCTGCCCCATACTCTCCATCCTTGGGTAACTCAGCTGGACTGACATTACCTCCGGTAAATTTGAATCACTCTGCATAAAGGAACTAGGTGTATCACGCCTGTTTTGGGCCCCCTTTAGGCTATGATAGCTCTCTGAGCTGCCTCCCGAAACAGGTGCGGCCCCTTTCCTTATCTACTCTTCTTTCCTGCTTTCCCCTACCCCCCACCCAACCCCCTAAACCTTTCCCATCCAAACCTTGGAGGTGCCATTAACAAATGGCTCCCTTTATTGAACATGCCTCCTACAGTGTGGACATCAGCTCCTTTGTCCCTCAAGGTTCATTCCCTGAACACCAAGGGCCTTAATATACCTGAGAAACACAGTAGCGCTCTTGCTGAGGTACACCACCATAGAACTCAGGTGGTATTTATGCAAGAAACACACTTTAAATCGGGCTCCATACCCCGCTTATCCAATAGTTGATTTCCTGAGGTATTTCATGCAACTTGTGTGGACTCCAAGACAAAGGGGGCTTCAATACTGTTCGCAAAATTGTTTGCATTTCGCCTCACGGACCAAGTTCTTGACCCAGAGGGCAGATTCCTTTTCCTAAAGGGGGTCTGGAAAAACAGAACAGTGACCCTGGCAAACATATACTGCCCCAACTTTGGACAGGAGACCTTCCTGAAGGAGGTCCTCTTACAACTTACATTATTTCAGACAGGCCTTCTTATACTGGGGGGGGGACTTTAACATAGCCCTGGATCCGCTTCTTGATACCTACAATGGCACATCCTCACTCCCATTCTCTGCCCTGCGCAAAGTAAAGCTCCACTTGGCCTCCCTCACACTCCACAACACTATAAACCCACAGGAGAAGGACTATACATTTTTCTCATCCCCACATAACTGCTACTCAAGGCTCGACTACCTTTTCATTCACCAGACCGACCTGACATACCTCCATGATGCAACTATAGAGAGTATGGTACTCTCTGACCACCACCCGATCACACTGACTTTACAATTGCCACAGAGGGAAACCTCTACCAAAATATGGAGGCTAGATTCCACCCTACTGTCCGAACCTAGAAACCTCGCAGACATCACACAGACCATTAGGGACTACTTCCGACATAACGACACACCAGACGTGTCCCCCATGACTCAATGGGAAGCGCACAAATGCGTGGTACGAGTGCATCTGCTTGCCATTGCAGCCAGCAAGAAAAAAGAACACCAAGCTAGTATTAAAAGCTTATCTGACAAAATAGCCTCACTGGAAGCGCAGCACAAATGCTCACTGGCAAGGAGGGTAGCGAAAGACTTAGCTGACACTAGAACGCTCCTTTGCGAGGAGCTATTTAAAAGGGCACGAAAACGGCAAACCCGACCACAGAAGCTATTCTATGAACAGGGCAACAAAGCAGGGAGGCTCTTAGCGAGATTCACACAGAAACAAACCCTTACATCTTGTCAGGGCTGGGCTTAGCCCTTCCTTCTCTGAGCTGGCTGCTCAGCTGTTGGCTAGTTGCCAGCTCCTATCTCTCCACAGATACTCAGCTGTTGATATCCTGCTCGTTAGTCCTGCCTACTTAAGCCATCCAGTCCAGAGGAACGATCTCCTGCGAGCCTGTTCAAGACTTGCTTTGCTGACATCCCTTCTGGCTCCAGATCCTGCTTGCTGTACTATTACATTGATCCCTGACTTCTGACTTGGCTGACTATCTGTTCCGGTTACTGAACTTTGGCTATGTTTTGACTATGTTTGTACTTTTTACTTTTATTATTAAACAAGTGTGATTTAACTGTACTTCTGTCTCGGCCTGATTTCATGGTTTCTGACACATCTACAGTACACCATGTCAAAGGTAGAGATGGGGCAACCCATTCCAAAAAAGAAGAAATCTCTAACCAATTTCAATTATTTTACAGCAATTTATACGACCTCCAAGCACATGAACACGGGTCGGTGGACGAGACCACACGTGCGAATGTCATAAGGAAGTTCTTAAACACATATAGCCCACAGGCGCTTTTAACTGAGAATAGACAAGCCCTGGAAGCCCCGCTCTCAGCGGAGAAGTGGGAGGAGGCCTTAATGGCTACGAAGCCTGGCAAAAGTCAGGGGCCGTACGGCTTCTTGGCACTATACTACAAAAGCTTTGCGGATCTCCTAGCGCCGGGAGTTCTCAAGACCTTTAATGCCCTCTCCCACACTCCATGCAATTCAGGAAGGCTTTTAGAGGCATATATCTTGGTAATACCTAAAGAAAACAAAGATCCCACTGACGTAGCCAACTATCGACCCATTTCCCTTTTAAATGCGGATGTCAAATTGTTTGCCAAAATCCTGGCCACTCGACTGACCTACCATGTACCTGCATGGGTAGGTCTGGACACCATTAAGGCCCTCAATTTGCACCACTGGCTCATCTCTACCCAACATGAAGGCTGCTTTTTAGCCATGGACACGGAGAAGGTGTTCGACAGCGTGGCCTGGGACTACATGGACGCAGTCCTAGAAAACCTGGGACTGTGCCTTTATCAGGGCGCGATACACTAAGCCCAGGGCTAGAGTCCGGGTTAATGGCCACCTGTCGGACGCCTTCCTCATCCAGAATGGGACCAGACAGGGGTGCCCCCTGTCCCCTATACTGTGTATCCTCACTCTAGAACCCCCTCCTTCGTTGCATTCGAGCAAACCCAAATATCAAAGGCATAGAAGTACACCAATGGGAATATAAGATTGCCGCCTTTGCAGATGATATCCTGCTTTTCCTCTCGTCCCCATTAACGTCCCTTCCCAAACAAATGCCAGTTCTTCGACTATCTTGAACCTAAAGGTCAACTATTCAAAATCCTTTGCACTAAACATATCACTACCCCCTACAGTAATTCAACTATGTCAGAATAACTTCCCATTTGGCTGGAAAGCAGAGGCCCTTACCTATCTAGGTATGCAACTCCCTAGTAAGCTTTAAAACTTGTACAAAAAAACTTCCTAGCAGAATTGAGAACTATACAGCGGAATCTCAACAGATGGGAAGCCCCCACCTTATCATGGTTTGGTTGGGCTGCAATTCTCAATATGACGGTACTCCCCCATTTTATTATATAAACTCCAAACTGTCCCGATCCATTTGCCACCCTCTTTCTTTGCAAAATACAAGAGGATGTGTAGGGCCTTTCTCTGGGGAACCAAGACAGCACATATTGGATGGGCAAAATTAGTACTGCCAAAAACAAGAGGTGGAATAGGCCTCCCGGGCCCGCAGAGGTATTACTGGTCGGCACACCTGACCCGAGTAGTAGACTGGAGGCTCCATAAATGAAACGAGGGCTGGGTATTGCTAGAACAACTGATATAGTAACCCTTTGTTGTGCATCCTCATGTCTACTTGTAATCATATGGGGGGGTCATGCCTGCCACTGGCTCTGTTCCTCCCTCTTTTGTGGTCCACGCATTTTGATTGGTTTAACACTGTAATTAACCCTTTACGCTCCAGAAGAGCGTTATTTGTCAACGCGAAACATGTTGAACACAGCACTGTCTGCCTAGTGTGAGGCGACGCACCCCTTTACAGAGATAGCCCCCCGCTATATTATTTGTCCTTGGTGATCGTATTTGTTTCATTACATATGTGCCAGTGTCAATACTTTGGAGGCTCCCTACCTGTATACAGGGGGTGTGTATGCTCACACCCAATTTGGGTTAATACTATCTAACGGTTTTAATTTGTTTTAAATCCATTTTCTAATAAAAGACAATATTTCCATATACATAGGATTTTGTGTGTTCGATACGGTGACAAAAAAGTCCAATTTTCTGTGGTCTCTATTTTGTTCTGTACTCTTTGCAAATGACTCATATTTTGGTAGCCCATAGCATGGATATAGTGCGTCCAGTAACAGGGAATGGGTATATGTATTGTTGTCTGATATTCTTGAAGGAAACTTTTATTGGGAACAATACAAAGCCTGCAATTCTCCATCACCTTCTGAAGAAAATGTCTAAAGAATTTCAAAGCTTAAACTGACTATGAAGGGCAGAACTTTTTTTTTTAGCTTTTCTATGGACCCCTCTGAAGTCTTGGGCTCTGGGAAGCAGGATTGGGACAAAGGGGGGCAAGGAGGGGCAGTTGTCCTAGGGGCAGTGTTTCTATGCAGGGAAGTGCTTTGAAAAGCGTCACTCCTGTCTGGAAAAGCAGGGGCCTGGATAGTTGCTGGATGAAAACAGAGAGAACTTCTTAGTACATATACCCACTGGGGAGTCAGACTGCCCTTTTTCCTGTCCCCCCCCCCCCCCCTTCTCATGTGTCATATGTAATTCGTATGACCAGAGGCAGGAAGAAGGAGAAGTTGCCTCCATTTTTAGATGTGAGACACACAGAGAAGAAGATCTGAAAGCCCCCCCCCCCCCCCTCGCCTCATAACGCATATATCAAGGATAACTTGCCACAAATATGAATCAGTGTTGAATTGTAAGTCTGTGAACTTGCTGCACATTTTCACTGGCAAGTTGTACACTTGCAGAGCACTCAAAGCACAAGTTCTTGTTGTACATGCTGTTAGTAGCCGTGAGGCACAACTTCTGTAAAAATATATATTATTTTAGGGCTTCCACAGAAATTCTGATATATATATTTATAAAAAAACAATAATGAAACAGACTCTTATGCAGCTAACTGTATACCAAATAAACTTTATTACATAAAAAGTATAGAAAAGTATATAAAAAGACACACGGACACAAGTTAAAACAAAGGTAAAACAAAGGTATACCCACTAAAACCCAAGATACTCCCAAAATGATTTTCAAAATATATGTAAATACATCATACTCTAAAAAAATCAATCAATAAAAAATGTGTATCAACTATACAGATAAGGATGTAATAATAGTGGTGATACTCTCTCAGACTAGCAGCAGTCCCATAAAAGGCTCTGTGAGTGAAATGGTTAATCCTACAATCATTAGAACAACTGTAGAGTAGCAAATCAACAAATATGCTGAATCATCCACTTCTTCCACTGAAAAATTACAGTGGTATATCATCCAGATTGTATTCCAAGAGGGCTCAGTAAAAGGTTCCTGTGTTACTGAGGATGTAGCACATCAAAAGGTTGAAACTAGCACATAGAGATGACATAGACAATCTATGAATGCTGCAAAAAACTCGAATGCTCCAGTCTGAGAAAAATCTCAAGGTGGATTTCACCTGTTATTTATTAAAGAAGAAAATGTCTGTATATTTGCTTTTAAAGGGACCACCGAGACAATATACACTCACCAGCCACTTTATACACCTTGCTAGAACGGGGTTGGGCCCCCCTTTTGCCTTAATTCTTCATGGCATAGATTCAACAAGGTGTTGGAAACATTCCCCAGAGATTTTGGTCCATATTGACATGATAGCATAGTAGTCATAAAGGAATGGACATGATCAGCAACCATACTCAGGTAGGACGTGGTGTTTAACCACTTGCTTACTGGGCACTTAAACCCCCCTGCTATCCAGACCAATTTTCAGCTTTCAGCGCTGATGCACTTTGAATGACAATTGCGCGGTCATACAACACTGTACCCAAATGAAATTTTTATAATTTTTTTCACCACAAATAGAGCTTTCTTTTAGTGGTATTTGATCACCTCTGCAGTTTTTACTTTTTGTTAAAAAAATTTAAAAAACTGTTTTTTTTTTGTTTTTTTATATTTTGTTATAAAAAATTTTAAACAGGTAATTTTTCTCCTTCATTGATGTACGCTGATGAGGCGGCAGTGATGGGCACTGATAGGCGGCCGTGATGGGCACTGATGGGTGGCAGTGATGGGCACTGATCAGTTACACTGATAGGCAGCACTGCTAGGTGGCATTGATAGCAGGCACTTGTGGGCATTGATAGGTGGCACTTGTGGGCATTGATAGGTGGCACTTGTGGGCACTGTTAGGTGGCACTTGTGGGCACTGTTAAGTGACACTATTAGGTGGCACTGATGAGGCAGATGTGCCTCTTCCACTTCGGGACCGATGTCCCTCACATCCGAGCCGGTGATCGGCTTTTTTTTCTACTCACGCTGTCAGCGTGAGTAGAAAAACAAAACGATTACCGATCTTTTGTTTACATCATGTGATCAGCTGTCATTGGCTGACAGCTGGTCACATGGTAAGGGGCCGGGACCGGCCCCTTACTTGGATCGGTGATCACCCGAGTGTCAGTGACTCGGTGATCACAGAGCGCTCGTGCACAGGGGAGGCCGTCATATGACAGCCTCCCGGGAATTCAGGTCCGCACTGTGGCCGTTATTCGGCCATAGCGCGGATGTGAAGTGGTTAAACAATGCTCAATTGGTACTAAGGGGCCAAATGTGTGCCAAGAAAATATCCCCCACACCATTACACCACCAGCTTCAACCGTTGATACAAGACAGGATGGATCCATGCTTTTATGTTGTTTACACCAAATTCTGACCCTACCATCTAAATGTCACAGCTGGAATTGAGGCTCATCAGACCAGGCAGTGTTTTTCCAATCTTCTGTTCTCCAATTTTGGTGAACCTGTGTGAATTTTAGCCTGTTTACTGTTCTTAGCTGACACGAGTGGCACCCAGTGTGGTCTTTTTCTGCTGTAGCCCATCTGCTTCAAGGTTCAATGTGTTGTGCATTCAGAGATGGTATTCTGCATACCTTGGTTCTAACAAGTGATTATTTCAGTTACTGTTGCCTTTCTATCATATCAAACCAGTCTCCCCAATCTCTTCTGACTTCTGACATCAACAAGGCATTTCTGTCCCCACAACTGCCGCTCACTGGATAATTGCTCTTTTTCAGACCATTCTCTGTAAACACTAGAGATGGTTGTGTGTGAAATTCCCAGTAGATCAGCAGTTTTTGAAATACTCAGACCAGCCCATCTGGCACCAACAACCATGCCACGTTCAAAGTCACTTAAATCCCCTTTCTTCCCAATTCTGATGCTCGGTTTGAACTTCAGCAAGCCATCTTCACCACGTCTTGATGCCTTAATGCATTGAGTTGCTGCCATGTGATTGGCTGATTAGCAATGTGTTACCAAGCAATTGAACAGGTGTACCTAATAAAGTGGTTGGTGAGTGTATATGGTAGTAGGTGCCACCTTATCCAGTCTCCACGTGGATTTAATCTGTCATTAGTAGTATACAGATGTCCATGCGCAGATTTCTACAGGGACCACTGAGAGCTTATATGCATGGCTTAAATAACGTATATGCATGGCTTAAATAATGTATATGCATGGCTTGTATAGTTGGTGCATCATCATCCAGTCTCCAGGCGGATTTAACCTGTCATTAGTGGTCTGGATCCACAACAGCACTCCAGCACTCAATACAAGATGCTCCCAAGGCCACTTAGGTGCATAATGCTTCTTCGGGTGCAACCTATCACAGATCGAGAAATCTTCAGTAAACTGCAAAACACACACACACAAGAGGGCGCAAGCTCCTCGTGCATTACCACCAAACAATTTATTATAAAGCCACAGCCAAATTGATACTCACAAACATATAAACAAAGCAGGCATATCATATGGTGGTCCTGTCCTTTAATCTAACCCTTCTGGACAGAAGTACACCGCCTAATTACTCAAATTACCGCCTGATCCACCCCGGTGCTTGAACGGCAACTGGCTCAGCCTGCCAGCACACTACTGAGAGCTTGAGCCAGCCACTCCCCCCCCCCCCCCCCTGACGTGAACACTGGAGGGGCACAGCATAGAGTGGTGCCTGATGGTCACCGCTCAGTGCTCAGAGCAGACCTGAGAACTGGACAATAGCGGTCAAATGATCACTCAGTACTTGAGCTTTGAGACGTCAGGTACAGCGACAGCGTCAGATCAATGCTGCAGCAGGTAGGTAATATGTATGTTTTGTTTTCAACATTCCCACATTTAATCTGACACTTTACGTGCGTGCGCTGCCAGCAACCCAGTCGTGCTGTGATTAAACACAGCAGATGTCGATCACCAGGTGTCGGCCAATGGATTACCACTGGCACCTGGCGATCACCATGAATTTACACAGGACAGGGCTATGCCTATGTAAACAAGGCAAAGACCTGTCCTGTCAGCAGGGAAGTAATAGATTTTCTAGTAAACGCACCACACACAGTACACTAAAACACTGGCTAGGCACACATTTAACCCTTTGATTGCCCTAGATGTTAAACCCCTTCACAGGCAGTGTCATTGGTAGAGTGACAGTGAATATTTTTAGCACTGATCGCTCTATTAGTGTCACTGGTTCCCAAAATGTTTCAAAAGTGTAGTTCGTGTCCCAATGTCTGCCGCAATATTGCAGCCCCGCTATAGGTCGATGATCATTGCCATTACTAGTAAAAAATAAACAAATAAATAACAAAATTCCAGTGTATATCCTATAATTTGTAGATGCTATAATGTTTGCGCAAACCAATCAATATATGCTTAATAATGGAAAATTGAATATCAAATACCGTATATACTCGAGTATAAGTCGTTCCGCGTATAAGTCGAGGCCCTAATTTACCACAAAAAAAATGGGAAAAACTTAGTGACCCGAGTATAAGACGAAGGTGAGAAATGCACAGCTACTGTAAGTGGAAAAGAGGGTCAACGATGCCCATTTGCAGCCTCACTGTGCCCATTTGCATGTCTCACTGTGCCCATTTGCAGCCATAGGTCCCCTGAACTTCAAACTTGGTAGTTAAGGGTTCCTAGATGCCCCATAGCTGCAGCCAAAATTTGGGGTCTCTGAACCCAAATGGTCCCGAAATGACATTGCTGCAGATGGACACAGTTGACTGAATTTGGGGCCCCGTTACTAGGGGCCACTTAGTGTTAGGAACCCCAAATTTGGTGTCCTCAGTGGAAATAGCACCATAATATATCCAAAGCTGGGGTTTCTAACACCAAGTGTCCCCGAGATACAGGGCCCCAAAAATCGGTTCAGAAAATGTCAAGCACTTTTCTGCAGCAGAGAATGACATTTTCCTAACCGGTTTGGGGCCCCGTATCTCGGGGCCACTTAGTGCTAGGAACCCCAGCTTTGGATATGTTATGGTACCAGTTCCACTGGGTTTGCACACCAAATTTGGGGTTTCTAGCACAAAGTGACTATGAGATACGGGGCCAAAAAATGAAATTTTTTGCTGCAGAAAAGTGCTTGACTCAAGTATAGGTCGAAGGGGGCACTTTCAGCACAAAAAAATGTGCTGAAAAATTCGACTTATACTCGAGTATATACGGTACTTAACACAATTTTCCTTTCCTGACAAGCTCTATGTCAGCACAGTTGTAGTTGACATGGAGCTGTCAGGAAAACTGAATATTACCTACCGCAATTTTCCTTTCCTGAAGAGCTAAATGTCAGCTTACCATTGTGCTAACATGGAGCTGTCAGGAAAGGATTTTTTCCCTTAACGTCTTTCACGACAGCACCTTGAGAGAGCGTGGCTCCACCCACTTGACAGGAAACACACCTCCACCAAACTTTAAAAGGAGGCTCCTTCCCACTTATCATCAGTTTATATGTTTCCTCCGGCGGGAACACATGTGGGAGTTTGGAGCTTTCAAGGTTCTGTCCTGAGAGAACAGGCTCCCTACTCCACTATTTTTTTACCTACCTCAGGAGAGCCGATTCCTCCCATTTTCCACAGGCTTACGGGTGCCGGGTGGATGGGCTCCTTCTCCCTCGTCAGTGCTCGGGGAGAGCCAGGACTGCTCCGGGTATTGCTGCCCCCAGGCAGGGGCGTCAGGCGTTTTGGTTTTTTTTTTTTCTTGCCTGCACATGTTTTTTCCCTGACGCCGCCGCCATCTTGGGAAGGGCAGTCAGAGGACTGCATCCGCCGGATGTGAGGTATCCGGAAGTGGGGCGGCATCCATGGAGCAGGCGCCAGACGTCATTTCCGCCGGAAGCGCAGGGGGAGGAGGGAGGAATAGGTCTGGTGCCTATTTATTTCCGGTTTCGGTCCGGCGCACAGGTGCAATTGGAGTCCTGAACCGGCGTTTTCGCCACAAGCATCACGCTGCTGCCTCAGCATGGATTCAGGAACCGCAGCGAGTGAAACAGGCACAGGCACCAGCAAGGCCCAGGTAAGGAGCAGACTGTAGTTTCTGCTCAGCTTTACTCTGGGATCTCTCTCTAGCCCTCTTCTCTCTAATGTTAGTGAAATTTTGAGGGTATTTTTTTCCCCCTGGTGGCGGAGGGGCCTGTCAGGGCACATGAGTCTGATAGCTTTTCTCACTGTGCACCTGTTGTGAGCAACCTTGAGTAATCAAGCTGACTCTAAAAGATGGTTTGTCTTTTTTCTCTCTCTTTTTCCCTTATCATGGCAGGCCAAGAGCTCTGACCCTGGGATTAGAAAGAAATGTCCTTCATGCAAAATTAAGTTAAATGAAGGCTGGAAAAAGGCTTTATGTCAAGCATGTATTGACTCCTTGGTGAGGGAAGAAACCACTTCCGCATGCAGTGGTCTAATCGCATCTGCTAAAAAGGAATTGGATGCTACCATTCAATCCTTCAGATCCTCACTCACCTATCCATCTGCAAGTCAGCCCACTACCTCACAGTCCTCTCAAGGCTCACTGTTAATCCCGGCAGTGGAGGCAGATATGGGTCCTCTGAACCAGAAAGGGCTTTCCCCATCCCATTCTAATGAATCAAATGAGGATGGTGATGAGCTGGAAAATATGTCTTCCAAGTATAAATTGTCTTTGGATCAGGTGGATGGCCTTTTAAAGGCTATTTATGCTACTCTAGGCCTTGAGGAAGAGCATAAGGAAATGTCTTTACATGACAAGATGTATGCAGGGCTTAGCGAGTCTAAGTCCTGTACCTTTCCAGTCCATGCAGTGATTTCTGAAACAATCAGAAAAGAATGGGCTGACCCTGATAGGAAACCGTTTTTCTCCAGGGCTCATAAGAGAAGGTTCCCTTTTGATGAAGACCCAGCGGCTCTTTGGAATAAGGTTCCAAAACTTGATGCAGCCTTTTCTCAAGTGTCAAGATCTACTGATCTAGCATTTGAGGACATGGGGATCTTAAAAGACCCCATGGATAAGAAAATGGATCAACAGCTCAAGCGGACTTGGCAATCCATTATGGGCAACCTTAAGCCAGCAATGGCAACTACTTGCATCTCCAGGAACTTGGAGTATTGGGTAAATCAGCTTAAAGCTCATATAATAGCAGATTCCCCTAAGCAAGAAATCCTTGACTCCTTTTCTACCCTCTCAGCAGCCGTAGCCTATCAGGATGACAGCTAAGGCGGCAGCCCTTGCTAATTCTGTTAGACGGGCTTTATGGCTAAAGACTTGGCAAGGGGACACAGCATCTAAAAACAAGTTATGCGGGGTCCCTTTTCTAGGAGACTTACTGTTCGGCCCTGATTTGGATTCAGTTCTGGACAGGACTGCAGATAAAAAGAAATCTTTTCTTGTCAGAAAGAAGAAACAACCAGTCAAACGGTTTTTTCGTCCTCAAAGGGCTCAGGAACAAAACAAGCCTCAAGAGAAAAAGAAAAACTGGTCAGGGCAGAGGGGAAAAGGCAAAGGAAATGTCCTTTTCCATCCTCCTGCGTCAACCAGCAAGACGCAATGACAGTCGGTTACAGGTAGGGGGAAGACTACAAGGCTTTCTCCCCTATTGGGCAAGCATAACAGAAAACCAGTACATTCTGAATATGCTAGCCCAGGGTTACAATATAGAGTTTTCAGATCTCCCCTCAGAAAGGTACTTGATGACAAATATTCCAAGAGATGTAACAAAATCCCTGGCAATGAAGAGCCTATTAAAGGATCTGATAGATCAGGGGGTTATGACTTACGTCCCACAGGGGGAGCTTTATCAGAGATTTTATTCCCGTATATTCCTGATAAAGAAACCATCCGGAGATTTTCGGTTAATCCTAAACCTGAAACCGCTGAACAGATCAGTCCAATACAAGAGGTTTCGTATGGACTCCATCTTCACGGTCAAAAATCTATTGACGAGGGAATGCTTTATGGCATTAATAGACCTTCGAGATGCCTATCTGCATATCCCTATAGCCCCGCAGTCCCAAAGATTCCTAAGATTGGCGATTAAATTTGGGAAAAGAGGTTCTGCAATTCAGGGCCCTCCCCTTTGGCCTGTCTTCTGCCCCACGAATATTTACAAAAATAATGGCAGAAGCGCTTGCACCTCTTCGCATGCAGGGGATTGCGGTAAATCCGTACTTGGACGACCTACTCCTTTTTGCCCCCTCCAGGGAGAGACTGCTAGACAACCTCGGAAAGACCCAAGGTCATCTAGAAACTCTGGGTTGGATCATAAATATGCAGAAGTCAAATTTCAATCCAGCCCAGAAAATACTATTCCTGGGGTCAGTGGCGAAATTACCAGGGTCGCAACAGTCGCTGTTGCGACTGGGCCCGGCATTCAGCCACTGTGGGGGGGCCCAGCGGGGTTGATCTTCACACACGACTCTGAGCGGAGATCGTGTGTCATAGATTAATAGCACAGAGAGACTCCGGCGGCATTAATGTTCTATTTGTCGGTCCTCTCTGGCATGGATGAGAGAGGAGGACACACAGCTGATCTCACTGCTCCCCCTTCTCCCCCCCTCCCTTCTCCTGTGTGCTCCGCGGGAAATATGAGCTCTTTAGCTTCACACTTGAGTGCCCGCAGAGCACACAGGAGAAGGGAGGGGGGAGAAGGGGGAGCAGTGAGATCAGCACTGATAGAAGGCACTGATGAGCACTGATGGAAGGCACTGATGAGCACTAATAGAAGGCACTGATGGGCACTGATAAGCACTAATAGAAGGCACTGATAGACGGCACTGATGAGCACTGATAGACGGCACTGATGAGCACTGATAGAAGGCACTGATGAGCACTGATAGAAGGCACTGATGAGCACTAATAGAAGGCACTGATGGGCACTGATGAGCACTAGTAGAAGGCACTGATGAGCACTGATAGAAGGCACTGATGGGCACTGATGAGCACTGATAGAAGGCACTGATGAGCACTGATGGGCACTGATGAGCACTGATGGAAGGCACTGATGAGCACTAATAGAAGGCACTGATGGGCACTGATAAGCACTAATAGAAGGCACTGATAGACGGCACTGATGAGCACTGATAGATGGCACTGATGAGCACTGATAGAAGGCACTGATGAGCACTGATGAGCACTGATAGAAGGCACTGATAGAAGGCACTGATGAGCACTGATAGACGGCACTGATGAGCACTGATAGAAGGCACCGATGAGCACTGATAGAAGGCACCGATGAGCACTGATAGAAGGTACCAATAGGCACTGATGAGCACTGATAGAAGGCACTGATGAGCACTGATAGACGACACTGATGGGCACTGATAGAAGGCACTGATGGGCACTGATAGGAGGCACTGATGAGCACTTATAGGAGGCACTGATGAGCACTGATAGGAGGCACTGATGGGCACTGATAGGAGGCACTGATGAGCACTTATAGGAGGCACTGATGAGCACTGATAGGCCACATTGATGAGCACTGATAGGCAGCACTGATAGGAGGCACTAATGTGCACTGAAAGGCTGCACTGATAAGTGGCATTGATGGGCACTGATAGGTGGTACTGATGGGCACTGAGGAACACTGATAGGCAGAACTCAGGCAGTATTGATGGGCTTTGATGGACAGAATTGAAGAGTACTGATAGGTGTCATTAATGAGCAGTTAGGTGGCATTAATGAGCACTGATAGGTGGTGCTGATAGGCAGAATTGATGGGCACTAATAGGCAGCATTAATGAGCACTGATAGGTAACACTTGCAGTTGGAAGTGATGGGCACTGATAGGCGGCACTGATGGGCACTGATGATTGGGGCACTGATTATCGGTGTAAACAATTACTGACATTCTTGACAGTTAATGGCAGTCCTTTCCTAACACAAACACAGCGTGTGACGAAAGAGCTGTGGATAACCAGTCTGTTTACATGTGATCAGCTGATCACATGGTAAAGGGCCGATGTGATTGCGCTGCATGCATGTCCAAGGGGTCATGTGGGAAGCACGGTTTTGGGAGGATGTCCATGGACACCCTCCCAAAATTGGAAGCCGGGGCTCGGGTGGAAGGGGGGCCCATCATGGTTTCTTGCACCTGGGCCCTGAAGGTTCTCGTTACGCCTCTGCCTGGGGTATCAGATCTGTTCAAGGGAACAAAAGATTTTTCTCCCAGAAGAGAAGGGGGGGAAAGTCCAGAAGGTGGTAGCGTTCTTACAGGCAAGCCAGGAATTATCAGTCCGACAAGTGATGTCATCCCTAGGAACCCTAACCGCAACCATACCAGCCATTCAATGGGCAAGGTTACATTTCAGGCCTCTCCAGAGCTTTCTCCTGAGAATATGGAATCACAGGTCAGAATCTCTGGAAGCAAAGATAAAGATACCCACCAAAGTCAAGAGATCGCTTTGGTGGTGGAGAAGACAGGAGAATCTGTCAGAAGGCCTGCTCTGGTCATTTCCAATAGAAAAAGTGGTAACGACAGATGCCAGTGTATGGGGTTGGGGAGCTCATGTAGACCAAGACTTCACGCAGGGAATGTGGTCTCGGACAGAAGCAAAGAGGTCCTCAAATTGGAGGGAGCTAAAGGCAGTCGCCTTAGCTTTAGATGCCTTTTCTCCTATCCTTCAAGGTTCTCATGTCCAGGTCCTCTCAGACAACGCCACTACCATAGCCTACTTAAACAAACAGGGGGGTACAAGAAGCAAAACACTTCAGTTGCTAGCTTCAAAGATCCTGGTTTGGGCAGAAAAGCATGTTCGGTCCTTATCAGCAGTCCACCTCAAAGGCACCTTAAATGTAGTGGCAGATTATCTAAGCAGAAGGCGGATTCAGGAGTCAGAATGGAGCCTGAATCCGGAAATCTTTGCAATGATTACCAGGGCCTGGGGTCAACCACAAATAGACCTATTTGCGTCAGAGGAAAATACACAACTCCCAGTATTTTTCTCTATTCACAGAAACGACAAAGCCCAGGGGACAGATGCGTTAATCCAGCCCTGGAACTTCCATCTGGGTTACGCATTTCCTCCTTTCCAACTTATCCCGTTGGTGTTAAGAAAGATACAGAGGGAGAAAGTGGCAGTAATCCTAATTACTCCATTTTGGCCAAAGAGGGCATGGTTTTCCACCATTCTACAGATGGCAGTCAAACCATTTTGGCGGCTGCCTCTCTGGCAGGACCTGCTCCTACAGGGTCCAATACAGCATCCGGGAGTGGCCAGTCTAAGCCTCACAGCCTGGTTTCTGAGGAGCAGTTGTTAAGAAACAAAGGTCTGTCACAACCCTTGGTAACTACCTTATTTTCCAGTAGGAAAATAGTGACCAGAAAGATCTATGCTAAATATTGGAAGGTCTTCAACTCTTTTTGTCATTTGACTAAGAGAAAAGTAAGAAATTTAGTGTCAATTTTGGAATTTCTTCAAGAGGGGGCAGACAAGGGATTGTCAGTCAGCACCCTTAAAGTTCAAGTAGCTGCTTTGGGAGTATTTCTAGAAAGACCAATCTCTTCTGAGCCCTTGGTTATAAGATTTTTCAAGGCACTTACCAGATCTAGACCAGCTCCGGCTAAGCACTTTCCCAATTGGGATCTATCAGTGGTCCTGCAAGCCCTTACAAAAGGAACCTTTTGAACCACTACAAGAAATCTCTCTAAGGAATCTTACTCTTAAGACCTTGTTCTTAGTTGCAATAACGTCAGCAAGGAGAATTGGTGAGCTGCACGCCCTATCTGTTAAGAGACCCTTTTTAACTATCTACACAGATAGGATTAAACTTAAAACCGATCCAGGTTTTTTGCCAAAGGTAGCGTCAGCACACAATAGGTCACAGGAGATCATCCTGCCAACCTTTTGCTCTAACCCTTCGGGGGAAAGAGAAGGCAAATTCCACAATTTGGATGTAAGAAGGACTTTATTACAGTATCTGGAGGTAACAAGTAATTTTAGATCCTCGGATTCTCTATTTATACTTTTTTCTGGTAAAAAGAAGGGCCAACAAGCTTCTAAGGGGTCTATAGCTAGATGGCTTAAGTCAGCTATTCTAGCAGCCTACTCTCAATAGGGGCTATCTCCCCCGCTGGGAATTAAAGCGCATCCTACCAGGGCTCAGGCCACTACATGGGCAGAAATGGCTGGTGCCACCCCAGATCAGATTTGTTGGGCGGCTACATGGTCAAGTTACCTTACGTTTGTCCGTCATTACAGGCTGGATCTTCTGTCAGCAAGTGAACAAGCTTTTGGCAGAAAGGTCTTGCAGGCTGTGGTCCCTCCCTAAGTGGGTAAGTCTCTGTTATCCTCTCAAGGTGCTGTCCTGAAAGACGTTAAGGGAAAAATCAAGTTAGACTTACCGGTAACTTGTTTTCCAGGAGTCTTTCAGGACAGCAGCAACCCGCCCTTATTGTATTAAATTACTATGCTGTGACTAACCATATTCTGATTATGTGTTCCAGCTTGGGCCAGAGGTTCTCTACTACTACTGATGATAAGTGGGAAGGAGCCTCCTTTTAAAGTTTGGTGGAGGTGTGTTTCCTGTCAAGTGGGTGGAGCCACGCTCTCTCAAGGTGCTGTCCTAAAAAGACTCCTGGAAAACAAGTTACCGGTAAGTCTAACTTGATTTTTTTTCTTACCAGAAACATGTAGCAGAAAACATATTGGCCCAAATTTATCAAGAAATGTATTATTTTTTATTTATTTTTTTTGGATGTGTTTTATAGCAGAAAGTAAAAAATATAGTTTTTCTTTCAAACATGTCAGCCTTTTTATGTTTATAGCGCAAAAAATAAAAAACACAGTGGTGAACAAATACCACCAAAAGAAAGCTCTTTTTGTGGGGAAAAAAAATGGAAATACATTTTGTTTGGGAACAGTGTCACATGACTGCGCAATTGTTAGTTAAAATAACGCAAAAAATAGCCTGGTCATGAAGGGGGGTAAATCCTCCAAAGGTCGAGCGGTTAAAAAAAGTTTGAAAAAAACAAAAAAACAACAGACTGCTGGTTGGTGACAACCTATTCAGGTGAACCAAAAAATCAGCGATTTGCTCTTTCTACCACTGCGATCATCACGTACTGCGTTGAATGTTCCATCAGGCATTTCCAGCCGCTTGTAATAAAGTGTAGCTCTAACGAAGTGTATCTTCATTAGCGCTATTTAAATACTGCTCTAGCTAATGGCATTTAGATAAGAAACAATCATCTAGACGTGTCCCCTAAAGATGTTTTCAGCGAAAAGTGCAAGCTCTGCATGTGATGTGGATGCGATGATGAGTGGCAATGAATCCTGAACTTGTGGAATGGTGAGCAGTGATGAGTGGTGAGCAGTAGAAGCCATGAATGGTGAGCAGTGATGAGTGGTGAGCAGTAGAAGCCATGAATGGTGTGCAGTGATGAGTGGTGAGCAGTAGAAGCCATGAATGGTGAGCAGTGATGAGTGGTGAGCAGTAGAAGCCATGAATGGTGTGCAGTGGCAGACTCATTGATAGCAGAGCCAGGCGCTGTCCGCCTCCCCAGTGCTGATGAGGTGTATTGATTCCCCCACTGCTCCCAGCCCAGGAGAGTGCGCACACATTGCCTGCTCAGCAAGGGATCCAGCTGAAGCATTTGCTGTCTTTCCCAGAAAGCCTTCAGCTGCAGACATCCCCGGACGGAAATGTAGTGTAGCATTTACTTTACCTCTCCCTCTCCTCTCTTGCTTTGTCTTTTACATTTCAGGCAACTCATCAGAGCTAAGGGAGTATTAGATCCAAGGCAGTCTCTGCAAGCTGCTGGCTTCTACACTTTGCTGCTTCATACAAGGTAAAGACATGCAAGCACTTGATTTATAGACCATCTGTGATTGTTCTTTTATTTTGTATCCCGGGTGCCCAACTTATCTTTTTTAATACATAGGTTGCATTATGATCAATGATCAGCCTGCATTATTTGTGATTGCTCTTTTATTTTGTATCCTATTTCTATAGGATGAGATGTACACTCATTCCTGGGCACCCAACTTATCTTTATATTGCACAGGTTGCATTATGATCAATGATCAGCCTGTATTATTTGTGATTGCTCTTTTATTTTGTATGTTATTTCTATAGGATGAGATCTACATTCATTCCTGGGCACTTAACTTATCTTTATGTTGCATTATGATCAATGATCAGCCTGTATTATTCGTAATTGCTCATTTATTTTGCATCTTATTTCTATAGGATGAGATGTACATTAATTCCTAGGCACCCAACTTATCTTTATATTGCACAGGTTGCATTATGATCGATGCCTGTATTATTTGTGATTGCTCTTTTATTTTGTATGCTATTTCTATAGGATGAGGTGTAGATTCAATTCCTGGGCAGCCAACTTATCTTTATATTGCACAGGTTGCATTATGATCAATGATCAGCCTGTATTATTTGTGATTGCTCTTTTATTTTGTATGTTATTTCTATAGGATGAGATCTACATTCATTCCTGGGCACTTAACTTATCTTTATGTTGCATTATGATCAATGATCAGCCTGTATTATTCGTAATTGCTCATTTATTTTGCATCTTATTTCTATAGGATGAGATGTACATTAATTCCTAGGCACCCAACTTATCTTTATATTGCACAGGTTGCATTATGATCGATGCCTGTATTATTTGTGATTGCTCTTTTATTTTGTATGCTATTTCTATAGGATGAGGTGTAGATTCAATTCCTGGGCAGCCAACTTATCTTTATATTGCACAGGTTGCATTATGATCACTGATCAGCCTGTATTATTTGTGATTGATCTTTTTATTTTGTATCCTATTTCTATAGGATGAGATGTACACTCAGTATTCCTGGGCACCCAACTTATCTTTACATTGCACAGGTTGCATTATGATCAATGATCAGCCTGTTCTCTAAACTTAACAGGTTATATCCGGTTCTGTATTGATTACAATGGGGGATTCCTAGAAACCTTCATACTCTTCTAAAGGGAGAAAGCCACTTATGTCATGTTGGCAGCTGCAGAAAACCATTCCCTCCACCACCACCCCCCCAGGTAGACAATAGGAAGAGGCTTTTATAGATTGCACCAGGAATAGACATAAAGGGACACTTGCCTGCAAAATGGGGCTGTCAGAATGCTGCACTGACTGTGCTGCATAGCATTGTGCAAGGATCTGTCAGTGCCTTTGTCTGGCATCCTGATGCAGTTAACCCCTTCCCTGCAGCCCCATCTATTATGCATTGCAGGGGTTAAGCAAGGCTCGCTGCATACAGCCTAATTATCCATTTAAACTCCAGCACTGCTGGGTACAAAAACTAAACGGAAGGGTTGGTGGGTGTTCTTATTTTTTAGGTTTAAGATTCATAAATTACTCTTTTGAACCTTTTAGATGGCAAGCTTTTTAAATTAGAATAATATCTGTTTGATGAGTATAGCTTCATAATTTGCAAATGAATATTAGGTGAGCTGTATTATATTGGCACAAATCTTTCTGTTTGTACTGTCATAGGTTGCTATTTAAAATGCTCTATTTTAGCTCATTATTTAACAGCATGCATGGTGTTATCAGTTACCTGAACTTGATTTGCTAATTAAAAGAAAATCCCTTTATTCTGATGAGCAATTAGCTTGTGGATTATCAGTGATTTTAGATATAATGGTGCTGTTAAGCATTACAGGGTTCCTGCTGCACAGCAGTGCTTCTATGAGAGGTATTCCTGTCTAATCGGACTTGCTGGTTCCATAATTGACAGAACTGATGCGGACCCTGCGAAAATATGACTTGTTGTAGTGAGGTCAGATGGCACTTTTTTAAGTACTATGACTGGCAATTTAATAAAGGGCTACTGAATCCTTTTTATTTTGTGGTGTCCTATCACAATGTAGTGTAGCATATTACAAGCTTCTCAAGTTTGATGCAAAGACACTACTTGCAGCACTCAAATATTATCCACACCTTTGTCTTGGTATATGTTATAAATGAAATGGAAAGACACAATGAAGTAATTGTAACCTAAAAATATGCTAAACCTGATATTAATATCAGAACTGGGATATTTTTTTCCTTTTCATTCCCGCATAGTGCCTTTCGCTTCTGTATGCTATCCTATGTTTAAAAAAAAAAATCTATAGGGTTGATGTACAAAAAGCTTAAGCAAAGAAAATGGAGCAGAAATTGGGAAAATGACTACAGCAGCCAATCAGATTGCTTCATTTAAATTCATTGACCAGTAGCTTCAACTGTTCCCCATATTTCTTTGGTCCAGTTATACATCAGCTTATTTGTGTTTTTTAAAACCTTAGATTGTATATACACAGCTATTCTTTGTGGTAGGAGCCGTTTTAGCTCATAATGCAGCTACCTAAGGAACAATATTTATGGGCACGTTTGTCACCACAATGCAGATGTCCAAACCCTTTCATATACAAAGTCCTTTAAAACTTGTCATAAAGTGCCCATGCACAATAAATTTGAAATGCAGACAAATTAGCTAAATATACACTTGTGATGCATTGGCATAGAATTTTTACCCACCAAAGAATTTGTAATTGTGTTTAGCCAATCTTGTGATCCCTGCACCCCTATCCGGCAACATAGCCAGGTTGGTGTCCTCACTTTCTTTATTGTAGTTAAAGTGGCTATATATATATATATATATATATATATATATATATATATATATATATATATATATATATATATATATATATATATATACATACACACACACACGCATTATTACAGCAGTCTATGTTTTTCTGAGTCCTCCCTGTAACATAATTTCATTTTCTGTTGATCTTGCAGTAAGGCTAAGATCACCCAGGCATTGATAGGAAAGTAAATGATGCAAACGCAATATAAAAACGAAATCATTAACTCTCTCCAAATGCCCTATTTGTTTTTTTTAAAGGGGAAATGATGTAGATGAAGTGACAATTTTTGAGGTGCGGTTAGTTTATGGTGTGGTGTCTGGTGGTTTTCTGTGATTCTTGAGGTGCTTTTGCTCCATTTTATATAGACCAGAAATCTCCAACATTTCTAAATAAAGGGCCAATTTATTGACCTTCAAATGTTAGGGGGGCTGGGCTGTGGTCAGTGGGAGTAGAAAATGCCCTGACTTCAGTGGAAGTAAATCATGCCCCATCTTTTGTTTTAGTGAGATGAATAGTGTCACTTTCTTAGTATCAGTGGGAGGAATGGCGCCCCGTTGTTGGTGTCAGTGGGAGGAATGGCGCCCCGTTGTTGGTGTTAGTGGGAGGAATGGTGCCCCATCAGTGGTATCAGTGGGGAGAATGGTTCTCTATTATTGGTGTCAGCAGGAGTATTAGTGCTCCATCATTGGTGTTAGTGGGAGGAATGGTGCCCCATCATTGGTATCAGTGGGAAGAATGGTTCTCAATTATTGGTGTCAGTGGGAAGAATGGTTCTCTATTATTGGTGTCAGCGGGAGGATTAGTGCTCCATCATTGGTGTTAGTGGGAGGAATGGTGCCCCATCATTGGTATCAGTGGGAAGAATTGTTCTTTATTATTGCTGTCAGTGGGAGGATTAGTGCTCCATCATTGGTGTTAGTGGGAGGAATGGTGCCAATAAAAGACAAGCGAAGGGTCACATCTGGCCCGCGGGAGTTTGGAGACTACTGTTATAGACTATAGTCTTTTTTTAAAACAATATCATGGATTCTTACACTGTCATCTCACCGATGTGGTACTTGGTCCAGGGGAAGATAGTTTTGGATTAAATTGTGCAGTGGAAGAAGAGGATATTGCATTGGTACAGGGGTGCATCTGATTGTCCCGCAGAGATTTTCCAAAAGTCTTTCCCCTAACCCCATGTAAAGGCTTTCCAACTTCATCCCAATTGCGCTATAAAAACTATAGGTGTGTTTAAGGCAGGGATCTTCAAACTACTGCCCTCCAGCTGTTGTGGAACTACACTTCCCATGAGGCATTGTAAAACTCTGACATTCACAGACATGACTAGGCATGATGGGAATTGTAGTTCCTGAACAACTGGAGGGCCATAGTTTGGAGACCCCTGGTTTAAGGCGTGCTTCATTTGGTGTGAATTGAGGTGGTTGACAAGCAGCACTGTCTGCCAGAGGCATCATTTACACTTTAGTAAGGAGTAAGGATGAGCTCCGGCGTGTTCGCATGCTGAACGTGCCGAGCCCGCCAGGAAGTCGGCACGGCGCAGCGCTAATCACAGGTAGGGAGACATTTCCCGATCTCTGCAGCCGCACATCGGGAAATGTCTCACTGATTGTGATTAGCGCTTCGCTGTACCGGCTTCCTGGCGGGCTCGGCACGTTCAGCATGCGAACACGCCGGAGCTCATCCTTAGTAAGGAGTGTTGGTAAGTGCTATGGCTTAAGCACCTGGTTTTGAAGCCAGTGTGAACAAGGCCTTAAAGCGGATCTTCACCCTTTAAATTGGCTCTCCTCTCCTCAGTCTCGCCTCCCTCCCCCACCAGTTGCACATGTGTCATGTTTTTTTTTTTATAACAGTTAGTTTTGGCCCACCCACGATCCTCAGTGCCCCTGGTGCCTCCTGAGACACGTAACGCTTTTATCCCCGGAGGCCTGCACATCACCCCATTCACTAACAGAGGAGGAAGCAGGCCTGGTGACACGTCATCAGAAGGCTGCACCAGAACCCTGAAGGGCTGGCACTGCCTTTTTATGGAGTCACAGAAAAACATGGCGGTGTGGGACACTGGGAGAGAAAAAAAATGGTGTGTGTGTGTGTGTGTGTGTGGGGGGGGGGGATTCCTCTTTAAACTGACTATACACCATGTGCAATCAGGATGCACAATCCTTTACTGTAGCTCTCCCAGCAACTATGTAGTACAAGGGCCTGCCTGATTGGATACATCGCAATTTCATAGTTTAAGTTTGTCCTCATATTACATAGTTTTGGTAGATCTAAAGTTCATTGTGTAGAGATTGTATGGTCAAATTATAATGTGTATGGTGAACCTTATGGTGGCCACATATGCTTTGATTTTATTATCCAGTCGATGTGTGATTTGATCAAAACGATTACACATGAAAACAATTGAATAACCATCCAATTGATTTAGAGTAAACTTAGATCAGATTCGATCATACTGCCTCCTGGGTGGTAAATTATCATTTACGTTTTGCATATCGTTTTGCATCGATTAACAGCACTGAGACACTTTTGTTCATGAATACAATCGCATTTGATTATCTAGCGTATTATGATTCTAAGTTATAGTTGTATCATAAACTAATGATTGAAATCTACCTCCCTGTGTGTAGCTTATCAAGTGAATAGGTTGTCGACTATAGATTGATTATTCGTAATTAAAGTTTAGATGCCTAGACCAAATTTAGCATTGTCCGTGTGTATCAGTTCACTTGACCATAACTAATTATTTTCTATTTTTGACAGCAAGGATGTGAACTAGGAACACGCACAGTTGCTCATTCCTAGGTCTCTGCAGCCATATCTTTATGTTCAAGGCACAGGCCATATTGTATGAGGACTTAACAAGGATTATTGCAGTGATGTGGCTATTAAACCTATGTGTTCTGCATGGCAGTATATCCACACAATATTGAAACAAGTGCCAAGCTCAAAATTATTTATCGGAGACTCATGAAATGAGTGTTTTTTGTCTACAGAAGCAAATTAGAATGTTTTGCTTGATTTTCTAAGTGCAAAGGTGCAAAGATGAAATCTAATTGGTTGCAGTGTGCAATTGCTTATTATAATCATCCATGTACTATAAACAATGCTGAATATAAATATAACCGTACAACCCAACACCTGCCTAATTAAACCCTATTCAGAAAATCTTTATGATCATAAATACACTGGATGAGGTTAAAAGTCTCTAGAGCAGTTAGGATTTGTGCAGTGCTGTAATTCAAGCTTACAGCTAAGAACATTGGAAACGCAATACATAATGCTGTTTTTTTTTTTTTGCATGCGGGATATATCTGAGCTAATTGCAATGCAAGCATGGAGAATTTACATTATGTGGATCAAATACAAATAGCTGACCTGGCATTCCTAGCCATGTAATTAGTCAAGCATATCGCTAATGGTGTGTGTATACAGTCAGTCAGGCCGTAATGCTTTTGGATTTGTGTTCTCTTCAGCTAGCTCTCAACTAAGTCCAGCTAATTCAAGGCAAATAACAGAACTCATCAAATCCAAGTGCTGAGCAGAAATGTCAGATTGTCTTGGGTAAAGCAAAATTCCTCGGACAAGATAAAAGGTGGGGTAGTGGTCTCTAGTACAGAATTCTGCTCCATTCCATGGCACACAGCTGTGGTGTAGGGACACAAATTTGGTTATACTTTAGGCTCCATTCACACCTGAGCATACAGTAGTGGAGCAACAATGTACCAAATCGTGGCACAGAACCTGGAGCGTTTGACATTGCGATTTTTGCCGCAATTGCATCGCGTTTTGTTGCTCTACAATTGTGGCAAAATCACACCGCGTTTGGGGTACAATTAGGAAATAATGGCATTGCAAGCACGTCCCATGTTTTGCTGTGACTCTGAAATCGTGGGCAGAATCGAGGCGATTCTACCCGCGATTCAAGTCACCTAGGTGTGAACTGAGCCTTTCTAAATGATTAATTGGAAGATAAAAATGGTTGCATAGTGACCAGATGCTCATGCTAATTACTGGTCTCTGGGTATCGTTTAGCAATCCCTAGTTTGAGCAAATAGGCTCTGAAAAGGACTCTTTCTATGCTTTTTTTTTTTTTTTTTTTCCATTTGAAAAAAAGTCTGTCCACTCCACTGAAATATTGTCCTTGCAGCAAATGGAAATGCAAATATACATGCTTGTTTCCTGTGATTTCAAACCCATTTATGTGCTTAACATCTCACTGACTCTGAAGAACCTTTTGTGGGTAAGAATTTCCACAACTAGCAGATACTTTTCCTGCAAGTAGGCTATTCTGAGGTTATCTGATGCAGTTATCAAGGTTAGTAGTGTAAAATTGTTGTTGCTTAATCCAGAGGCGTAACTAGAACTTTCAAGGCCCCTGTGCAAGAAACCATGAAGGACCCCCGCAAACCCCCTTCCCCTTCCATCCGAGCCCCAGGCTTCCAGTTCTGGGTCAACATGGATATCCCCCCAGAACCCTGCCTCCCACATGCACGCATCCAGCCCGCTCTGTGACTGCTGTGTTCTTCAAATACAGCTGATTACAGTTCACAGTAAAGGGCCAATCACAGCGGCCCTTTACCATGTGATCAGCTGATGAAATGTAAACAGACTTGCCGGTTAACGGCAGTCCTGTCCTCCCACGCTGTGTCTGTGTGAGGAAAGTGGAGCCGTTAACCGGCAAGACTGTCAGTACATTGTTTGCACTGGTAATCAGGGCACTGATCATCAGTGCAGCTCCATCAGTGCTACCTATTAGTGCTCATCTGTGTCCATCAGTGTAGCCTATTAGTGCTCATCTGTGTCCATCAGTGTAGCCTATTAGTGCTGCCTGTCAGTGCTACCTATCAGTACCCATTAGTGCCACCTATCAGTGCTCATCAATGCTGCCCATCAGTGTGCCCATCAGTGCTGCCTATCAGCGCTCATCAATGTCCCCTATCAGTGTCCATCAGTGCCACCTAGTCCCTGCAAAGCAAAGCGGATCTGCTCCAAGTGAAAGAGACCTAAGGCTCGGTTCACAGCTATGCGTTTTATAATGCCTTTTGCAGAAACGTACTACACTCCATTTAACATGGTTTCCTATGGGACACGTTCACATCTGTGCTTTTTTCAGCCGCTTCATTTTTGGAAAGGGTCAGGGACTTTTTAAGGCCTGATTCACACCTATACATTTTAAGTGTTTTTTTGCATTTTGCAGATTTGCACAACAGTTCCATGTTAAATGAACTGTAGTGCAAATCTGAAAAACGCAAAAAGCACTAAAAATGCATAGGTGTAAATCAGGCCTTAAAAGCAAAACGGTGCATTTTTGGATGCATGTAGCATGTAGTGCATTTTTCCTGCGATCTGCGTTTTTCCATTTTTTAATCCACCCAACAACAAATTGTTCAACTAAAGAAGCATAAAAAATTCAAAACGCATCAAAAAACTTGCAAAAAAAGTATCAAAAACGCGTGTGCAAAAATGCAAAATGCACTGCAAAAAGCACTGTGATAACGAATCAAAAGCAAACTGCATAGGTTTGAACCAAGCCTAAGCCCTGGTTCACACTAATGCGGGATTTCCAGCACCGCATCACAATCGCACTCCATTCATGTGAACCGCTGCAGGTGTCAATGTTAACTTAAAGACACCCCAAAAACTGTTCGCAAAACGCAGAGTGATTGACAGAATTGGATTGCATAGGTATGCCAAGCTGATTTTTCTCAGCTTGGCATACTCTTCTGTTTTGCTAGTCTTTGTTCATTAAACTAATAATGGTAAAAGATGTGCTGCCATATCTTTATCTGCAGAAAAAAACTCCAATGTCGTGCCCAAATTTAGGAACATTAGTCTCATTGTTACATGGTTGGTAAGGTTGAATAAAGACAACAGTCCATCCAGGTCTAAAAAGTGTGTCTCTCGCGCTACTGAGAGTAACTAGTGAATGTCTCTAGTGACAGAACTCAAGTGATAAAATAGTGTATCTGATGCAGCCAAACCTAGAAGTGTATCACAAAACACTAAAACAAATAAATCTGGATAAAGTGATCTAGCGCAAAAGATAAATATCATTATATGAACACTGTTATAGGATAACCTGTACGTAAACACTAAAAAAGGAAAAAGGTATCCGTGTGGAGTGAATAAGTGATAAAAACAATGTGCAAATAAAACCAATGTGCAAAAATAGCAAAAAATGTCCAACTTGTGCAAGTAATAAGATGTAAATATGCAAAGTAGCAATAAAGTGTGCAAAAAATTCCTAAAATCAAGTGAAATAATAAATGTGAATGAATCACAAAAAATGGTAATTATAATTAAGTAGATTAATCATTTGTGGTGTACTGTATCAAATGCCTTAGTAAAATATAGACACACAGACCTTTCTCTGTCCAAACTACGGCTATTTATGGAATGTTAAGGGCCAGTTTATGCCATAGGAACGCAGTCCAGATGCGCTCCAGATACTTTTTGCATGCGCATTTTTGATGCGTTCCAGTGCGTTTTTGGTGCATTTTTTATGCAGTCCAGTGCATTTTCCCCCCTTTTTTTCCCCCTTATTCTTAAATAAGAACATGGGTGTTCCAGTGCATTTTTGGTGCGTTTAGGTGCATTCCGTTGCATTCCCGTGAGTTTTTGATGCTTTTTACAGCGTTCCAGTACAGTCCAGTGCAGGAAAAATGCAGCATGTTCTACTTTTTTTTCTGGAACTGGGACGCACTGGAACTGCAAGCACTGGTGTGAACTATGCCATTGAAAACCATATAACCTACATTCTATGCATTTTTGATGCAGAAAAAAACGCACTGGACTGCATGTGGTGTGAACTGGCCCTAACAGGTTGGTCTGACAAGACCCTTTCGTCATAAATCCATGTTTTTTTTCTACTATTTTCTAAGCAAATTATTGGATATGGTCCCTTATCATTCCTTCTAATAGTTTACATACTATTGATGTTAGGGTGACTGATCTGCAGTTACCAGGTATATATATCAACCCTTTTTTGAATATTGGTATCCTTAAAATTCTGGAATAATTTTAAGTTTTTAAGTTTAAGTTTTTTGAGGACTCTTTGGTGTAAGCCATCTGGTCCTGGTGATTTATTCACATCAAGGTTTTTCTAGTCTGTTCTTAACACTGGTCTCCATCAGCCACAAGGGTACATTCAATATAATGTTATTAACATTACAGTCCTGTTTATTATACCTCTCTTTTTGAGGAAAATAATTTTATACAGTGGCCTTCTCCCTGTCACTTGTGACCAACTTCCCTTGATCATCATTGTTTCTACATAAAATGTCCAGAAAACATTTTAGTCAAACAGTAGTCCTTCTTGACCAGTTATGGCCAGAGGCCTTGTCGCCAGTGTATGGGCATGTGATCACATGAGCACCCATAAGGTCTAGAGCAAGATTTTCTGCAGGAAAGGAAGGTATTTTCAGAACTTCTTTTGTATGAATTAGTTGGATGGACTACAGATGGCAGTATAAAGGAGCATGATCAGTTTCATGGGTTTTCTTTCTAGTTTTCTGCCATCATTTTAAGACCTAACGTCTTTCCTACTAGTGGCCTTGGTTAACATTTGGTAACAAATTAGTATATTAGCCAACCTGTATATTTGCTTAGTCACTAAACCAATGGTTCTGGTTGATTTATTGCGGGGAGTTACAGGTCTTGCCCTTTATTGTAATAGGTGTGTGTCACTCTTTATATTCTGCTGTACACATATTTTTCCTTCAGAGTGAAAACTGTGTTTTGCTGCATTCAGAAAGCTACTACACATGCCAATTAACCCCAGGTCATAGGCAGATAATGATATATTGGTGACTGGGGGTTGCGGATAACTTGACTTCAAGCTTCTATTGATTCTAGCTATAGCCTCTACCACTTAAGAGGTGAAAGAGGTGTTTACTTACAGCCCAACACAGTTACATTATTATAGTAACTTTTTTCTTTTTTTCTAAGGTCTTTACAAACTGGTTTGCATTAGATTTGCTTCATAATGACATAATTATACTGGTCTCTTGATTGGTATTGTTTTTTGTGTCTCTGTCATATATATAATAATGTTCCTGGAATTTTAGAATTTTTAAATTACAGCAAAAAGGTAATTCTTGTGATTAAACATCATTTTTTTTTTTATAATCAAAAAAGTCACATTTTTCTAAAAATAAATCAGGGCCTGACTCTAGTTAGTCTTGTGAAAAAGTAAGTACGTCCATAGAAATGTTCAATTTTTTTCAATGTATTCGAACAGGCAACAGACGATCTTTATTTAAACAGTGCTAACGGAAAAAGGTGATATAAATATAAATAGAACACATAAAACTTCTGCCTTTTCAGTCATTTATTTACCAAATATCAATAGGGTTTGTGTTCTATGGAAACGATAGGTACTCTTTTAGCTTCAGAGGCCTTTAGCAGAAATTACTTCCTATAAGCACTCTTTAACATAGAATCTGCAACATTTTTGACCACTCCTTCATGCAGATTTGCTTGTGGGTTACTTTGAGTGAACTGGCCCTTACCAACTCGACTGCAACATTGCAATGTGATTCAAATTAGGGTTTTGACTAGGCCAGTGCATAACCATTTCTTGAGGGGTTAGCTAGTGTTCTTTGCATCATTATCATGTTAAAAGATCAAACTCCAGTTCAGTTTCAAATTTCAGAGAGATGGATTCACTTTCTTATTAAGCACACTTTGATACAGTGCAGAATTTATAGCTGACTCTGAGACTGCAAGCTGCCAGGCCCTGAAGCAGCAAAGCAACTACAAACCATAACATTTCCACCACCATGTTTCACAGTTGGTACAAGGTTCTTCACCTGAAATGCTTTGGTTTATGCCAAACATATTCACTTTTAATTGCGACAACTCTTTCTTTGATTCGTTGATCTATAGCATTTTATTCCAGTAGGTCTGCTCTTATACACCGGTCAGTTTTATGTTCCATTTTTTTCAGGTATATCACCTTTATCTGTAGGCACTGTTTGAAAGAATATTAAGGGTTTTCCTTTTCAAATATGCTAAAATAGTCTTAATATTTCCATTTGATGTACTTGTTTTTTCACATGACTGCAGGTAACTCTAGAAATATAATTATCAGTATACAATAACTGCATTACTAAACATCAGCTAATCCTTTATGATAAAAATGTGGGTTGTATCTAAAACCATCAAAACATGAGGATGGGTGGGTGGTTAAAGCATATTTAAACACAAAAACAAAATGTAATATACTGCATGGGTAGTTGCACATCTGACCAGACTTGCATCAGATATTTACATGTGATTTTGAAGCTGTGTTTACAACTGCGGTGTCTAACATGTGACCCATGGGCCACATGCAGCCCACTGATTCTCTGGGCTCGATCTGGCATCTGTTGGGCACCAGAGGGCAGTAAAACAGCAATGGGGTGTCGGTGCTGAAGCTCTTTCTGAGTTTCAGCATCTGGAACTGAAAAAAAAGAATGAACTGTGTGGTGGATTACAAGTAAAGTCACGGCCTAGAGAGAGGAAGAGAGCGTGAAATTGGGTATGTGGCCACCAATTCTGGGGGGACAAGTTCCACTGTGGTGGTGGGGGGTTGAAAAAAACACTGCTACTTGTGGTAAATATCACTGTCATGGACCAGCAATGAGGGGGTTTAACCACTTTCTGACCACGCAAGACAACAGCTACATCGCAGTCGGACAGTTCTGGGAGGGCATCCTATGACTTTCTCCCATGATCGCGCGCCTGCTGTGGCGCGATCTGTGATCGCTGTGTCACACAGCAATCACAGATCGAGGTAGAGAGCCAATCAGTGGCTCTTTACCACATGATCAGCTGTGTCCAATCACAACTGATCACAATGTAAACACATTTGCTTTCCTCACACTGTCACAGCATTAGGAGAGGAGAGAGCTGGTAACTGGCTAGTGTGAAAGGAGACATCTGCACTGATCATTGGGGCACTGATCATCAGTTTCCCGATGATCAGTGAAGCCCTGAAAGTGCCCATCAGTGATACCAATCAGTGCTGCCAATTAATGCCGCCTATCAGTGCCCTTCAATGCTGCCTATTAGTGCCCACCAATTCCGCCTCATCAGTGCCCATCGATGCCGCCTCATCAGTACACATCAGTGAAGGAGAAAAACTACCTGTTTGCAAAATTGTATAACCGAAACTAAAAAAAAAACATTTTTTTTTTCAAAATATTTGGCAGTTTAAAAAAAAAACAGTGTTGATTAAATATCACCAAACAAAAGCTTTATTTGTATGAAAAAAATGATAAAATTTACATATGGGTACAGTGCTGCATGACCGCGCAATTGTCATTCAAAGTGTGACAGCACTGAAAGCTGAAAATTGGCCTGGGCAGGAAGTGCCCAGTGGGCAAGCACCGCAACTGAGCACCAGTGTGGAAAGGGGTGGTTGTGGTACTTCCACTGATACACATGCTGAGGGTTATTATTCCAGTCTCTGACACCAATGCTGGGGGTTATTATTGCGGCCACTGACCACCAATGCAGGGGGGGTTCGTTAAAAAGCATTGCACTGACGATCAATAGGAGAGGGGTTGTTAAATAGCTGTCCACCAATAGGGGGAGGTTTAACTAGCACTGTAACTGAGAGCCAGTGCAAGGAAGAAGGGGTTAACATCATTGGCACCAACCACCAATAGGGGGGTTTAAATAACACTGCAACTGGACACAAATGCAGGATGGAAGAGTGGTGGTGGGGGAGAGTTAAGCACTGTCACAGTGTGCGGTTCGTTATCGCTGCCTCTGACACAAAAGGTTGGGGGTTATTTTTACTGCCACTGACACCAATACTGGAGGTTATTATTAATACCACTGAAACTAATGTGGGGGTTATTATTGCATCCACTGACACCAATACCAGGGATTAATATTGCAGCCACTGACACCAGCACTGGGTGGTTTCAGTTGCAGCTACTGACACCGATGCTGGAGAATACTATTGCTGCCACTGATATCCGTGATGGGGCTTATTTTACTCCCTCTTTGTCTTCAGTGTTAGTTGTAGTATGCTACAAAAATGCATCAGAACCAACATTTTGGGTGTTGAGTTGCATTACTGCCCTTTCATTTTGACAACGCTGCCTGCACCTCAACACACAAAAATAAGCTGCTATTGTGTGTCCCTTTATGAGTGTTGGGGGCCACATTTGAGGCCCTCTTTAATTTTCAGATTGACCACCCCTGGTTCACACATTTTTTTTTTTTCTTTTAAATATTTTAAACTTTCACCAATCATTTGTATATTATTGATTCTTGCCCTGTACACACGACAGGATTTTCTGACAACAAAATCCTGTATTTATTTCCGACGGATGTTGGCTCAAACTTGTCTTGCATACACACGGTCACACAAATCTTGTCGGAAATTCCGAAAGCCAGGAACGCTGTGACATACGACGTGCTAAGAAAAATGAAGTTCAATAGCCAGTGCGGCTCTTCTGCTTGATTCCGAGCATGCGTGGAATTTTGTGCGTCGGAATTGTGTACACACGATCGGAATTTCCGACAACGGATTTTGTTGTCAGAAAATTTGAGATCCAGATCTCAAAATTTGTCCGATGGAGCCTACCCATGGTCGGAATTTCCGACAACAAGCTCATATCGAACATTTGTTGTCGGAAAATTCTATCGTGTGTACAGTGCATTAGTGTTTATTTTAAGTCACATTTTACAAGATAAGAAACAAATGGCAGAACTCTGTATATCAAAAATACTGAAGATGAACACATCATAGTAGCCATATTTTTATAGCAAAATTATTATGTGTGTTTTCCATCGTCTGTACTAACCCAAATACTTCTTTGTCCTTTTCTGTTGCCTTGATTCTTGACTAGGGTGTGTGGAATCGGGTAGCTCCATAAAGATTACTGTCACTCAAAGCTGATAGAATGGAGTCATGATCAGCATAGTTACCTATGAATATATAACTGGGAACACGACTGGCGAGCCAGTTAATTTCAGCCAATACCTACTTTGAGGATGACAATCCTTATTTGTTGCTATATCCTTATAGCAACATTCCTTATATTATGTGCTGGGTTTATGGTTTATAAAACCAATTTCAACAGCTTTTCAACAAATAGTAAAAAAAACAGGAAGATAAAAAGATAGTATAAATTCAATCTGGTGTGAAGACAAAGGTTATTTAAATCTGTAACTTGTCAAAACTGAAAACCAGGGATCTTATCAGGGACAATGCTTTAAAAGCTGGGGCTGTCCTTGAAACTCAGGGATGACTGGCAATCACACAAATAAAATACATACATAAAATGCACACAAGTTGCCCCAGTTATGTTTAATTAAAGTTCTCTTTAAATCAAACAGTGGTTGAGTAAAGGCTTTTTTATATTATTCAGAACAGTATTTTAAAGCACAACTCTCAGTCCTCTAGGTGTTCTCTCATTGCTTGAATTAGTAATGGAGAACACCCACATACCAGACTTGCAGCCCTCTGTACCTAACCCCCCACCTCTTTCTGTGTCTGTACATATTGACGGAAAACACTTATACATTCTACTGAAAAGAAAACTGTGAATTTGGCAGGGTAACTGTACAGGTGACTGATTCTGTCTCTGCAAAAGGCCAAGTCAATTTGTCATGTATCGACATAGTACTTTTTACTTCTGTAGGTCAGCTTGTCATCCCTGTGCCCAAAGTAAGCTAGGAAATATTCCTTCTTCAAGTTGCTTAATATTTGATTTATTTCATGTTTGTTTGTTTTTTTTTTTTTGCTTTATTGTTGCTTTATTTCATCTGGTGTAATTCTTATGAGACTACAATATGTTTTTTAATTGTGTCATTGTTTTGAAAGGCTACATTCACACCGGCAATTGAGACCAGCGCAAAGTGTAGCAGCAAGAATGTTCTGATTCCTGCTGTGGCTCTGAGAGGCTAGGTGTGGCCGCTGGCCCCCGTTTACTGAAATGACAGGTTGCCAGTGGTCGCAACTATTTGCAGTAGGAATTAGAAGATTCCTGTGGCTACAATTCGCACCAGCCTTAAAGTGGTTCTAAAGGCAGAAGGTTTTTTTTTTTATCTTAATGCATTCTCTGCATTAGGATAAAAAAAACCTGTGCGCAGAAACCCCCCTTAGGGTAATACTTACGTGAGCCCCATCTGGATCCAGCAATGTTGCACAAGAGCCTCATCTGTACAGGGCTCTCCGTCCTGATTGGCTGAGACACAGCAGTGGGTGCCATTGGCTCCCGCTGCTGTAAATCAAAATCAGTGAGCCAATGAGGAGAGAGAGAAGGGGCGAGGCCGAGCCATGGCCCTGTGTCTAAATGGACACACAGAGCAGCGGCTCGGCTCAGGTGCCCCTGTAGCAAGCTGCTTGCTGTGGGGGCACTCGGCAGGAGGGAGAGGCCAGGAGTGCCGCAAGGGACCCGAGAAGAGGCGGATCTTGGTTGTTCTGTGCAAAACCACTGCATAGGGCAGGTAAGTATAACATGTTTGCTATTTTTAAATGAAAAAAACAAAAATACAACTTTATTTATTTACTGGTGTGAATGTAGCCTAAGGCCCCTTTTTCACACAAATGTTCCAATCTGGTCTGCCTGTCAGTTTTTCAGGTTGGCCTCACCAGAAGCTCCATTCATCCCTACGGACAGGTGGGTGTAAACAAACACAAGTCCATTTACACCAGCCTACCTCCGGGTCTGTTTGGGTCCAATAAAAAAAAATGAAAGGGGACTCCATCCTCTTATGCCGCGTACACACGAGCGGACTTTACGGCAGACTTTGCCCGGCTGACTTTTTAACGGACTTTACAATGGACTTTCTGAATGAACGGACTTGCCTACACGCGATCAACCAAAGTCCGTCGAATTCGTACGTGATGGCGTACGACCGGACTAAAATAAGGAAGTTCATAGCCAGTAGCCAATAGCTGCCCTAGCGTGGCTTTTTGTCCGTCGAACTAGCATACAGACGAGTGGACTTTCCGACCGGACTCGGGTTTGTCGGATAGATTTGAAACACGTTTCAAATCTAATGCCGCATACACACGAGCGGACTTTACGGCAGACTTTGCCCGGCGGACTGGATTTCGTCAGACAATTAGATCGTGTGTGGGCTCCAGCGGACTTTGTTTTCTCAAAAGTTGGACAGACTTAGATTTGAAACATGTTTTAAATCAATCCGTTGAAATCGAGTCCGGTCGAAAAGTCCGCTCGTCTGTATGCTAGTTCGACGGACAAAAAGCCACGCTAGGGCAGCTATTGGCTACTGGCTATGAACTTCCTTGTTTTAGTCCGGTCGTACGTCATCACGTACGAATTCGACGGACTTTGGTGGATTGTATGTAGGCAAGTCCGTTCATTCAGAAAGTCCGTCGTAAAGTCCGTCAAAGTCCGCCGGGCAAAGTCTGCCGTAAAGTCCGACCGTGTGTACGCGGCATAAGTCCGTCCAACTTTTGAGAAAACAAAGTCCGCTGGAGCCCACACACGATCGAATTGTCCGACGAAATCCCATCCGTCGGGCAAAGTCTGCCGTAAAGTCCGCTCGTGTGTACGCGGCATTAGGCAGAGCAGATCGGAGGTAGTCAGGTGTAAACAGACAGCCGAGTCCTTTTTACACCCGCCCACCCATAGAGCAGAGCGGGCCCTGTCTGTGTCTGATCAGCAGGGGATCTGTGAGCTGATCCCCTGTTGATTGGAACTGAATCCACCCCATGTGAAAGGACCCTAAGGATCCTTTCACATGGACGTCATGAGTTTAGTCAGGTTTTTTTGCTAAGAAAAAACTGCTAAATACGGATTCAGGTTACATAAGTTTGCACATCCGTCTGCAGTTCAGTTTACATCAATCTACATCAGAAAATCAAAGTATAGGGAGTGGCGCTGTGTTAGAACTAAGGGTGTGGCTGTAAATTAAACAAGTGCTCAAGTGTATAATATAATGGCTTTTTAGAAGTGAAGAATTTGTTATGATACGAAACTCCCAAAAAACAATGTATCCCTATATTAGTGAAAAATCCTTATTTAGTGATAAAGAGAATTTGCTACTGTATGTGCAAACAATAACACAACATTTTAAATCATCACCATTATGTAACATATATAAATCTTCTAATTAAAGAGGAGTTCCACCCAGGGGGGCCGTCAAAAAAAAAAAAAATTAAAAGTCAGCAGCTACAAATACTGCAGCTACTGACTTTTAATTGGACACTCACCTGTCCCTGGGTCCAGCGATGCAGGGGATCGAAGCCCCGCTCGTTCCCCCCCTCCGCTCGTCGGCGCCGACATTTCAACTGTGGGCGCCAGGCTGTGGCTTCACAGCCTGGCACCCACTGCGCATGTGCGAGCGGCGCCGCGCGCCGTGATTGGCCGCTCAATCACCTGGGACCTGTAATGGGTCCCAGATGATTGACAGGAGGGAGGGAGCAGAGCGGAGCCCTTCCTGTGCCGAGGAGGAAGTGATGTCACCAGCCCTGGCTAAGGAACAGGCAGACTACGAGGGACCACCTAGCAACAGGCATTTAGAGGTAAGTGAAAAAAAAAAATATCCAAATGTTTTTTTGTTTTTTTTTTTAGAATTTTTCCAGGTAGTTTTGTTTTTTGGGTGGAACCCCACTTTAATAAATATAAAGTGCCAAGTGCCAAAAACTGTGGTTATCAAACCATAGTGCATTGATGTGCAAAAATCATTTACAATAGTAAATCATTAATAATGTGTAAAACCCGCAACTTTGTATCAAAGAAAATCCCATATACTGTTTGTTGCAAAGTGTTCATAACAGTAATATAATGTGCCGTGCACCAAAACCCCGTAGAAATCGTGCAGAAAGTTCTTCTTTAGTAGTAAAGAGCCGTGCTGTAATTACTGGCAGTCACCCCCCAATGTGGTTGCACTCACCGGAGCACTTCACCCCTGCAGGGGTACGAGCGTATGATGTTGATCCTGTCTCTCCGGTTGTATGGGTGCCAGTATCCTTCCACGCGTCCCAATCCTAAAGCAGCTACTTGCATACAAGGAGGTGGGGACTTCCTGTGATGTAATAAAGGTCCCCACTGGATATCTACTTTGGTGGTTCGCTGTAATGACACACACTGCAGGGAAAGCAGGCTCCTCTCAGCTATGTGGCATGTGACATAGCTGAGAGGAGCCTGTTTTCCCTGCAGTGTGTGTCATTACAGTGAACCACCAAAGTGTGGATGTAGAACTCTCTTCCACAATTGGAGGTGTCAGAGAGGAGTATTGATAGTTTTAAAAGACTCTTGGACTTGCATCGAAGTGAACATAAGATACAGGGATGTGGGAATGATTGACCTTGACACACACACACATACACCCACACAGGTTGAACTGGATGGACTATTGCCTTAATTCAACCTTGCCAACAATGAAACTATATAGGTACATTTGCCTTTATTGTCGTTTGGGTGGTTGGCAACTACCCAGACTGTGATATTGGTTCAACAAATCTGTAGCAGGTAATGTCATCCAAAAGAAGTAATTTTGGATAGGCTGATTGGTTTTTATGGACAGGATAGCTTCCTACTTTACAGCTGTTGTACACTGCATGTCATGGGAGTTTAGTGCTTACGATCCTCATAGAGCACCAACAGCTGAGCCATTCATGGTTGTAGACAACAGCTAAATTATCATCTTCTTACTGGAACTGTGTATTGATTTTTTTCTCGATAACAGACACTGCTTTGTATTTTGGTATTATCATTTGTTAATCTCATTTAACTAATAGAAATTGAATACATTGTTTTACATAAACTGGCAAATTAAGTGCTCTGCGTGACAGGTATAAACATATGAGTGGAGGTAAAGATGGATGGCGGTTCAGAACATGAGGGAAGGCAAGATTCACACAATAGCATGTTGTCAGTGTTTTGTTTACATGGCCACAGAAGCCCATTAATTTGACACGCCAGTACAGATAGGTATGCCTGTGTGAATGAGGTCTTTACTTACCTGTAGCCCATCACTCAATGAGCTGCATGCTTGGGGCTTTCAGGCCACATTTTGGGCACAGGGCCACTACATGTATGTAAAACCCCAACTATTTAACCCCATCACAACCGCGTAACACATATATGCAGTGTCAAGGAAGTGGGCTTTAACCCTGGCGTTGCATACATGTGTTCTTGTGTTTGTGCTGGAAGTGCACTCAATAGTGCACTCCCAACACAGTGACCAGGCTGTGACAGCCCCGGGTCTCCTAATAATGATTGGGACCAGGGGGACCGGTTCCCGTGTGCTTGATTACTGTGATAGCCTGTGATTGGATATTGCAATGACCACTCATTCTGTAACAGTTCCCTGTGTTGTCTCTCCTCTGTGATTATTAGGTTAAATACTAGAGCTGCACAATTAATCGTTAAAATATCGCGATCTCGATTCAACCCCTCTGACAATCTCTATTGCATAGTTTTCTGATTCTTTCATATAACAAGTGGAGAGACTAATCTGCTCACTCAGCTGTGAAAAGAAAACATCTGGGCAGTCTGCCAAGTTTTTAATATGAAACATTGTAACTAACTCTTCCTTCTTAGATCAAAGGGATACACTTCTGTGTGAAGAAAAAACCTGGGCAGTCTGACAAGTTTTCAACAAGTGTAAATGCAGAAAGTTTAACCACTTAAAGTCGAAATCTTTTTCTGACACTTCTTTCTTAAGTTAAAATCAATATTTTTGCTAGAAAATTACTTGGAACCCCCAAATATTATATAGATTTTAGCAGAGACCCTAGGGAATAAAATGTAAATTGCTGCAATATTTTATGTCACACTGTATTTGCCCAGCGGTCTTTCAAACGCAATTTTTTTGGGAAAAAATACACTTTAATGAATAAAAAAAAAAACTAAACAGTAAAGTTAGCCCAATTGTTTTGTTTTAATGTGAAAGGGGATGTTACCCCGCGAGAATCGTGAGAGAATCGTGACCTATCTTCTAAGCAAAAAAATCGTGATTCTCATTTTAGCCAGAATCGTGCAGCTCTACTGGATACACATTATACAATATTCTTTAGATTTTTTCCTTTAGATTTACCAATTGAAATGAGAAAATATAACAAGTAATTCTGCGCAGCCCTAGGGGAGGAAAATAAGCAGCTAACACGGCCAGTAGGATATGTGCATATAGAGAAAACAAAATAAGTGTAGCGCTAATACAAACAACCATAAATGTCTAGCATGAAGACAATGAAGTCCATGGGCTATTAAACCTCTAGATATAAAATTAGACAAAAGTCCTCCATAAATATGTAACTCGTATAAAATGATAGTCTATAGATAATGCGTGACTTCATGTGTGGGACATATCAATAAGTGCGTAACACAACCATTGACAATGAGGAGGCTTCGATTGGACCCACAGACATACGCTTAGTTGGGTCAAACAGGCTTAGGTGGTGAACAGCTGTAGGAGATCCGGAGGAGTTGAAAAGATGGAGGTCCTGGGATGAACCGTGGACCTGTGTGTCCCTCAAGGTGATGTCAGAAAGCAGATGGTAGTAGCAATAGGTGGAGAGGAGATAGGAAAGGCCACATAGTGTAAATCCATAAAAATATGTAGCAAATTTATTAAACTAGGAAATACACTCACATGTATACCGTTTAAAATCGGCGCTGTAAAAGTACAAATGGTGGCAATGGGGTCCTAAACGGCGCGTTTCGTCTCCTTGGACATCCAAACGATGTCCAAGGAGACGAAACGCGTTGGGTAGGACCCCACTGCCGCCATTTGTACTTTTACAGCACTGATTTCAAAGATATACATGTGAGTGTATTTCCTAGTTTTTTAATAAATTTGCTACATATTTTTATGGATTTACACTATGTGGCCTTTCCTTTCTCCTCTCCACCTATTGCTACTACTAAGACATTTATTTTGTGATTTTTTTTAAATTTATTTTTTGGTAATGGTACATGGCATAAAATGTACACCAACTTTTTTTTTTTTTTTTAGAAATTGTAAAAATTAATATATATTTTTTAATATTTGGGGACTGTTTTCCTATGATGATGGGAAATGATATTCATTTATTATGATATTCATTGATATGTGAAGCAGATAGGAATTTCCACCAAATAAAATACAAAACTGTCTTGAAAAATAGTGTAGTGAATTGGTTTTAATTGTGCTGCAACATCATCATTTGTACAAACTACAAGAACATTAAGCCCTTGTTCACAATGAATGCGGCTTTAAAATCGTGTGACTTCCTCTGAAATCGCATGGATTCAAAGCTGCATGCCAGTGCGACTTCAGGTGTGACTTTGAAGACAACTGTGTGGCTTCATGCACAGATGTCTATGCAAGTCGCACCCGAATTTGCCAAAAATAGGCGATTCCTTTTTCGAATCGATGCGGCATGACAAAGTTGGCGTCGCACTAATTTGAACAGCCTCATTGTTGACAATCGGGTGTGGCTGTCAAATTGCTTGACAAGCCGCTCCAATGTGAATGAGGGCTAAGTGGAATATAAAGTGTGTTTTGGACACATATTCCTTATTTCTATCATGGTCAGGTCTACATTTTTTAAAAATATATTTGTTTAGTTAATTGAATATTCAGCTATTAGCTCTGCTGAAATTCAGTTTCTAGCATAAGTCGGTGAATCATCAAGGCAGTGACTCATCCCTTACAGACTGCTGGGACAGGTCTTAATCAGACAAAGAGAGCTGCAAAGTAAGCTTCCTTGGCTGTGCTGTCTTTTTAGCTAATCCATAGTGCTTTATAAATACTTTGTCATCTTTTAAATGTTTATCTGTAAACAAAAATATTAGAATACAGATATTATTATTATTATTATTATTATCATACAGTATTTATATAGCGCCAACAGTTTACGTAGCGCTTTACAACTTGAGGGTAGACAGTACAAATACAATACAATTTGATACAGTAGGAATCAGGGGGCCCTGCTCCTTAGAGCTTACAATCTAAGAGGGAAGGTCAAGAGGTAATAACTGTGGGTGATGTGCTGATTGAGAAGATAAATCTACAGTTGTTAGGTGGGGGCCAGATAGGCTTCTCTGAAGAGATGAGTTTTCAGGGATCGTCTGAAAGTGGATAAAGTAGGGGAAAATCGGACAGATTGGGGTAGAGCATTCCAGAGGATGGGGGAGGCTCTGGAGAAGTCCTGAAGGCGAGCATGGGATGAGGTGACAAGGGAGTTTGAGAGCAGGAGGTCTTGGGAGGAGCGAAGAGAACGATTAGGTTGGTATTTTGTGACTAGGTTAGAGATGTAGCTGGGGGCCAGGTTGTGGATGGCTTTGTAAGTTATAGTTAGTATCTTGAATTTAATTCGGTGACTGAGTGGCAGCCAATGGAGGGATTGGCAGAGGGGTGTAGCAGACGCTGAGCGGTTTGTGTGGTGGATGAGCCTGGCAGCAGCGTTCATGATGGACTGAAGTGGGGATAGCCTATTTAGAGGTAAACCAATGAGGAGGGAGTTGCAGTAGTCAAGGCGGGAGATGACCAGGGAGTGGATTAGAAGCTTTGTGGTGTCATTGGTTAGGAAGGGGCGTATCTTGGAGATGTTGGGAAGACTGAGGCGGCAAGCTTTGGATAGTGATAGAATGTGGGGTCGAAAGGTTAGTTCAGAGTCCAGGATTACACCTAGGACCTTGGCGTGGGGAGATGGGTTGATAGTTGAGCCGTTGATCTTGACAGGGAGATCAGGGGAAGTGGCACCTGAGGGAGGAAATATCATGAGCTCGGTTTTGGATAGGTTGAGTTTGAGAAAGTGATGTGACATCCAGGCTGATATGTCTGCTAGTAAGTTGGTAATGCGTGAGGAGACAGATGGAGAGAGCTGGGGGGTGGAGAGATAGATTTGGGTGTCATCAGCGTAGAGATGATATTTAAAGCTGTGGGAGGCAATCAACTGACCCAAGGAGGTGGTGTAGATTGAGAAAAGGAGAGGTCCAAGAACAGAACCTTGGGGGACCCCAACGGAAAAAGGAAGAGGAGAGGAGGAAGTAGAGTTGTAAGTGACACTGAAGGAGCGGTGGGATAGGTAGGATGAGAACCAGCGAAGAGCGCAGTCACGGAGACCAAAGGAGTGGAGTTTTTTGAGGAGGAGGGGGTGGTCCACTGTGTCAAAGGCAGCAGAGAGATCCAGGGGAAGTAGTACAGAATAGTGTCCATTGGCTTTAGCCATTAGTAGGAAATTTGAGAGTTTAAGGAGAGCAGTTTCCGTGGAGTGTTGAGGGCGAAAACCGGACTGAAGGGGATCAAGAAGTTTATTCATGGTCAGATGGTCGCTTAGTCGGTTGTAGACCAGTCTTTCAAGAAGTTTGGAGGAGAAGGAGAGTAAGGAGATGGGACGTAAATTGTTGAGATTGGTGGGATCCAGTGAGGGCTTTTTTAGTATGGGGGTGACTAGCGCAGGTTTTAGAGAGTTTGGGAAGATGCCACAGGAGAGGGAGAGGTTGAAAATGTGAGTTAGAGAGCGTAGAATCGAGTCAGAGGGTGAGCGTAGCATTTGCGAGGGAACAGGATCCAGGGGGCAAGTGGTTAGATGAGTGCTAGATAAAAGTTTAGCAACCTCAGTAATAGTAGCAGGGTTGAATGAGGGAAGTAATGATTGTGTCTGTGGACATGGGGTGTTGCATGGGGGAGGTTTTTGCGCATTGGCGATCTCCTCATGAATTGTATTAATCTTAGTTTTGAGGTGATTGGCAATCTCCTGGGCATTGAGTGAGTTGGTGGGTGGAGGCAGTGGAGGACAGAGTAGAGTGTTGAAGGTAGAGAAGAGTTGACGTGGACTGGATGAGAAGGTGTTAATGAGTGTGATAAAGTAGGTCTGTTTGGCAGTGTGAAGGCAGGAGTAGTATTTTAGGAGGGCAGATTTATATTGTGTGAAGTCTTCCTGGGTCTTAGTCTTATGCCACAGGCGCTCAAGAGCGCGGCTACGTTTTCTGAGACTTCTGGTGTCATCTGTTTGCCAGGGTTGTAGCAGATATAACATAACAGTTTAAAATTGTATATGCTTTAAAACATAAATGTAATGTACCCAAAGCCATTAAATTCGTGTTAAAGAGGAACTGTAGGCTGCTCACATAATTTGTAATAAAAACATCTTTGCCATTTTGAAGCTTCCCTCCAACCACTTTGCATAATATTTCTTATATACTGTGATTCTGTACTTGCCAAATATGCTGCAGAAATCTCCCTCCACTGAGTCTGGCTGCAACCATTTACCCATCTCAATACAGTGCGCTTTCACCCCCTTCCTACCCAGGCCATTTTTCAGCTTTCAGCGCTGTCACACATGAATGACAATTGCGCGGTCATGCAACACTGTACCCAAATGACATTTTTATTATTTTTTTCCACACAAATAGAGCTTTCTTTTAGTGGTATTTAATCACCTCTGCGGTTTTTATTTTTTGCGCTATAAACAAAAGAAGAGCGACAAGTTTGAAAAAAACAATATATTTTTTACTTTTTGTTAAAATAAATATCCCAATTTTTTTTTTTTTTGTAAACAAATTTTTTCCTCAGTTTAGGCCGATATGTATTCTTCTACATATTTTTGGTAAAAAAAAACGCAATAAGCGTATATTGATTGGTTTGCGCAAAAGTTAGAGCGTCTACAAAATAGGCAATAGATTTATAGCATTTTTATTTTATTTTTATTTTTTACTAGTAATGGCGGCGATCTGCGATTTTTTTATTTTTTATTTTTTTATTTTTATATCGTGACTGTGATATTGTGGCGGACATATCGGACACTTTTGACACATATTTGGGGCAATTCACATTTATACAGCGATCCGTGCTATAAAAATGCACTGATTACTGTATAAATGTGACTGGCAGGGAAGGGGTTAACACTAGGGGGTGATCAAGGGGTTAATCATGTTGCTAGGGAGTGTTTCTAACTGAAGGGGGAGGGGACTCACAAGGGGAGGAGACCGATCGGTGTTGCTCTATACTGAGAACACACAACGGTCTCCTCTCCTCTCTGACAGGACGTGGATCTGTGTGTTTATATACACAGACCCACGGTCCTGCCGTGTTACCAGGCAATCGCGGGTGCCTGGCGGACATCGCGGCCGCCGGGCATGCGCATTGGGTGCCCAGTGACACAGTGGGCACGCGCGGTTCACGCCGCTGGCACGCGCGCGCCCCCTGGTGGGCAGGGAAGGCGAGGGCATCATATGACGCCCTCCCAGAACAAGAGCCACGCCGCCTGGCTGTCATATGTTAAACTGAGTTAACGGTTAAACTGAGGGCAGCTGAAGCTGCTGCCTGTTCACTTCCAGGATTCACACAGACACACAGAGGCACACCTCCAGCTCTGCAGCTCTCATCGGCCCGCTTATGACTCACCCCCTTCCCTTCCTGCCAATCTCTCTCTCTCTCTCTCTCTCTCTCTCTCTCTCTCTCTCTCTCTCTCTCTCTCTCTCTCTCTCTCTCTCTCTCTCTCTCTCTCTCTCTCTCTCTCTCTCTCTCTCTCTCTCTCTCTCTCTCTCTCTCTCTCTCTCTCTCTCTCTCAGAGAGAGAGCTGTGCATGATGTCATAAATCTAGGCTAATGATCAGACAAGAAACAGGAAGTGGGCTGTATAAGGTATTTACTGGCAGAAATAAAAAATGTTTTAATATCCAAAGTTAAAACAACAAGGGCAGAAGATTTAATAGATGGAAAGTAAAAAAAAAAGACTGAATTTCCACTTTAACCACTTGCCGACCGCCTCACGCCTATATACGTGAGCAGAGCGGCACGGGCAGGCAAAATCACGTACCTGAAATGTGATTGCCTTCCCGCGGGTGGGGGGTCCGATCGGACCCCCCCCGGTGCCAGCTGCGGTCGGCATTTGGTTGGAAGCGATGGGAGACGAGGGGGAGGCCATCCGATCGTGGCCCCCCCCTCGCGATCGCTCCCAGCCAATGAAAAACATCCCCTGCCTCTGTATAGTACACAGAGGCAGAGGATGTGATGTCATCTCTCCTCGGCTCGGGAGTTTCCGTTCCAGCGCCGAGGGGAGATGACATGTAAGTGCACCAACACTCACATACAACACAGTAGAACATGCCAGGCATACCTTACACCCCCGATCCCCCCCGATCGCCCCCCGATCCCCCCCCAATCACCCCCCCCCCCTGTCACAAACTGACACCAAGCAGGTTTTTTTTTTGTTTTGTTTTTTTTTTCCTGATTACTGCATAGTGTCAGTTTGTGACAGTTAGCAGTGTTAGGGTAGTGACTGTTACCCCCCTGTAGGTCTAGGGTACCCCCCTTACCCCCCTAATAAAGTTTTAACCCCTTGATCACCCCCCGTCACCAGTGTCGCTAAGCGATCATTTTTCTGATCGCTGTATTAGTGTCGCTGGTGACGCTAGTTAGGGACGTAAATATTTAGGTTCGCCGTCAGCGTTTTATAGCGACAGGGACCCCCATATACTATCTAATAAATGTTTTAACCCCTTGATTGCCCCCTAGTTAACCCTTTCACCACTGATCACCGTATAACCGTTACAGGTGACGTTGGTTAGTTTGTTTATTTTTTATAGTGTCAGGGCACCCGCCGTTTATTACCAAATAAAAGTTTAGCCCCCTGTAGGTCTAGGGTACCCCCCTTACCCCCCCCTAATAAAGTTTTAACCCCTTGATTACCCCCTGTCGCCAGTGTCGCTAAGCGATCATTTTTCTGATCGCTGTATTAGTGTCGCTGGTGACGCTAGTTAGGGACGTAAATATTTAGGTTCGCCGTCAGTGTTTTATAGCGACAGGGACCCCCATATACTATCTAATAAATGTTTTAACCCCTTGATGGCCCCCTAGTTAACCCTTTTACCACTGATCACCGTATAACCGTTACGGGTGACGCTGGTTAGTTTGTTTATTTTTTATAGTGTCAGGGCACCCGCCGTTTATTACCGAAAAAAGGTTTAGCCCCCTGATCGCCCGGCGGTGATATGCGTCGCCCTAGGCAGCGTCAGATTAGCACCAGTACCGCGAACACCCATGCACGCACCGTACACGCACCGTACACCTCCCTTAGTGGTATAGTATCTGAACGCATCAATATCTGATCCGATCAGATCTATACTGGCGTCCCCAGCAGTTTAGGGTTCCCAAAAACGCAGTGTTAGCGGGATCAGCCCAGATACCTGCTAGCACCTGCGTTTTGCCCCTCCGCCCGGCCCAGCCCAGTCCAGCCCACCCAAGTGCAGTATCGATCGATCACTGTCACTTTTTTTTGTAGCGTTTTGGTGAACTGGCAAGCACCAGCGGCCTAGTACACCCCGGTCGTAGTCAAACCAGCACTGCAGTAACACTTGGTGACGTGGCGAGTCCCATAAGTGCAGTTCAAGCTGGTGAGGTGGCAAGCACAAGTAGTGTCCCGCTGCCACCAAAAAGACAAACACAGGCCCGTCGTGCCCATAGTGCCCTTCCTGCTGCATTCGCCAATCCTAATTGGGAACCCACCGCTTCTGCAGCGCCCGTACTTCCCCCATTCACATCCCCAACCAAATGCAGTCGGCTGCATGAGAGGCATTTATATATCCTCCCAAGTACCCCTACCCAACGAACCCCCCCAAAAAAGATGTTGTGTCTGCAGCTAGCGCGGATATAGGCGTGACACTCACTATTATTGTCCCTCCTGTCCTGACAATCCTGGTCTTTGCATTGGTGAATGTTTTGAACGCTACCATTCACTAGTTGAGTATTAGCGTAGGGTACAGCATTGCACAGACTAGGCACACTTTCACAGGGTCTCCCAAGATGCCATCGCATTTTGAGAGACCCGAACCTGGAAGCGGTTACAGTTATAAAAGTTACAGTTACAAAAAAAAAGTGTAAAAAAAAAAAAAAACACAAACAAAAATAAAAAAAAATAGTTGTCGTTTTATTGTTCTCTCTCTCTATTCTCTCTCTCTATTGTTCTGCTCTTTTTTACTGTATTCTATTCTGCAATGTTTTATTGTTATTATGTTTTATCATGTTTGCTTTTCAGGTATGCAATTTTTTATACTTTACCGTTTACTGTGCTTTATTGTTAACCATTTTTTTGTCTTCAGGTACGCCATTCACGACTTTGAGTGGTTATACCAGAATGATGCCTGCAGGTTTAGTTATCATCTTGGTATCATTCTTTTTAGCCAGCGGTCGGCTTTCATGTAAAAGCAATCCTAGCGGCTAATTAGCCTCTAGACTGCTTTTACAAGCAGTGGGAGGGAATGCCCCCCCCCCACCGTCTTCCGTGTTTTTCTCTGGCTCTCCTGTCTCAACAGGGAACCTGAGAATGCAGCCGGTGATTCAGCCAGCTGACCATAGAGCTGATCAGAGACCAGAGTGGCTCCAAACATCTCTATGGCCTAAGAAACCGGAAGCTACGAGCATTTTATGACTTAGATTTCGCCGGATGTAAATAGCGCCATTGGGAAATTGGGGGAGCATTTTATCACACCGATCTTGGTGTGGTCAGATGCTTTGAGGGCAGAGGAGAGATCTAGGGTCTAATAGACCCCAATTTTTTCAAAAAAGAGTACCTGTCACTACCTATTGCTATCATAGGGGATATTTACATTCCCTGAGATAACAATAAAAATGATTTAAAAAAAAAAAATGAAAGGAACAGTTTAAAAATAAGATAAAAAAGCAAAAAAATAATAAAGAAAAAAAATAAATAAATAAAAAGCACCCCTGTCCCCCCTGCTCTCGCGCTAAGGCGAACGCAAGCGGCGGTCTGGCGTCAAATGTAAACAGCAATTGCACCATGCATGTGAGGTATCACCGCGAAGGTCAGATCGAGGGCAGTAATTTTAGCAGTAGACCTCCTCTGTAAATCTAAAGTGGTAACCTGTAAAGGCTTTTAAAGGCTTTTAAAAATGTATTAATTTTGTTGCCACTGCACGTTTGTGCGCAATTTTAAAGCATGTCATGTTTGGTATCCATGTACTCGGCCTAAGATCATCTTTTTTATTTCATCAAACATTTGGGCAATATAGTGTGTTTTAGTGCATTAAAATTTAAAAAAGTGTGTTTTTTCCCCAAAAAATGCGTTTGAAAATCGCTGCGCAAATACTGTGTGAAAAAAAAAAATGAAACACCCACCATTTTAATCTGTAGGGCATTTGCTTTAAAATAATATATAATGTTTGGGGGTTCAAAGTAATTTTCTTGCAAAAAAAAATAATTTTTTCATGTAATCAAAAAGTGTCAGAAAGGGCTTTGTCTTCAAGTGGTTAGAAGAGTGGGTGATGTGTGACATAAGCTTCTAAATGTTGTGCATAAAATGCCAGGACAGTTCAAACCCCCCCCCAAATGACCCCATTTTAGAAAGTAGACACCCCAAGCTATTTGCTGAGAGGCATGTCGAGTCCATGGAATATTTTATATTGTGACACAAGTAGCGGGAAAGAGACAAATTTTTTTTTTTTTTTTTTGCACAAAGTTGTCACTAAATGTTATATTGCTCAAACGTGCCATGGGAATATGTGAAATTACACCCCAAAATAAATTCTGTTGCTTCTCCTGAGTACGGGGATACCACATGTGTGGGACTTTTTGGGAGCCTAGCCGCGCACGGGACCCCGAAAACCAAGCACCGCCTTCAGGCTTTCTAAGGCCGTAAATTTTTGATTTCACTCTTCACTGCCTATCACAGTTTCGGAGGCCATGGAATGCCCAGGTGGCATAAACCCCCCCCAAATGACCCCATTTTGGAAAGTAGACACCCCAAGCTATTTGCGGAGAGGTATAGTGAGTATTTTGCAGACCTCACTTTTTGTCACAAAGTTTTGAAAATTGAAAAAAGAAAAAAAAATTTTTTTTTCTGGTCTTTCTTCATTTTCAAAAACAAATGAGAGCTGCAAAATACTCACCATGCCTCTCAGCAAATAGCTTGGGGTGTCTACTTTCCAAAATGGGGTCATTTGGGGGGGGTTTGTGCCATCTTGGCATTTTATGGCCTTCAAAACTGTGATAGGTAGTGAGGAGTAAAATCAAAAATGTATGCCCTTAGAAATCCTGAAGGTGGTGCTGGGTTTTCGGGGCCCCGTATGCGGCTAGGCTCCCAAAAAGTGCCACACATGTGGTATCCCCGTACTCAGGAGAAGCAGCTGAATGTATTTTGGGGTGCAATTCCACATATGCCCATGGCCTGTGTGAGCAATATATCATTTAGTGACAACTTTTTGTAAATTTTTTTTTTTTGTCATTATTCAATCACTTGGGACAAAAAAAAAAAATATTCAATGGGTTCAACATGCCTCTCAGCAATTTCCTTGGGGTGTCTACTTTCCAAAATGGGGTCATTTGGGGGGGTTTTGTACTGCCCTGCCATTTTAGCACCTCAAGAAATGACATAGGCAGTCATAAACTAAAAGCTGTGTAAATTCCAGAAAATGTACCCTAGTTTGTAGACGCTATAACTTTTGCGCAAACCAATAAATATACGCTTATTGACATTTTTTTTACCAAAGACATGTGGCCGAATACATTTTGGCCTAAATGTATGACTAAAATTTAGTTTATTGGATTTTTTTTATAACAAAAAGTAGAAAATATCATTTTTTTTCAAAATTTTCAGTCTTTTTCCGTTTATAGCGCAAAAAATAAAAACGGCAGAGGTGATCAAATACCATCAAAAGAAAGCTCTATTTGTGGGAAGAAAAGGACGCAAATTTCGTTTGGGTAGAGCATTGCATGACCGCGCAATTAGCAGTTAAAGCGACGCAGTGCCGAATTGTAAAAAGTGCTCTGGTCAGGAAGGGGGTAAATCCTTCCGGGGCTGAAGTGGTTAAACTGTCTCTTTTGATTGCCTGTGGTAACAACAAAAAAATGCTTTGCGCCTTATGCAAAGTCACAGCTCTCATACTATTAAAGTAAAATAGATTATCTTTATCTGTAGCACCTTGGGCCTCAGCATATGTAATATACTGAATAAGGCAGTCCAGATTTGTATAATTTTTCCCGTGGACTGTCATGGTGGCACTGCACTAAAATGGCAAGGAAAAACATGTCTCATCTGCAACAGTTAATTTGTTGCACAGGGATTACAAATAAACATGAACTATTGCACAGGCTTTGCTGACAGGCAGCTATATTTTGCATTTAATATTTCACTAAATTGTGTGACAAACGTCTATCTATGTGTTTATTTGTGGACATGCACACCATTATTATGCTTGAAAGTGACCAAATTATTATTATTATTATACAGGATTTATATAGCGCCGACAGTTTGCGCAGCACTTTACAACATTAGGGCAGAAGGTACAATTACAATACAATTCAACACAGGGGGAATCAGAGAATGTCCCTCATTCCTCCTCATTTGTCCCTCATTTTGGTCTGATTTATATAGTTGTATATAAAATGCACTTTTTATCAAAAAGTGTTTTCCAGCACTAACCCTTTCATCTGATTTCTAAATTGCGCGTTTGTAAATTCCAAAAGCCAATATAAAGGAATAGTAGTGGTAAAAAAGCACTTGTAGGTTCAACCAATCTTGTTTTTTTTTGTACAATTCTCCTTTAAGGGGGTGTGGCCATAGGGCGTGTCCTATGCCTGCATACTTTTGCCGATAGGTGTCCCTCATTCCCATCTCAAAAATTTGGGAGGTATGTATATTACTTGTGGTTTTTATTGGCTTTACTCTTTATAACTAACAAATCCACAGTTATACCTGTTTCCAGATCATGCGCATTAAAGTATTTACATATTGGAAACAAGTAGTAAAAGCACCTTAAAACACGCACTACTGTATCTATACGCATTGTGGGGAAATTTAAGAACAACTAAACTCATTAACATAAATGTAATATATTGCAATTACTAGAGATCGTAGATGTGGTAGCTGCATTTGTTCTCATTTTTTTTTTCGGCTTTTTAGCTTTATATTCTTTTCATGTGGCAGTCTTTACTTGCATAAATGCTTGTTCCTGCCACAAAAAACATGAGATGCATTGCCATGTATTTATCTGCAATTTTCAGGGCAGGCAAAATGCTTGGCTATTAGGAAATCAATTTGTTTTTGAAAGATTATTTTCCCCAAGGTGTCATGGGGTACCAACCTGCATTTTGCCATTCAAAATACAGTAAAACCTTCGTTTGAGAGTAACTTGGTTTGAGAGCGTTTTGCAAGACAAGCAATATTTTTTTTAATACATTTTGACTTGATATACAAGCGATGTCTTGATATACAAGTAGTGTCATGTGACAACTGAGTATAAAAGAGAAGAGAGACGCCTCTAAGTGTAGCAAAATGATTACATTTAATGAAGGTACAACATTTAGCAAATCAAATGGTTGATGATTAAAACAGACACATCTAAGTATGCAGGCATCCGGGGTAAAGCTGTCCACAGACCATCCCCCGCACCACCATTGACATCATCCCTTCCATGCTACACTCCACGAGTGCCTTCAAGCCTCATTTTCAGATCGCTCTACTGCAGGGTAGTCTTCCCGGTCACAATTGCAGGCTGACAGCGGTGAGAGCCGGTGGTTCGGGGGATAGTCTATGTGGACTGCTTTACCCGGAATGCCTGCATACTTAGATGTGCCTCTTTTAATCATCAACCATGTGAGTTGCTAAATGTTGTACCTTCATTAAATGTAACCATATTGCTACACTTAGAGGCGCCTCTCTTCTCTTTTATACTCTATAGCTCCTGCTGGATTTTGCTTCTAATCCCCTTGTGGAGGCTTCCATTTGTGGATGGACATTTTATGGTTACATAACCTATCACATTGCTATAATCTTTTTATATGGACTATAAACTGAAGGAGTTATGAATAAATGGTTGTGGAAGGAATCATTTGAGTTTCCATTATTTCTTATGGGGAAATTTGCTTTCATATACAAGTGTTTTGGATTGCAAGCATGTTTCCGGAACGAATTATGCTCGCAATCCAAGGTTTTGCTCTACTTGAAATTGGGTCCTTCAGAAACTGAACTGAACAAGTGAAAAATAAAGAGATTTGTATATCAATGTGATTGGCATTTATGCTTGCATTTTTGTGAATGAACCCTAAAGGTGCTTTTATATTTGATATCTGCTAGGGTGCTAATGTTGTCTTACATCAGTGGTTCTCAACTCTAGTCCTCGGGACCCACCAACAGGCCAGGTTTTATGTATTACCTTGGGGAGATGCAGACTAGAATAGTGCAATCACTGAGCAGCAAATGATATCACCTGTGATGTATTTCAGCTATCTTGCAAACCTGGCCTGTTGGTGGGTCCTGAGGACTGGGGTTGAGAACCACTGTCTTACATGATGTTAATTAGCATGTGCATGGATTTAAAGCCAACTGTTCCACTGCTGAATTTTTATCTTAAAGTGTTACTAAACCCAGGACCCTGCATTCACTATATCTGGTCTCCCTCAGTACACAGAACATGGAAATGCAATCATTTTAGTAAATATAAACTACTAAATAAGTTTTCTCATCAGCAGTATATAGTAGTCTTGTGACTTCTATCAGTGCCTGGCCTAATTTGGGCATTTTCAATTAGGGGTGTACTCACTTTTGTTGCCAGCGGTTTAGAAATTGATGACTGTGTGTTGAGGTATTTTGAGGGGACAGCAAATTTATACTGTTATACAAGCTGTACACTCACTACTTTACATTGTAGCAAAGTGTCATTTCTTCAGTGTTGTCACATGAAAAGATAGAATAAAATATTTACAAAAATGTGAAGGGTGTACTCACTTTTATGAGATACTGTGTATATATACTGTATATAAACCCCCTTTGGGGTTTTCCTTTTTGGTGCTCCTGTGTCCTCCCATGGCCAAAAACTGTCTGGTGGGCTAATTTCAACCAGGGTTTCCTCAGGGGTGCCTTGGCAAAATGCCTAAAAATTGCCCCAAAAATGTATACAAGCCTGCAGGTGGATCAAGCCTGTCTTTTAGTTACACAAAGCTACAGGTTTTTATTGTGCACCATTACAACCTTCCAACCACCGGCGTTCTAACAACCAGGTATGCCACCAGTGTTGATAAGAAGGGCGTTGATCATCTGCACAACCTCCTTGTTTGCCCCTCGCCGTCAACATTGGGGGTCACATTAGCTGAGTGATGGAGAGAAACTGAGGGAGAGGGGAAACATTGGAATATCAGTACCAGTGTAAAAGTGTATTTGCTTTGGAAGAATAAATCACCTCTAATGTTGCATGTCCTACGTGTGTCGATGCTGCCACAATATATAAAACTATTAAAATAGTTTTTTACATTTAGAATGGGGTGCCTTGAGATTGTCCATAGTTTTAAAAGGTGCCTTGAGATTGTCCATAAATTTAAAAGGTGCCTTGAGATTGTCCATAATTTTTAAGTGCATTAATTGAGAAACACTGTGTTAATTGGTTAATGAGGTTAATGAGGAAATGGACCTCAAAAGGCAGAGAAATGGTGTGAGAATGTGTTTTGTGTGTGTACAATTTTACAGAAATTAGAATGTAAGTTGTACCGGTGTGGGGGCTTATGTCCTTGATACTGTATAATATGCCGGTGCTCTATCAAGATAGGAAATCAATAATAATGGTTTTGCCAGTTACTCCTGTCCTCAAAATCACAGGTTTAACTTGGTATTGTGTATTTTTACCAGAATTTGGAATTAGTGAATAATGTTTCCTATAATATGTCATTGTCTGATGGTGCTGACTACAAAAAAAAAAAAAAAAAAAATTCTTGTGGGGGAGGAGGTGAGAATATACACATACTGTATATTCATATCCTACTGTGTTTACAATAAGAATAAATATATAGTGTAGAATATATGTATATTTTACCTCCTTTTTATCTTTACTTTAGCATTATTAAAATGTAGTGTCTGTCTTGTTTCATACTTGCGGTGGTTAATTGATCTGGAAAAATCCCTGTAGTCAGGTCCATCCTCTCTTGGCCGTGTAAAGAGTCTATGCTTATTCAGAGACCTATTTTGATGGTGTTTCTCTCACAAATCTGGAATGCAGCCCTGGGTATTTGTTTTGTGTACGGGGCTGAGATGATAAAACAGATGGGTGCGCAGAATGTTTCCACACTTGAATTTATATCAATGTGACATGCACCATGCATTAATAATCAGGATCATATACTTCAATTAGCTTTACTTTTGCAGTGACTGGATTGCTCAGACAGACATACCAATATTAGTTAGCTTTTCATCATATCATGCTCACACACAAAATGGAAACATTTGGGTAAATTGTATGGAGATATGTTTGTTTTTTTTATAACTATTTTATAAAATATTTTTTTTTCAAAAGCAAAAACTAAAGCCAGTTATAGATTGGATAACTGTTTGCCCAAATAGATATGTGTTTTTTGCTATCTTTAAAGGTAATCTTACTCAAAATCTATACCCTGCTAGTCCATCCAACATCTAATGTAGGTGCCATGCACCTGCCACCCAACTTGACCTCATATATTTTCTTACCAGGAATGGGTTAGGATGGCAAAAAAAGCTTGTTTAAATCTCACCTCCAGCCAAAACATTAGATGTAAGGGGGAAGAATTTGCACCTTTTTTGTTTCCTCTGTGGTATAATTTCCATGCACTTTCTGTACCAGTGATGACTTGTATATCAGGGTGGCTCTTAAACATAAGGGGAGAAAAAATACCCCCGTGGGCTTTTAGATATCAACTAGAACCTTGCAGTAGTTCTCTACTTTTTTTTTTTTAATTATAGGATTTTATTGCTGCTTTTGTCTCTGTTGGAGTTTTTGACTCTTGCCTACTGTATCAAAATTAAGAAAAATAGTTTTTTGCTGGAGCTGAGTTTTAAAATATACAATTTGACTGCATATGCAATTTCAACATAAGCACCCATAACTCTAAATAGTTGTACATGTGGTTTCAACATAAGCACCCATAATGCCTTGTACTTGTACACACGATCAGATTATCGGATGATAAAAATCGCTTTCGGATTGATCATTTGATAATCTGATCATTAGTACACAGCTTTCGACAGTCTGTCCAACAAAACCTGAAGGGACAAACACGAAAACTTTGCACGGACGATAGCCCATTGTTTGACAATTGTTTAATCTGTACAGTATGCGTCCGCTAAAAATTGATAGACGAGCACCACGCATGATCGGAAACACGAACCCAGAACCAGAAGGAGATGGAAGAATGTAAGCAAGGTTTGTACCGCGCAAATGCCCCAACATACAAACAGAAACTCGCTTGTAGCTGATCACAATATTCCTCAGCAATCGATCAACGGATGATATTATTTTAGTTAATTATTTATCAGCATGTTCCATGAATATATAATATAATTATATTGATTATATAATGTTTTGATTGCACTTTAATAAATTCTGCTGTATGTCAAGAAAAGAAATCCAGTTATGTAATTTTTACCAAAAAAAAAGAATAAAGACAAAAATAAAGCAAGCAGAGTATTGTTAAATTAGATCATGTTTATTAACCACTTAAGCAACGGACCATTTGGCTGGCCAAAGACCAGAGCACTTTTTGCGATTCGGCACTGCGTCCATTTAACTGACGATTGCGCGGTCGTGCGACGTGACTCCCAAACAAAATTGACGTCCTTTTTTCCCCACAAATAGAGCTTTCTTTTGGTGGTATTTGATCACCTCTGTGGTTTTTATTTTTTGCGCTATAAACAAAAAAAGAGCGACAATTTTGAAAAAAAAGCTATATTTTTTTTACTTTTTTGCTATAATAAATATCCCCAAAAAATATATAAAAAACATTTTTTTTCCTCAGTTTAGGCCGATACGTATTCTTCTACATATTTTTGGTAAAAAAAATCATATTTTTGGTAAGAAAATCGCAATAAGCGTTTATTGATTGGTTTGCGCAAAAGTTATAGCGTCTACAAAATAGGGGATAGTTTTATGTTTTTTTTTCTTAATTTTTTTTTTTTACTAGTGATGGCGGCGATCTGCGATTTTTTTTTTTTTTTTTTTTTTTTAATTGGGACTGCGACATTATGGCGGACACGTCAGACATTTTTGACACATTTTTGGGACCATTGTCATTTTTACAGCAATCAGTGCTATAAAATTGCATTGATTACTGTCACTGGCAGTGAAGGGGTTAACCACTAGGGGGCAGTGCAGGGGTTAAGTGTGTCCTATTGTGTGTTCTAACTGAAGGGGGGGTGGGCTATGTGTGACACGACACTGATCACCGCTCCTGATTACAGGGGAGCTGTGATCAGTGTCACTAGGCAGAATGGGGAAATGCTTGTTTACATTAACATTTCCCCGTTCTTCCTCTCTGTGAGACGATCGCGGGTATCCCCACGGACATCGAGTCCGCGGGACCCACGACCATGCTTACGGAGCTCCCGGCGAGCGCGCAAGCCCGCAAGCCGCCTCTTAAAGGGCAACGTACAGGTACGTTAATCTGCCTGTACGTGCCCTTCTGCCGCAGTATAGCTGCGTGAGGCGGTCAGGAAGTGGTTAAAGCGTTTCCCATAAAAGTGAAAAAAAGAAAACTCAGGGTTTCTACATGGGGCCCAATATTTTATATAATAAGGATTATATTTAAACTTATTACACGCAATTTAGTATTTGTCATTCACTAGTGTGTAAAGAAAGGTCAATTTTTAATGCTGTATGTGCTCCCATTTAGGAGATTCACCCTCTCCATTTGACATGTTTACCATTATCATTCAAAGTAAAAGTAAAAGAAATTCCCAAATTTAGGGTTGTACCCAGAAAAGAAATAGAGGGGAAATCTTCCAATAGGGACAAAGGTTATGGTGACCTGGGGGGTCCCCTGATGAGTGGATTTTGCTTATTAAGGACAGATTCCCTTGAACCTCCCATAGTGTCTACAGGTCATTAACAAAAATCTCCCCAAGGGACATAGATGGCAAAAAAATTGACACGGGTTTTAACATTTACCACTTTGTCACTGACATCAAATATTTTTTAGCTTAAAATAATCCCTGATGGCCCTGCTCTGAAAACTATTGTGCAGGCACTGTTATATAGTGACAATGCTCTGTCCCTGTATCCCAATTGTTCTTCTGTGTTGCCACCTTGTCACAAGGGCTTTCAATGAAGACTACAAGTGTGTGTAATGACACCTATTGCACAGGCATGCTTCACTTTTGTTATGTTTAAACTGGTTCTGAGAAATGCCATACAACCAGTGAAGAAAAGTATGTAGACTGGAAGTAGTTATAATGAAACTGCAAGAGATCTGCAGTGCTGATATGTAACAAACAATAAATATACAGTATAGCGGACCTGGTGGTCAACATAAAAAAAGAACAAGTTAATTCTCACAACATAAATGCCACATAATTAGTGGCCATGAAGTCCAATAAAAAAATGAACACTATTAAAAACATAACACTATTAATATCAAACTACAGTTGTGTATAATTAAAGTCTTGTGACCAAGGAGGAATTTGACGTTAATACTGCATGTATTGCCATTGGGCACTAGGATGCTGTGAGCCATGAGCTGCATGTTGTGAGTTGTGTGTTAATGACTGAGATGGAGATGAATAAGACTCCGTAAGAATCGTTTTTCTTGTTAATTCACCTCTAACCCCTTTGTTCAGCATCTCAAGCATTAACATTTCGGCAATTTGTCGTTGTTCCTCTGACATGCTTCTCATCTTGTCTGCTGTTATAATTCCCAAAGCATCAAATACATCTGTTTTCTTTTGAAGAGCAGCGCTTGCCTTGGTCAGAAAAGATGAAGTGGCATCCTCAAGTCTCTCCCTCTTCTGAGGCCTAGCCACAGGTGTGATCAAAGTGGTCATAGTTATGATCGAAGTTGTCACCGGTGTGTTCGGAGAGGACACATTCAAGTCTTATGGTGATTCATTTGCCTGTGGTATTGTCTAGTAAATGAAAAAGGAAGTTTATAGTATTGCAAAAAATGCAGTTCATATTCATATTAAACCTCAAAAATTGATGTTACATGAAAACATACCATGTAAGAATTGTGAGAAAACATCTGAAAAGCCAACAATTCGTTAATAATACCTGTGTCTGTTGTATGTCCTCTGTGTCCTCAATCTGTATTTCAGGAGACATTGAGTGTTCCAGAACCGCTGGGGTGGATGGTAGAGTACAGGAGGTAGAAGGAAGAGTAGATATTGATGATCTGGCATCTACTTGATATTTTTGGTAAAAAAATTGCAATATCAAGGTAGAAGGAAGAGTAGATATTGATGATTTGGCATCTACTTGATCTGTGAGGAATCTCAGGCTTTGAACGTACCAGAGTCTGGGAACATATATATCATCTGCTTCTGCTCCAGATCTTTGTGATTCAATAATCTTATTGAGTTCCCTTTTAAAAACAGTTCTTAGGTTAGCAATTTTATTGTGAACATAGTTCAAGTCCGCAGGACTACAAATGGGTTTGCACATTTCAATAAATTTATTGAGGGCTTCATGCCTTTTATTACGGTTGGAGTACTCTTTAGATTTTGTCTTCCACAAGGAAGGCATCTGCCTGTACATTTATATGAATTGTGTTAAGAATTCTGGGCAGGTAAACTTGTCCGCCATTTTGCCTGCAAAATAAAATGTTAATATTCTAAATAATTCCTATCTTTTATCAGACCTACATATACTGTACATTATGCTTTCACCTCACAATATGCACACATGCACAAGACCTTCAATTACACTGAACTTATACAAATAAACTACTATTGCAACTGAATACAGAAACAAGGATTCAAAATATGTTTGAAATATACCTACGTTTGTGTGAAAATAGCTTTCGTGGGCGGTTAAAACGTCCGTCTCTCCTCAACGAACGCTCCAACGTTCAATCGGTACGTTGTACACTGGTCAGGCGTACGTTGCCTCGCCCCTTTCTGACGAGTCACCTATGGTGTAAACGTGCAATTTAGCCGACGCCTGCGACACAGCCACAAGTCCTCACCTGCAGCATGGAGAAAATGGTGGACGTGGAGGGCAGGAAGGCACATAGTGCCAGACCTGGACACAAAACCAAAGCAACTCCAATGTCGAGAAGTGAGATGGTGAACATGGTCTATGTTCTTGAAAAGAATGATTATGATGGCAAACTGGAGAACTATGAAAAGCCCAACAGAAGGAAGGACATCATCATGGATAAAGTAATTTTATTGCTAAAGAAGAAGCATGATGTAGAAAGATCCAAGGATCAGTTAACGAAGAGGTGGTCCGACCTAAAGCACCATGAAAAAGAACAACTTAAACAAATTCATAAAACTATAAAAAAAAGTAAGTAAAACAAAAGATAAAAATATATTTATTGCCTTTTTATAATGTTTTTGTTTGGCTTATGGAAATCCAAATATATTTAATACCCGTAAACTGAATACATTGTATGTTTTCTTTACAGGGCAAAAAATAAAAATAAGATTTAAAAAATCGCAGCATCAAAGGAGCATTCACAAACGACTGCAAGAAATCGCATCTGATCAGAAAACTGCGCACGGTGACATATCAGGAGCTCATGAGCAAAGAGTCTTTGAACAAGGTATGTCATATAAATTTTTTATTCCAATTAATGCAAACAACTTTGTTCCAAGCTAATTTTGAATAATATTTTTTTTAAGTAATAAACTGCTCCAAACTAAATACATGAAAGACTATGTCATGATGTGCTAGTATACATCGCATAGTATTAAATATGTAATACTTATCTTTGAACGAAGCCCCCCGCAGCAGCGCCCTTTTACCAGACTGAGAGGGCTGACATGTATCCTCTGTGTTTGTTTCTTCCTTGTTTATGGGCTCTGGCACTGGTAGTGGCTGTAGCTGCATTGACGTCACTCCAGGGCAGGCGCGCGAGAGGCCCTTCGTTTCGGTAATGGGGCTCTGAAGTGTCAGCACGAGATATGGTAAAAATGAATAAATATATATATATATCTATATCTATAGATATATATATATATATAAGGCTGCCACTGTAGTGCAAGGTAAGTACCCCAAAAAGGTAACAAAAAGAATTTATACTCAGCGCTGCCTCTATGAACCACTAATATACATATACACGCATCAAATATGTGTTATATAACAACATGAATAATAAAGTGCTTAGTGTCAATATAGTGCAAATAAAGTGCAGAAGCTCCTGATGACGCCCAGTGGGAGGGGTGAAACCTGTCAAGATAAGGATAATCTGTGAAGGCTGTTTGGATGCCAAGGCGGCAATTTTACACGTTTTTAAAGATTCTGATGTAAGTGTAATGATTTTAAACTTTTTAATAAATCTTGCAGTATTACACTATATGTTCCCTTTCCTTCATTTGTCCAAACTTTACTATGCTGACCATCCTTGACTAAGTAAAGTGTGTAGGACTTACATCATGTGGTGGAGGAGAGGAGATCCCATTCTCTGAGGCACGATCAACCAACCCATTCGTTGGACGGGAGGCACCATCTTGATATATAATACAGGCGCATCTGTCATCTTTATCTGGCAAGTGGGGACCCAGGAGGGGAGCACAGGAAGTCACCAAGACTATATCAACATGTCATTAACCCCGTACTCCACACTTGATGAACTTTATTGATTGCACTTTACTTTGCACATCTGTTGAACTTTATTGATTGCACTTTATTTGCACTATATTGACACTAAGCACTTTATTATACATGTTGTTATATGATACATATTTGATGTGTGTATATGTATATTAGTGGTTCATAGAGGCAGCGCTGAGCATAAATTCTTTTTGTTATTCATAGCGCATGCACTGCCGACTTCAGCGTCTGCATACAAGGTGAATATCTCCTAAACGGTGAAGGTTAGGAGATATTATTTTTACAGTTATGCTGCTTATAATATGCTTCATATGATTAAAAAGTATTAAGTGGGGTATACAACCACTTTAAGGTATTTTTTTTTGTTTTTTATTTACGTTACTGTTTTCATAAAAAAAATCAATATCACAGCATGTGCCAGGTACTATTTATGTGGACGTTTGTGTTGTATAACAACTCCACTCCCTACTCTGCCATTAAAAGCGTTTTAGATATCCCAAGAAGGCGGCGGGAGTGGAGGTGGCTATGTCCACGCTCACTGCTTGTAACCGCAATCCAGCAGCTATTTAGATGCTAAATTGCTTTTACAATAGATACAAACACTGGCTCTAATGCATGTTACCAGGGTACAGCAACATATTCGAATTTCGGTTGTCGTCAAGTGGTAAAGATGACTTTACCAAACATAATGTACTGTGTATGTGTCGTTTTGTTTTTGGACAGAGCAAGAAAGGAATAGTTTTAAAAAGAGAAAGAAGATAGTAAGGAAGGCATTTTGGAGAATGCAGAAGATAGAACTAATGAGCAAACATATGTCCTAGATGAAGATAGTGGTGTGATAACACTTGAGGAATTGTCCTATTCTGAGGAATCTGCAAAAGGTTTGTATATTTTTATTGTTTTGTTGTGTGCTTTTCTGTGTTATCGTGCTGCATCAACAGTAATTAGATTACATGATCAGAATATGTGATGTTGGTGGACTACTAGGATGATTGACGATGAGTGGACTGATGCAGGTAGTTATGCAAGATGTTCTTCAAAAATGCAAATGCACATTCCATATGTTCAGATAGGTAGGTTTTATTTTTGTTCCAATTAGTGATCCGTTGTGGGATTAATGATCCACTGTGGAATTATGTGATTTTATTTCAGGCAATATAGGATTATTTTGGTTTTAATTCAAAAAATTGTGAATTATGTTCTAATTAATGCATATTTTTTGTTTTCAAAGGTAATGTACTCAACCTCCAGGATTACAGACAGGACAGCAATAGTGATCGTTGTGACCCTGGCATACCTGATCTTGTAAAAGATAATTCGAATATCCATTGTGATACAGCAGTGTAACAGAAAGGCCTAGTGGATTTAGTCTCTTCCGCCCATGAGTAGCATGCATGGATATGTACACACATGTCACTGCCTTACTTGATGAGTAATATGTAAAATATATTTTTCTACCGAATCACTTTTGAATTCTACAACATTGGGCATGATGTCCAGAGACCTGCTGCACTGTTGTGCCAAGGTGCAAAGGATTAAAGATGCTGCGTCATCCATACTGCCCTCATTGATGTGATAGCTAAAGTGCAAAAATGTGATTATTTCAGCTAAAGCACTTTATTTTTGTATTCAATTTTTGTTATGCCCCGTACACACGGTCGGATTTTCCGATGGACAATGTCCGATCGGAGCGTGTTGTCGGAAATTCCGACCGTGTGTGGGCTCCATTGGACATTTTCCATCGGATTTTCCGACACACAAAGTTGGACAGCAGGAGATAAAATTTTCCGACAACAAAATCCGATCGCGTCAATTCCGACCGTGTGTGGCCTGTTCCGACGCACAAAGTGCCACGCATGCTCAGAAGAAATTCCGACACGGGACAGCTCGTTCTGGTAAACTTAGCGTTCGCAATGGATACAGCACTTTCGTCACGCTGCAATGTAAAAAATGGTTTAATACAGCGCACTCTCTTCTTCTTTATAATGTGACAAGAATTAAGTAGGTTTGCTGCTCATATTCACACACACTTCTCACAAAGTTTTATTTGTGTTTTTTTAGTGGGATTCCCTCAATATATTGTTATTAGTTGTCACATCTGACAGTTTTATATTTTTTATGTTTTTTTTTTTTGGTTTTTAAGCCTTTTTTTTTCTTTAATGTTTGGATTTTTTCCAAGGCTGATCTTTGTTCAATGTTATTTTTATTTTTACTCCAGAATATTTTTGTGTGTGTTTTGTGTGTCAAGTTACCCCAACACCATTGATATCTTTTATTATTTAATCTCCATGAGATTTTTTGTTGTTGGTGTCCCTTGTTCATTTCACATTGTATATTAGAAATGTACCTGAATCCTCACAAACAAACCATCATTTTTGAAGTAAAACACATAGGAGAGTATAATTCAAAACAAAAATCCTTTATTAAGGGCTCAGAACCAAACAAAGAGGAAGGCAACACTGGATCAACAGGAGAAATTAGTGAAGCCTGGGACCCCCACGGCAGACAACAATTCTTAAACCTCAAAATTGGTGGCCTGAGGAGTCCATATATAAGGGAGGGCAGTCTGGTCCGGGATCCACAGAGACTCGGATAGCAGCAGATGACATCTCTGTCCCCAGGCTGTGGTACCACAAGAGGCTGCATTTTTTGGCCGACCAGACTGAACCCAGGGCAATCACTGTCTGGTCTTCCTTACACGCTTCCTTCCCGGCTGTGGCTGTGCAGTTGGAGATGTGGCAGGAGGAGGAGTAGGACCTGGAGGAGGAGGAGGACTGGGGGGACCTGGAGGAGGACTGGGGGAACCTGGAGGAGAGAGGAGGAGGAGGAGGAGGAGGACCTGCAGGAGGAGGACCATCCCAAAGATGTGTGTCAGGTGTAATTTGGCCCCTCATACCTTTCTCCAGAGCCTCCAATATGAGGGCCTCACACATGGCTTTTTGGCCCTCCTCCATCCTCTGCATTTTAGATGCTATGAATGCAGCAATGTTCTCCTGCATGGTGTGGGGTGCTCCCAGGACCTCTGTAGCCCTCCAAAAGAATCTGATAGCCGCCTCCTCTAGGGTACTCCTCCTACTGCCACTTTCTGTTTTCAGGGGGGGTAGAGGGACCTTGATATCAGCCAGCCGGCTCGGCCCGGCCACCTCCTGGCTGAGACTTCCCTGTGTATGAAAAAGGGACATGGTTTTAGTTTTTGCATCATCAATCACAATCATAAATTAGTACTCCCAACTAACATCTAGTTAACATCATTGATTGGACAAGCAGAAATATTTAGAGGAATGCTGTACCTGGCTCAATCTGGGCTCCTCCACATATCGCCTGGAAGGCCCAGGTTGGGCGTCAGAAGCCTCAGCCGGGGGGGAAGGAAGCGTGGAAGGAAGACTGGAGATGGATGGCCTGGGTTCAGTCTGGCCTGCCAGAAAGTGCAGCCTGTCGTAGTACAACATCCTGGGGACATAGATGTCATCTGCTGCTCCGGATCTCTGTGAATCCAGGACTTTCTTGCGCTCCCTCAGATATGTACTCCTCAGGCCACCAATGAAAATCTTTAAATAGGTGATGTCTGCCGTGGGGATCACCTGCTTCACAATTTCACACAATTGCACCAGTGCTGCCTTCCTCTTTGCTTGGTTCTTGAAATGGGGGTGGGTAATCTCCCACAGACAGGGCAGCTCACTTAGCATATCAATGAATAGTGACATGAAGTCAGTATCTCTCATTAAGATATCCATGTTCACTGCAAGACACAACACAAGACAAAGCCTAATGTCAGACAAAACTCTCCTAATCTTGTTACAATATAGGCCTCAATCTAGAAGCAGTATAGGCACAAGTTTGTCTCTTACCTTCGTTCTTACGATCGGCGCATCCAATGCTCCTTCCTCCGCTCACAGATCGTACGTAATACGCACGCGTGTTACGCTTTATACACACTGCACATGCGTGTAACTCCGCCCGCCCCTGACGTTCTTTCTAGTCTATTCCCCGCCCCTTTTCGTTCGGCGCAGTGGGGGAAGAGCATGATGGCGGAGTTACAGCAGGTGCGTGCTAATTCTAGCAATGAGGAGGAGGAAAGCCCGGATCCAGGCACGTCACGATCCAGAAGGAGACGTTTTAAGGCCACAAATATGTCGTTTGGGGAGATGTTGGAGATGGTGTACATCATGAGGAAGTCCGACTATGACGGAAAATATGGGCCTTACCCCAACCCGAACATCCGAAAGGCCAAGATCATGGCGAAAGTGGTCAGGAGTCTGGAGAGGAATTTCGGGGTACGAAGATCAAAAGATCAGCTCAGGAAACGGTGGTCGGACCTGAAGTTGAGAGAGCCAGAGCAGTACCGAAAGATCCGGAGAGTGCTGCAAAAAAGTAAGTAGTTGTGCTGTGTTCCTATTCTTTCTGTCTTTATTCCGTTCGTGCTGCTCCATATGCTTTTATTAATTGTAACGTTTAAAAGGGCAACTTTAATGTTCATGGGCCCATTATTCGTTCGTATCAAACATTTTTCTTTCGGCCTCTAGAACACCATTGTTTAGGCCATATGCATTTTCCCACATTTTTTTGGGGCCTACTTGGATGCCAAATATTTGTTTGTGTAGATGGGTTTGTTACTAGAATGAAATGCCAACTAGATTTTGTGTAAGGAGAGGACACTGAGCAGCTGTTTTCACATCTGGACACTGGAGCACTAGTGTGGGACACAAGAACACCATTTTTATTAGGGGGGCCACACAGGTGCTCCAGTGTATACTATAGGGGGGTCTCCATCTGTGAAGCTTGTACCAAACAGGTAAAGTATTGCAGCTTGACAAAGGGCAATAAAAAATATACATCTTGGAACTCGGCTAAAATAGACAATTGTACCCCTTTTCCAAGCAATGTTTCCTATTTCTATAGTTCTGCCATCAAATATCTGTGTGCTAAGTATACCATTTTTGTTTTACATAGGGGAGAAAAGACTCGGAGGACACCCCTCATCTGAGGAGACCAGAGACCCCCCACCTCTGGAAGAAGGGGAAATACCAACACAAGAAGAAGAGCAGGAGGAAGAAGAAGATGTGGTGGAGATTGGCACCACAACAGGTGAGTCTCTGCGACCACAGACTCAGGTAAAAGAGATGGATGGTGGCAGATTTTTGAGACCTTTTTTTTGTTCTTTATCTCTTTTTAGGTGATCGTGATCTGAGGGATCCAGAACGCTTTACATCTGAAAGTGCTCAGATACTGATCGGGGAGATCATGCGGTGTAATCTCGAATTGCACAACATACAGCAAAAAATCAGTGATGTTATTAAAAAAAATAATAACATCATTGATGTTTTGGGGCGAATTTAAACCCCACAAAATCACCTGTTTTATCGTACCAAACTTTTTTCAATGTTTAGAAAAGCCAAATTTGGAGGATGCACACAGTGTGCCAACATGTGCTATCTGCCATCACGGGAGATCAATGGACGCGTTTTGGGGGGGCAACCCCTTCCTCAATTATAAAGTAGCGTTGAGGAAGGGCTTGCTCCCCCCAAACACGTCCCTTGATCCCCCCTGATGGCAGATAGCACATGTGGACATTTGTAAATTGGTGTGCATCTTCCAAATTTGGCTTTTCCAGGGGTGATTTCCCCCCATCTGAACGCTATATCAAACACAGTTCCTAAATACTGATGTCTGATATAGCCTTCAGGTTTTACCTAATGTGAACTTTGTAAGTTCAAGTTTTTTGGCTTTCTTGTTGGTTTTACACAGGCCTGTTTTATCTGAAATGGATATTTAGATTTTTCATAATGCTACTGCAAACATTGTTATACAACAAACATGTTGGTTTGTTTTAAAAACCTTTGGTAAATGCGCATGTGATTGTGCAGGTATAAAAAAGTGCCTTACTCAAGAATGTGTGGATTATTGTCTCAACACTACAACACTTTTGGGGTGATGTAATTGTTGTTTTATGCACAAATGGGGGTTATTTCCTAAGGGCAAATCCTCTTTGCACTACAAGTGCAGGTTCAGTGCAGTTGCAAGTGCACTTGTAGTGAAATGTGTTTTTGCATTTAGGAAGTACCAGCCAACACTGTTTTTTATAAGGTTACCCAATCACGACATTTTCTGCACTCAACACATTTCTGTCAGGGTCAGCTAAAACAAACACAAGCAGTAAATGTCCACCAAGAATTTCTTTGGGTTGTTTTTTATTTGAAAAAGGTGTCACATATTGTCTGGCATATTGATAGCCCCCCTACCCGCAAAGAACTCCAGGTATCGTAACCGGACATCACGGGCATTCAGGGAGGGCAAGCCAGGACGGCCACTTTCAAGTGCCGTCATTGTTGATGTATTTGGGATTCCGGCCTCAGGCCCAACTGAGCCAGCATAGTTGGCTGAATGTTTTCGTAGAAAATTATGGAGAACACAGCAGGCAAGTATTATATGGTTCAGTTTATACTCCGCCATATGGATGGGTGTCATAAATAATCGGAACCGGCTGGCCAGGATTCCAAATGTGTTCTCCACCACTCTTCGGGCTCTGGCCAGCCGGTAATTAAAAACCCTCTGTTCCGGGGTGAGGGTCCTCATCGGGAATGGCCGCATCAGGTGGTCCCCCAGCGCAAATGCTTCATCAGCAACAAACACAAATGGGAGACCTTCAACATTGTCCTCTGGAGGTGGCAAGTCCAAGCTGCCATTCTGGAGACGCCTGTAGAACTCCGTCTGGGCGATCACTCCACCATCGGACATCCGGCCATTCTTCCCCACGTCCACATACAAGAAGTCGTAATTAGCCGACACCACCGCCAACATCACTATACTATTAAACCCCTTGTAATTATAATAGTACGACCCCGAGTTGGGTGGTGGGACGATGTGGACGTGTTTCCCATCAATTGCCCCTCCGCAGTTAGGAAAGTCCCACCGCTGGGCAAAGTGGGAGGCCACAGTCTGCCATTCCTGTGGCGTTGAAGGAAACGGTTGAGGAAAAAACAATAAACATTACTATTTTTTCACAGAAACCTGGCAAGCAGATTAGACACAAACATTATGGGTCAACCTCCAGATAGCATTTATTAAGGGGAATTTAACAACAACAAAGTATAAGGTACACCTATCATATCCCCCCCCCCCTCTCATGGGCCATTTCTAACATTATAGGGGGGAGAAACTCTTGGACAGGTAACCCTCTTCACTTCATTGAGAGATGAATGCCTAAATACAGGGTATTACTTGGAACAGCCCCTCCTTAGTGACACTATTGGCAGCCCACTGGACAGGTAAGAAGTGTCATAATACAAAGATATAAATACACACTGTACACATTTGACCACATTTGAACATTCTGCTATTACCTATCAAGATAATAATAGGATACAAAAACTTTAAACAGTACCATTGGAAAGTATACAGGCAGGCCCTTGCACTACATGCTTTGGGGAATTCATCCATAAATCTGACCAGTAAAGAGATGGGTATAGTGTGTATGGGTTTGGCAAAGTCAGCAGATAGATGATTGAGGATAGAGAATTGGGATCAGCTGACTTAGCAGTTGGGGGAGGGAGGGTTACAAAAAATTTGGGGACACCACAAAAAAAAGCCTCTGGCCCTCTGCCTGAATTTAAAGCAAAAATAACATTTCCAAACATTTTAGGGGGTGTTTGGGGTAAAGCACTACTATGGAGCTGATAAAATACATTGTTAAGTAACTACATGAAGTGAATATAGGCCAGGAGACACCATGCTGGGAAGGTTATTGAAGGGCAAATATGTATGAAGGACCTAAAATAATAATTACATAAAAATCCAGCATGCATGAGGACAAAGGGGACATTCACAGCATAATACAATCATGGTAATTAGGGAATGAGGAAAGAAATACAATATATTATCAAACATTCAATACAATAAAATGTGATATAAAAGGATAAAAATCTTACCTTCATATACTCCTTCTGTAGGACCTGGATGATGGCAGAACAGGTCTCTGGGATAATGATCCCCAGAGCCTGGGGGGAGATGCCTGTCGAGAACTTTAAGTCCTGCAGGCTTCTCCCTGTGGCCAAATACCGCAAGGTAGCGACCAACCTCTGCTCCGGAGTGATGGCTTGCCTCATGCAGATATCCTGCCTGCTGATATAGGGGGTCAGCGAAGCCAACAAACGGTGAAACACGGGGTCCGTCATCCGGAGAAAGTTCCTGAAATCATCAGGATTATTCTCACGGATCTCACTGAGCAAAGGCATATGACAGAACTGGTCACGCTGAAGCAACCAATTCTTGGTCCATGAACTCCTCCCCACCCTGTTCATGGACTGGACTTGTGTCAAGGTCAGGACCCCAACACCAAGCCCCCGCACAGCACGAACTCTACGAGGAGTACGCATACGCAACATGGCTAGAAAACGGTCGGCTGCTCAGAACGAAGTAACAGAACGCACTGAAGAACAGCAAGGCCTGTGAAGAGCGACCTGAAAAACAGCAACGAGCGGACAAGATCGCACAGAAAACTCCAATACGAACTGACTGCACGCACTGAAGAGCAGATACAAACCCACAAGCACAAACTGAACGGCAGAAAACGATCTGAAAGCCACGAGTCTGAAAAAGCGCGAATTGTCTCTCACCAAACTTTTACTAACACGAGATTAGCAAAAGGAGCCCAAAGGGTGCCTCGCTTGGTTCTGAACCGGCCTTTTCTAGTCTCGTCGTACGTGCTTGACGTCACCGCGTTCTTGGCGATCGGAAATTCCGACAACTTTGTGCGACCGTGTGTAGGCAAAACAAGTTTGAGCCAACATCCGTCGGAAAAAATCCGAGGATTTTGTTGTCGGAATGTTCCGAACAAAGTCCGACCGTGTGTACGGGGCATTACTGTTTTTTTAAATATATGTGGACTGTTTTTTTGTGTACAATGTTTTAAACTTTACAGGGTAACCATTACTTTACATTTTTTTGTGAAGGGGACTCTTTTTTTTCTTCCCTGTGAATAAAAAAAGGAATGGCAGAAATACAAATAAACAGCAATCACGATCTCTTAAAAAGCATGGCTGTCATTGTTTTTGTTTTGCACTATTTTTGACTCTGACTCTGTTTTTTTTATCCTTGACGGTGTTCACACCTATGCAAATTAGATGTGCGTTTAACTGCATCCAATTCGCATGACAGGAGATTCTGATTGGCTCTCTGTGGAGCCGGTTCACACATCTCCGCAACTGCTCATATGCTAATTGCACAGGAGTCCTCCCGTCTTTTGGTCCATTTGAGGTTCGAATTGCGTCCAAAATTGGGGCTGAAATTGGACCTGAAACAGTAAATGGAGATGCACCAGACTTCTGCTGTGAGGCGCTGCGTGTACCAGTGTGAACCCAGCCTGAACAAAAAAAAAAAATGTCAGAAATGCCAAAAATACAGCAATCATGATTTAAGCCTGAGTTCCATTGTTTATATTTTGCACTATTGTTAACACTTTACAGGGAAACTATTCCTCTACCTTTTTTTTGTATAAGGGGACTCTGTTTTCTTCCCCTTCGGCCTAGGTTCTTACTGTAGCGATCTATGAGTCAGAGCGATTACAGCGCCAGTTCCCCCATCTTGCAGGCAGTTCCCATTGCCTTCTGTGAACCGCTGCAGGTGTCAATACAATGTTAATGACACCCCCAGATCGGTTCACATATCACATGTGATCAAATTCTAGTGCAGGGTAAAAAGGCCCTGCACTGTTTTCCTGCTAATACAAGTCGAGTTCAGTCATACAACTGTATGACTGCACTCGCATTGCACAGACATCACATGCGATCGGCACCGAAGTGCAGTGTCACATGAGATGTGTGTGATTGGAGATGCAACGGACTCCTGCTGGGAGGCGCTGTGTGTTCAAATGTGAACCCAGCCTGAACAAAAAAGAATGGCAGAAATGCCAAAAAGAAAGCAATCATCATTTAAAGCCTGAATGCCATTGTTTTTGCTTCGCACTATGACTATTTTTGAAAAAATAGAACGGCAGAAAAGTTGTAACGTTTGAATCTTGCTGCTATTGGGGTTAAGAACTTGTATTTCTTTGGCTATGTACTGCAAAAAATTGCACTTTAACTGTTATTGGCTGCCTGAATTTGGAGGTGGCACAATACGAATGTATGCCATCAATGGCTCCACTACAATTAGGAAAGTTCGAATGTTGTTGGAAATTGTTGGCAACCTCCTTCCGCTGGTGGGCATTGGTGGGAAACAAAGGAAAGAAACAGGTTATTAACAAAACAAAAAAACTAAGATGGAATTCTACAGTATTAGCAAACAAGTAGTTGTAAAGTCTTGAGGTTTTTCACTTTGATGCATTCTATGCATTAAAGCGGAGTTCCACCCAAAAATGGAACTTCCACTTTTCCGTTTCCAACCCCGGTGTCACATTTGGCAATTTTCAGGGGGGAGCAGATACCTGTCTAATACAGGTATTTTGCTCCCACTTCCAGGCATAAATACCTGATCCACCGCCACTTCCGGCGCCTTCTCCGTTCCCCCCTGCTGTCTTCTGGGAGACACACAGGTCCCAGAAGACAGCAGGGACCGGTGGGATAGTGCAGCGCGAGTCGCGCATGCGCAGTAGGGAACCAGGAAGTGAAGCCGCAAGGCTTCACTTCCTGATTCCTTTACCGAAGATGGCGGCGGCAGCACCCGAGAGCCGAGGGATAGATCGGCTTCTGGTGCCAACATCGCAGGCGCCCTGGACAGGTAAGTGTCTTATTTTAAAAGTCAGCAGCTGCAGTATTTGTAGCTGCTGACTTAAAAAAAAAAAAATTGACAGGACCTCCTCTTTAAGGTAAAAACCTTCTGTGCTTAAGAAGCCCCCAAAAGCCCCCCTTTTTCTTAACTGAACACGATCGTTCCTGCGTCCAGGACGAACCCAGCAGCTCCAGCCGATGTTTTGGGTATTCGTTGGATAGATTTCATTGGATAGAATGATAGCAGCAGGAGTCATTGAATCTCGCTGCTGTAAAAATAAATAAAAATCCAGTGACGTGGGGCCAAGTCCTGCTGTCTGTGTCAATGAATACAGCAGCAGGGCTCAGGATCGCATTAGCACAAGTGCTCCCATGGAAGCCAGGAGCCCCCCAGTAACACCCCATAATAGGAGGATCTGGGCCATTCTTTTCAAACCCGTGCACAGAGCAGTTAAGTATGACATGTCTGTTATTTAACAATACTAAAAAAAATAAAGCCCTGTACCTTAATACAGTACATTCTTCCTTTAATGCCACGATAAAAGCCTTGCAGGTCTCTGGGATGATTTGTCCAAGTGCTTGGGGAGAAATGCCTGTCGAAAATTTAAGGGTCTTGAAGACTTCTCCCTGTCGCCAAGTAACGCAGCGTAGCTATTAGCTGTTGTTCAGGGCTAATAGATTCCCGCATTGGTGTATTTTTTTTGATGATCTATGGTGTGACAGCATGCAGCAGATTTTGGAAACTGTCATCTTTTATCCTTAAATAATTTTGATAATCGTCTGGATTGTTCTCTTGCAACACTTTTAGAAGAGACATATGGGAGTACTTCTGTCCTGCAGCCATTGCTTGGACCATGTCCTCCTTTTTTTGTTTTTTCTTTTTAATGACATTCTGGATAGCCAATATCCCCAACATGGCAATTGGAAATGCTGGGTCCTGCATTCCTCCTGTAACGTTCTCCGTTCATTAAGAGAACAAGTGAAAAAACATGTGAAAAGAAACGAGATCAATACACGAATATGCCTGTACACTACGAACGGATAGCCAAAAGGCGTGGCAGAAACAGGGGTCACACGTATTTGACATCATTTCCGATACGTAGCTACGCACACCGGAAGGTTTTTTTTTTACCAGAATTGTACTACAAAAATCGTACTTTTCGTAGAGTACATTTTGCACTGTTGTATTCGATATTGGTTTTATGCAACAAAATGCGAACGATACATCGTACGATAATCTGATCGTGTGTGCGAGGCATAACTCTAAATAGTTGTACATGTGGTTTAGTTGACGTATATAAAACGTCAAAGTCTCTTTTAAATCATGTTGACTTGGATTAATTAAAAATTAATTTGTGGGGTGAGATTACTGTCAAACATATTTAAATGAAATATAAGGTCTAAATTATCATACATATGAAATACCATTGTATGATGTATTATACACAAATGTATCCTTTCAGAGCCACTTCAGAGCCATTAATAAATGCTAGTAAATTTTTAGTACTTATTAGATTATATCAAGAAGGAAATGAAAGTGCTCTCTACCATTTACATTACACCGTAATATTGCCTGCATGGTTCACGTTACCTTCATGTATTGCTCCAGAAAGCTGAAGAGAGTAGATTATTAGGCTCAACCTTTTGTATAACAACTGTTTAGTTACAAATGATATCTTCTTTTAAGCAAATGCTAGATTGCATTTAAATGGCCAAGGTTTTAGACATTATAATATTGGCATGACTAGGTACTGAGTTTTGATATCCATGGGCATCTCCTGATGTGAGTGATAGATCTTGGGGCAAAGGACTACCAGTCAAGTTAGATTTTTCCATTGGATAGCTGATGTACCCCTAAGGTAACACTGGTGCTATGGTGTATGCAGAGGTTACAGACATAGATGGCTGTGCGACTGTCGGGTGGCTAAGAATTATTTAGCAGACAACTTGGTTCCCAATCTCTGAACATCATCTTTGGCCAGGGAAATCTGCTCAGTAAATATATCCAAACCCCTTTAAATATAGTTGCTACTATCTTTTGTGTTAAATGAAGCTGTATAATTAAAGGACTTGTTGTTTTAATGCATTTTTAACAATGTTGTTGCAGCCAAGAAATGCTGTGGCAGCATGTTTTCTACATCAGTTCCTATGAGTGTTGTTGGGTTTATGAAATGCTGAGAAAAGTGTGTCAGCTGTATATTTCTTCCCTATAAGCATATGGCAATATGAATGTTTATAGCTCTGCTGTCAGTCAGACTGGTAACATGAGAATCAGGCAACTAAATGTGAATATTTATTACAGCGGCATAAAAACCCATGTTGTATATGTTCAAGTCTGGTATAAACTACACACATTCACTTTTCTCTAAAGATTTACATACTAGGCAAGATCCCATTCAGTGAAACCCTTGGTAAAAAAAAAAAGAAGCCGACTCACACAATTAGCTTTATTTTCATTGGGAATGTGACAGCTATATAAAATAGTCACCGTTAAGAGCTTGTTCACACTGTATGCGGTGACCTGCAATAATATGCACCAGATCAACAAAGGTCGCAAGAGAACAATTGTTCACATTCCAATGCAGACATGCTGCATTTTTGCACAGTGCAGCAGACCACAAGGCAATGTGCTGCTGTGTGGAGACTTCAATGAAGTTAATGTGGGGGTACAGTAATAACTAGCAGGGGGGGCAGAGGATGCAAGGTCGTCAGGGCAGTTGACAGGGGTCAGTAGGGTGGAGGACGGGGGTCATTAGTAGGTGATGCAGAGTTCAGAGGTCAGTAATAGATGAGGCAGAGTTTAGAGGTCAGTAGTAAGTGACGCAAAGGACCGCATAGAGATTTTGCCAAACAGTGGGAGGAGTTTAAAAGGGAATGATTAAACAGAATCTGTGCCTAGTCACTGTATATTTTGCACACATATACCACAGTCCTTGCACCCGCAAAAAACTACTTACTATTCAGTCTCACAAATAGACATAAACCTCATAATGAAGGATAATTTTAGAAAACGTAAGCATTTCCATTACATGCTTTTCTGCACAGTAAAAGTGATCATTTTGCTTGTCTTGCTATGTAATGTACAATACAATCTATAGAGTGCAGGTGTCAGGAGTAAGTAACATGCAAAACAACATACAGTGGGGATGGAAAGTATTCAGACCTCCCTTAAATTTTTCACTCTTTGTTATATTGTAGCCATTTGCTAAAATCATTTAAGTTCATTTTTTTCCCTCATTAACCACTTCAATACCCGGCCATAGACATATGACGTCCACAGATGGGATCTCCCATCCTGGGTGGACGTCATATGACGGCCTTGGCTTCCCGGCTGCCTAGGTGGCGCGCGCGCGCCTGCCGCGTTGCTCGGGACCCGATGCGTGTGCCCGGCGGCCGCGATGTCTGCCGGGCACCCGCGATTGCCCGTTAACCGGGCCGGACCGTGGATCTGTGTGTGTAAATATACAGATCCACGTCCTGTCAGTTGAGAGGAGAGCGATCTGTGTTCCCAGTACAGCGGAACACTGATCGGTCTCCTCTCCTTGTACGTCCCCGCCCCCTACAGTTAGAAACACTTCCTTAGGAAGCATATTTAACCCCTTGTGTCCCCCTAGTGGTTAACCCCTTCCCTGCCTGTCACATTTACACAGTAATCAATGCAATTTTATAGCATTGATCGCTGTAAAAAAGTGTCAAAAGTGTCCGATGTGTCCGCCATAATGTCACAGTCACAAAAAAAAATCGCGATCGCCGCTATTACTAGTAAAAAAATAAATAATTTTTTTTTTTTTTTTTAAAAATGCCATAAATCTATCCCGTATTTTGTAGACGCTATAACTTTTGCGCAAACCAATCAATATACGCTTATTGCGATTTTTTTTTTTACCAAAAATATGTAGAAGAATACGTATCGGTTGAAACTGAGGAAAAAATTTGTTTTTTTAAAAAAATTGGGATATTTATTATAGCAAAAAGTAAAAATATTGTGTTTTTTTTTCAAAATTGTCGCTGTTCTTTTGTTTATAGCACAAACAATAAAAACCGCAGAGGTGATCAAATACCACCAAAAGAAAGCTCTATTTGTGGGGAAAAAAGGACATCAATTTTTTTGGGGTACAACATCGCACGACCGTGCAATTGTCGTTTTAAAGTGCGACAGCGCTGAAAACTAACAATTGGCCTGGGAAGGCGGGGGGTGAAAATGCCCTGTATTGAACCAGTTAATGTACACACAGCACCCTGTATTGACAGAAAAACACAGAATTGTTGACATTTTTGCAGATTTATTAAAAAAGAAAAACTGAAATATCACATGGTCCTAAGTATTCAGACCCTTTGCCCAGTATTTAGTAGAAGCATACTTTTGATCTTATACAGCCATGAGTCTTTTTGGGAAAGATGCAACAAGTTTTTCACACCTGGATTTGGGGATCCTCTGCCTTTCCTCCTTGCAGATCCTCTCCAGTTCTGTCAGGTTGGATGGTAAACGTTGGTGGACAGCCATTTTTAGGTCTCCCCAGAGATGCTCAATTGGGTTTAGGTCAGGGTTCTGGGTGGGCCATTCAAGAACAGTCACGGAGTTGTTGTGAAGCCACTCCTTCGTTATTTTAGCTGTGTGCTTAGGGTCATTGTCTTGTTGGAAAGTAAACCTTCGGCCCAGTCTGAGGTCCTGAGCAGTCTGGAGAAGGTTTTCATCCAGGATATCCCTGTACTTGGCCGCATTCATCTTTCCCTCGATTGCAACCAGTTGTCTTGTCCCTGCAGCTGAAAAACACTCCCACAGCATGATGCTGCCACCACCATGCTTCACTGTTGGGACTGTATTGGACAGGTGATGAGCAGTGCCTGGTTTTCTCCACACATACCACTTAGAATTAAGGCCAAAAAGTACTATCTTGGTCTCATCAGACCAGAGAATCTTATTTCTCACCATCTTGGAGTCCTTCAGGTGTTTTTTTAGCAAACTTCATGCAGGCTTTCATGTGTCTTGCACTGAGGAGAGGATTCCGTCAGGCCACTCTGCAATAAAGCCTAGACTGGTGGAGGGCTGCAGTGATGGTTGACCTTCTACAACTTTCTCCCATCTCCGACTGCATCTCTGGAGCTCAGCCACAGTGATCTTGAGGTTCTTCTTGACCTCCCTCACCAAGGCTCTTCTCCCCCGATAGCTCAGTTTGGCCGGACGGCCAGCTCTAGGAAGGGTACTGGTCATCCCAAACGTCTTCCATTTAAGGATTATGGAGGCCACTGTGCTCTTAGGAACCTTAAGTGCAGGAGAAATTTTTTTGTAACCTTGGCTAGATCTGTGCCTTGCCACAATTCTGTCTCTGAGCTCTTCAGGCAGTTCCTTTGACCTCATGATTCTCATTTGCTCTGCCATGCACTGTGAGCTGTAAGGTCTTATATAGACAGGTGTGTGGCTTTCCTAATCAAGTCCAATCAGTATAATCAAACACAGTTGGACTCAAATGAAGGTGTAGAACCATCTCAAGGCTGATCAGAAGAAATGGACAGCACCTGAGTTAAAAATATGTCACAGCAAAGGGTCTGAATACTTAGGACCATGTGATATTTCAGTTTTTCTTTTTTAATAAATCTGCAAAAATGTCAACAATTCTGTGTTTTTCTGTCAATATGGTGTGCTGTGTGTACATTAATGAGGAAAAAAAAATGAATTTAAATAATTTTAGCAAATGGCTGCAATATAACAAAGAGTGAAAAGGGGGTCTGAATACTTTCCGTCCCCACTGTATATTTCCAGCTATAACTCTTTAGTAACAAAAACTGTAAGACCATCCTGCTTATAAGGAAAGGCAGTTATTTGTGTGCATGGGAAAAACTGGAAAACAAAATAAAGAATTAAATCCATTCATATAAAATTTAAGAGCAATGGTGACAGGTGTTGTCCCACATTACCAGATATATAGAACATTCCCTACAAAAATTGTTACATGTAAAAGGCTATTCTGCTTTTAAAAATGTAATTTTTCTTCAGACTCTTGTAAGTACTCAATAATTGGTGTTTTATTTATCTGATTGCCACTGCAGGATCCCTCTAAATATGTATTTTATGAAAAATGGACACATGACATCACACCATTGTCACTGTGTGATGAAGTACAACCGTTTCTATGAAGACAAAACTGTATTAGGGGTGCAAAATTTATAGACCGCACAATGAGCTTGGTCCCATAGTGAATTAACCTGGTAGACCGAATTCATATGCCCCTTTGTTTGCCAAGGTCACATCCTAGAGTCATTATTTTTATTGCACCGGGATACTCCTGCAGGAGCTTTCTTACATCTATTCTTTTAACCACTGCATTATATTGCATTTCATTGCATTTATTAATTTATTAACCCATTTACTTAAAGGTTTACTAAACCTAAAAACAAAATGCAATATATTGCAGCTTATTATTTTTAGATGTGGTAGGTGCAAACATTTCTTAGTAGTTCTCAGGCAATATTTTCAGAAAATACAGAGAAAACCTGTTGAACTTCCCTGAAATGCAGTGTCCTTGTCCCTTCCGGTGAGTTGCAAAGAATATCTTCCTTCCCAGGTATGATCTACAATCTACCAATTGCTCTGCCCCCCCCCCCCCCCCAACCCCCGAGGTTACTGAGATAAAGAGGTATGAAGTCCATATCAGGAGAGCAGCCTAGAGTGACAACCATGGCACTATCCATAGATAGAGTGGAGTGCGAAGGAAAGAGGAGAGGAATTGTCATTTGGAGGATTACCAGTTGAAAATAAAGCAAAAAGAACTTGGAAAAAAATGAATACAGCCATCACACCAAGGACTAATAAGCTTCAATGCATTACATTTTTGCTTTTAGGTTTATAAACACTTTGTGCATTTCCTGTACTGTGTTCAAAACGCACTTGGTGTGCGATCTGCTGCAGGTGTCAATACATTCCTGATGACACACCAAATGCAAATCAAAACACAGTGCGTTTGAAGTGCAATGCATTTTTGAAAAGTAGTGCATACACTACTTATTGTGCAATCCAGTGCCATTCAAATTAATTGGCTGAAAGTTACACAGGAGTCTTACAGGAATGTATAACTGTTAACTGGCCCTCAAGAGGTACTCTGGGCACTGATGTAAAGGGGGTGGACTGTGGTGTGATGTGAAGGGGGGCTGAGGACACTGATGTAAAGAGAGGGCTATGATGTAAATTGGGGGGGGGGGTTGGGGGGCACTGAGGACAGTAATGTAGAGAGGAGTCTTTGGTGTAAACGGGGCTGTGATGTGAAGGGTAGGCTGAAGACATTAATGTACAGGGGGAACTGTGATATGTTATAGCGCAAACATGAGAAGATCTGCCAGAAGAAAATTTCACTGACTGGACCTCTGTGAATTTTACCTCAAGACCCTTGATCTAGAGAGTGCGTGTGTGATTTCTGTTTTCCGTATCCCTGTACATTGTGATTGCTAAGAAACACATCTAAACGTCAACTTATCAAAACTCCATGCTGACATCACGAACTGTGGAAGAGAGTTCCACATCCTTAGTGCTCTGATAGTAAAGAATGCCTTATGCTGTCTAAGATTAAACTGTTTTTTGTTCAACTTCATTGTGTGTCCGTGTCTCTTTTTTAGAGACCTAAAATTAAAACGTTTTTTCCCAATACTAGCATAGTTGCCAACAGTCCCGATTTTCCCGGGACAATCCCGATTTTGGGACCCTTGTCCCGATTGGAGAGTGTCCCGAATTCGGGATTTCCCATAAGGAAAATCGGGAATGTTGGTTTTTGTTTTTTTTTGTTCTTTTGGAGCAGCGGGCTCCAGCAAAATGGCGGCCGGCGCCGCCGCTCTCTCTTCCTCTAGTGTTCAGTGGAGAGGGGAAGGGGGCTCGATCCGTGCAGCCAATGAAGCGCCTTCTTTAGCTGCACGGCCCCTCCCCTCTCCACTGAAGCGAGCAGAAGATACGGCGTCTTTGCCGTGTCTTGCTGAAAGCTCCCAGCCCCGTACTGCGCAAGCTCTGCGCCTGCGCAGTGCAGGGGGTCCTCCATTGCCGAGTGGAACTTTCTCGGCAGAACTGAGAACACCGGCCGCTCCTGCACTGAGCGGGGGCCGGGCAGCATTGAGGGGGCTGCACTAATAGAGAGGGGGGGCTGCACTAACTGAGGGGGGGCTTCACAAACTGAGGGGGGGCTGCACTAACTGAGGGGGGCTGCACTAACTGAGGGGGGGCTGCACTAACTGAGGGGGGGCTGCACTAACTGAGGGGGCTGCACTAAATGAGGGGGGGCTGCACTAACTGAGGGGGGGCTGCACTGAGGGGGCTGCACTAATAGAGGGGGGCTGCACTAATAGAGGGGGGCTGCACTAACTGAGGGGGGAGCTGCACTAATAGAGGGGGGCTGCACTAACTGAGGGGGGCTGCACTAACTGAGGGGGGGCTGCACTAATAAAGGGGGGCTGCACTGAGGGGGGTTGCACTAATCGAGGGGGGGCTGCACTGAGGGGGGGCTGCAATAATAGAGGGGGGTCTGCACTGATGGAGGGGGTCTGCACTGATGGAGGGGGTCTGCACTGATGGAAGGGGTCTGCACTGAGGGGGTCTAGACAGACTCTGGCGGGGGCACCTGATGCAAGCACAGACTCTGGCAGGGGCACCTGATGCAAGGACAGACTCTGGCGGGGGCACCTGATGTGAGGACAGACTCTGCTGGTGGCACCTGATGCAAGGACAGACTCTGCTGGTGGCACCTGATGCAAGGACAGACTCTGCTGGTGGCACTTGATGCAAGGACAGACTCTGCTGGTGGCACCTGATGCAAGGACAGACTCTGCTGGTGGCAGGCGACGTGGCAAGTAACACGCTCAGGGATCCCACTGATTCGGCATTATGGTGAGTTGAATGATTTAATTTTATATTACAATGTAATAATAGAAATATTGCGCTTCAATCATCCTGACACCATAACAATCATGGTGCCGGAATGATTGAAGCGTTAACACCAGGTGTTTGGAGTATCTTTATCTGCTGATTGTGTAGGATCTGGGGCTGCTGTCCCTTCATTTCCCTCTCCCCCTTTCCCTCTCCATCCCTCATTCATCTCAGACTCTAACCACACCCTCTTGAGCCACGCCCATTTAAGCCACGTCCACTGTTCACATAAGCTACGCCCACTTTTCACGTAGGCCACACCCACTTTTCACATAAGCCACGCCCATTTTTCACAGCGGCGCGCGAAGCGCGTCGCACGTATCAACTTTTTCTAGGCCACGCCTACAAACAAATGCCCCACCCCCTAATTATTGTACGGCTCCGCCTACAGCCAAAAAAGTGTCCCACATATTTTTTTTTCAATGTTGGCAACTATGTACTAGAGTCCCCATTTAAAGATTTGTATATCGCTATCATATCTGCTCTTAAGCGTCGCTTCTCAAGGGAGAATAAGTTTAATGTTTTTGGTGGTTCCTCATAACTGAGGTCCTCAAGCCCCTTTATTAGCTTTGCTGCCCTTCTCTGGACGATTTCTCATTTGAGGACATCCTTCCTGAGGGTTGGTGACCAGAACTGGACAGCATACTCAAGATGTGGCCGAACCAGAGTTTTGTAAAGTGAATTAAAGTAATATTAAACCTTTTTTTTTTTTCATTAAAATAAACAGATGTTATACTTACCTGCTCTGTGCAAGGATATTGCACATAGTGGTGGATTACCTCCCACCAATGCTGTCTCCTCCTCCTTCCTGTGGGTGCCTCCTCAGAAAGCTGTGTGCTTTTTTAAATGTAAAAGTTTTTTTTTAGTAATTATTAATAGGATAAAACCCTATCCTTGTACAGTATATGCAATATATCAACTTTTCTCAAAGCTTTTATCTCATTAATTATTTGACAACGTCATTAATGCAGAAAGCGCTTATATTCCAAGGTCTCTGTAGCCATGAGAAGGCGGTATTGTTTTGCTAGCATAGTAGCATTATGGTGTACAGGTGAGGGCAGGAGAGAAAGCTATTCCAGTAGCTGAGTATCTTATGCAACAAGCCAGCATGGCCACATAGAGAACAGTGGGAAATAAGCACAGTGCTGCTGCTAGTAAATATAAATGACTGATAGGTGTCAGTATTTTTTTAGTGGTTGATCTATAGGCATGTGGCTAGAAAACATTTTTTTTTCCCCATAGCATAATTTCTTTCATGTGGAAATGGAAATAAAACTCTGGTTTAAACAAAATTCTATTCAAGCATGTATTCTTAAATCAAAAAAGTAAATTTTCTCTTTATGGTCCCACTGTATAGGAATGTAGCCACTCTTTTATTATCACTGCAGAGATGGACTATGGAACATAAGGGGGTTTATTTACTAAAGGCAAAGTCACTCGCTGTAGATCTCAAGGGGACATGCAAGGAAAATAAAAAACAGCATTTTTGCTTGTACATGATTGGATGATAAAATCAGCAGAGCTTCCCGTCAGATCTAAAGCGACTGCACTTCCAAGTGCACTTGTAGTGCAAAGTGGATTTGCCTTTAGTAAATCAACCCCATAGTGTGCATAGAGCACTGCACATGACTGTAAATAATGTGAACTGCTTGTTCTAAATTAACAGACGAGAGGTGGGGGGGGGGGGGGGGGGGTCATAAGCTCACATGGTATATAACAAGGAGATTGAAAACAGCTTAAAAATAGATTGCTATTATTATTATACAGGATTTATATAGCTCTGACAGTTTACGCAGCGCTTTACAACATAAGGGCAGAAAGTACAATTACAAAACAAATGAAATAGAAGCAAGATGGCTGGACTATATTAAGGAAAGCAACTCGATTAATTTTCCATCCCTAATTGTAGTTAACTAATATGAAAAAGGAGAGGAGGGGGGGAGGGGGAAAGGGAGATGAGGGAAGGAAATGGGGAAGGACTGAGCAATACCCCTCCTCAGAGAGTGGGATTTTAAGGAAAAAAGGGCTGAGTTGCGTAGATGAGCATTGGACCAATCAACTAAAATTTAGCAATGTTTATTGAGATATAATACAAAATAATATTGGCAATACAAATATAAACATGCGGCCATCCATCGTAAACGGGCGGACGCCCGATTCTTCTATGAGGAGCTGTCCTTGCGGGCCCCCCCCCCCTTCCCTCTATATCTCTACACTGAAGGGGGTTACCTGCATACAATACCCTGAATGTGTGGTCCAGGCCTCCTACTGGCATTGTCTATCTGGGATCTGGCACCCAGGGACATTCCGTATTGGTTGGTTCAGCGGCTGGTGTCTAATGAATGGTGATTTTAATCTGAATTCTTGAAATTATAGTAGTGTGAATGCATTAATTGCATCGTGTCTAGCCCTGATGAAGCGAAATTTCTTTTGCGAAACATGTTGGCTCTAGTCACGCACGAACTTTGGATGTCACTACTGGATAATTACATGTTTATATTTGTATTGCCAATATTATTTTGTATTATATCTCAATAAACATTGCTAAATGTTAGTTGATTGGTCCAATGCTCATCTACGCAACTCAGCCCTTTTTTCCTTAAAATCCCACTCTCTGAGGAGGGGTATTGCTCAGTCCTTCCCCATTTCCTTCCCTCATCTCCCTTTCCCCCTCCCCCCCTCCTCTCCTTTTACAAAACAAATGAATACAGTAGGAATCAGAGAGCCCTGCTTGTTTAGAGCGGGAGGGTCAAGAGATACAAAAGGTAGTACCTGTGGGGGATGGGCTGATGGAGAAAATAAATGTACAGCTGTTAGGTGAGGGTCTAGAGATAGGCTGATGGGGGTCTGAAGAGATGAGTTTTCTTGGATCGCCTGAAAGTGGACAGAGTAGGCGATAATCGGACAGATTGGGGTAGAGGGTTCCAGAGGATCTGAGAGGCTTTGAAGAAGTCCTGGAGGCGAGCATGGGAGGAGGTGACAAGGGAACTAGAGAGCAGGAGGTCTTGGGAAGAATGAAGAGAATGATTAGGTTGGTATTTTGAGACTAAGTTAGTGATGTAGCTAAAGGCCAAGTTGTGGATGGCTTTGTAAGTTGTTGTTCGCATCTTGAATTGAAATTGTTTGCTGAGTGGCAGCCCGTGGAGGGATTGGCAGTGAGAGGTAGCAGACGCTGAGTGTTTTTTTTAAGGTGGATGAGCCTGGCAGCAGTATTCATAATGAACCGAAGGGGGATAGCCTATGTGAGGGTAAGTCAATGAGGAGGGAGTTGCAGTAGTCGAGGCAAGAGATGACCAGGGAGTGAATTTGAAGCTATGTGATGTCATTACAGGGCCTTTATGTAGTGAATGTGTATGGATTACTTTTGGAGAATAACAATTTTGTTTTGTGCCACTTTAAACTGATTGGGTGCTGTGGAGAAACAGCTCCACGTTTCCTCCAGTTTTCCCAGTTGAGCTCAATGATTCACTATGTTACAGTTTTATTGGCATGTGGTCATCCTGAGGCTCGGTTCACACTGGGGCGACTTGGGATCCGACTTGTCACCCCTCAAGTCGCCCCAAGTCGCCCCAGAAAGAGATTCTCATGACAGTGAATGGGAGCGTCTTAATAGACACTACTGAAGTCGCTCCGACTTCAGAGCGTACTCCCTGTACTACTTGGATCCGACTTAGTAGGCTACCTGTACCATAGAAATCAATGGAAGTCGCCTCCAAGTCGGATCTCTCTCTAAAGTCAAGCGACTTTGCAGGGAAAAAATTTAGTTTGCCCAGGCAAACCCCTCCCTCCCAGAGAGCTGATTGTCCTGTGATTGGCCACAGCCGAAGTCGCCTGTCCTGGAGGTGACTTGAAGTCGCGTTGTAATTTGCTAAAGTCGCGCTGAAGTCGCGCCGAAGTCGCGTTGAAGCCGCGTTGAAGTCGCCGTGCAAAGTCGCGTTGAAGTCGTGTTGCCCCTGTGTGAATCGAGCCTAAATGGAAAAATCCAGACTGGGTTTGGAACTTTGTCAGTTGAGCATTGTTGTGTTTTACTAAATATGACCCATGGTGCATGTGAATCTTTATTTGGTGCCTACTTGTTTCTTGTTCTGTATTGTATTATAATGGTATTACAATGTTGCATGTGCCATCCTTTGTGAATTTACGAGTGCTGTGTTGTGATCAGCTAATAAAACGTTGTATTTTACCACTGGGAATCTGCTTATTGTAGCAGATAGATATGTTAAATGTAAAATCTTTATTATTTTGCAGGCAATTCATCAAAAAAGGGACATAGTCTTCAGTTGAGTACTATTATACTAAAGAAGTGACAGGACTTACATAATGGTACATTTTGACCTATTAACCTTTTTCCATTGAAATGCACACTCTGTGTTAGCATTTGTAAAATATTGATCAGAGTCTGGTGGATGTGTGAAGCCTTTTAGCACTTGAGTTTAACCTGGAGGGAATTATTTTACCCTGAGCCTGGCAACATGGGATTTAATCCATCAACCACCTGTAACATTAAAGGTTATTTTGTATTTTGTAGTTTCATTATAGCAAATCATCAATTTCTGAAGCAGTGGTAGATGATTAAGACTTTCTGAGCAGTCTTGCAGAAATTCCATTGGGCTTAGTTGGGTGCATGTGAAATTCTTATCATTAGTCCCATATACTTCACACAATGTAATCCATTGTAATGCATGGGAAATGTGGTAGGTCCTTTTAGACTGATAAGCGGTTGTTACTGCCAAAGAGGTTTGCTCTACAGTATGCAGAATAGAATATACAGAATATATAACAGAATATACAGTATCTTTAGTTGCTAAAGAAAGAAAGAAAAGGTGGGCTTTAAAAAGATGGTGTGGAACATGGGTTATAATTAGACATGTGCAGGATGAAAAAATTCGTTTAGTTTCGTTTCGTTTCGATTCGTTATTTAACTAAATTCGTTTAGTTAAATTCGTTGCATTCGTTACATTCGTTTTCGGAATTCGTTTCGTTTCGTATTCGAATTCGAAAAAATTCGACCGCATTCGAAAAAATTCAACCGCATTCGAAAAAATTCGACCGTATTCGAAAAAAAACTATCAAATTCGAAAAAATTTTACCACATTCGAAAAAAAACTATCAAATTCGAAAAAATTCTACCACATTCGAAAAAAAACTATCAAATTCGAAAAAATTCTACCACATTCGAAAAAAAACTATCAAATTCGAAAAAATTCTACCACATTCGAAAAAAACTATCAAATTCGAAAAAATTCTACCACATTCGAAAAAAACTGTCAAATTCAAAAAAATTCTACCACATTCGAAAAAAAACTATCAAATTCGAAAAAATTCTACCACATTCTAAAAAAACTGTCAAATTCAAAAAAATTCTACCACATTCGAAAAAAAACTATCAAATTCGAAAAAATTCTACCACATTGGAAAAAAACATTAACTGAATTTGAAAAAGTAAACTATATATAACCATTTTGTGAAATTTGAAATTCGTATAGAATGAAATCGAATTCCAATAGAAAAGATTAGGATAGAATAGAAAGTATAAAAGAATAGCATAGAAAAACAATAGAACAGAATAGAAAAAAATATAATATATTGTATTCTAATCTTTTCTTTTCGAATTCATTCTGTACCAAATTCCAATTTTGGAAGATGGTTATATATATATATATATATTATATATTTTTTCTATTCTGTTCCATTGTTTTTCAGTGCTATTCTTTTCTATTCTATTCTAAACTTTTCTATTCGAATTTGAATTAATTCTATGCGAAATTAGAATTTCGGAAGATGGCTTCTAAAATTAGAATTTCGTATAGAATGAATTCGAATTTGAATAGAAAAGGTTAGAATAGAAAATAATAGAAATAGAATAGACTAGAAAAACAATAGAACAGAAGAGAATAAAATATAATATATATATTATATTTTTTTCTATTCTGTTTCATTGTTTTTCTATGCTATTCTTTTTTATTCTATTCTAAACTTTTCTATTCGAATTTGAATTCATTCTATATGAAATTCGAATTTCGGAAGATGGCTTCTGAAATTCAAATTTTGTATAGAATGAATTCGAATTTGAATAGAATATAATAGAAAAGAATAGACTAGAAAAACAATAGAACAGATCTGAATAAAATACAATATATATATTATATCTTATTCTATTCTGTTCTATTGTTTTTCTAGTCTATTCTTTCTACTCTATTTTAATCTTTTCTATTCAAATTCAAATTAATTTTATACGAAATTCGAATTTCGGAAGATGGTTTTATATATATATATATATGTATATATATATATATATATATATATATATATATATATATATATATATATCATATATATATATATACATATATATATATATACATATATATATATATATATTAGGGTTGTCCCGATACCACTTTTTTAAGACCGAGTACAAGTACCGATCCTTTTTTTCAAGTACTCGCCGATACCGATTACCGATACTTTTTTTTAATGTCACGTGACAGTGTTTTTTTTTTTTTGTTTTTTTTTTAGGGGGGTGGGGGGGGGGGTTGGGGTGAGTGAACGGTGCCTGTGTGTGTGTGTTTTTTTTTTTTTATGTTTTTTTTTTTCATTTACATTTATTATTTTTTACAATTTTTTTTTTTTTTATTCTTTATTGCACTTTGTGTGTGTGTGTTTTTTTTTTAATCAGCCCTGTTGGGGGGCTTTGGTGAGATATCAGGGGTCTTAACAGACCTCTGATATCTCCCCCTTGAGACAGAGAAAGAGACCGAGGATAGAGATTCCCCAGTCCCTTTCTCTGCAGCCTCAGCTGCACTGAAAATGAATGGAGAGAAGACAGCGGCTCCTCTCCATCCATAAACTGACAAATCGTAATCACAGGAGATTACAATGTTTCAGTTATGTGAATGGACAGAGTCAGCTGACTCTGTCCATTCACACAGCGGAGAGAGACAGCAGAACGGAGGGGACAGAGGAAGAGAGAGGGGGACAGCGGAAAGCCGGAACGGATGGGGACAGCGGAGGGGGACACAGCAAAGAAGAAGGACAGCGGAGGACAATGCAGCGGAGGAGGACAGCGGAGGACAGCGGAGGGGGACAATGCAATGGAGCAGGACAGCGGAGGGGGACAATGCAGCGGAGGAGGACAGCGGAGGGGGACAATGCAGTGGAGGAGGACAGCGGAGGGGGACAATGCAGCGGAGGAGGACAGCGGAGGACAGCGGAGGACAGCGAAGGACGACAATGCAGCGGAGCAGGACAGCAGAGGGGGACAATGCAGCGGAGGAGGACAGCGGAGGACAATGCAGCGGAGGAGGACAGCGGAGGACAGCGGAGGGGGACAATGCAGCGGTGCAGGACAGCGGAGGGGGACAATGCAGTGTGGAGGAGGACAGCGGAGGACAGCGGAGGGGGACAATGCAGCGGAGCAGGACAGCGGAGGACAATGCAGCGGAGGAGGACAGCGGAGGACAGCGGAGGACAATGCAGCGGAGGAGGACAGTGGAGGGGGACAATGCAGCGGAGGAGGACAGCGGAGGACAGCGGAGGACAGCGGAGGGGGACAATGCAGCGGAGCAGGACAGCGGAGGGGGACAATGCAGCGGAGGAGGACAGCGGAGGACAGCGGAGGACAATGCAGCGGAGGATAGCGGAGCAGGACAGCGGAGGGGGACAATGCAGCGGAGGAGGACAGCGGAGGACAGCGGAGGGGGACAATGCAGCGGAGCAGGACAGTGGAGGGGGACAATGCAACGGAGGAGGACAGCGGAGGGGGACAATGCAGCGGAGGAGGACAGCGGAGGACAGCGGAGGACAATGCAGCGGAGGAGGACAGCGGAGGACAATGCAGCGGAGGACAATGCAGCGGAGCAGGACAGTGGAGGGGGACAATGCAGCGGAGGAGGACAGCGGAGGACAGCGGAGGGGGACAATGCAGCGGAGCAGGACAGCGGAGGGGGACAATGCAGCAGAGGAGGACAGCGGAGGACAATGCAGCGGAGGAGGACAGCGGAGGACAGCGGAGGGGGACAATGCAGCGGAGGAGGACAGCGGAGGACAGCGGAGGACAATGCAGCGGAGGAGGACAGCGGAGGACAGCGGAGGGGGACAATGCAGCAGAGCAGGACAGCGGAGGGGGACAATGCAACGGAGGAGGACAGCGGAGGGGACAATGCAACGGAGAACAGCGGAGGACAGCGGAGGAGGACAATGCAGCGGAGCAGGACAGCGGAGGGGGACAATGCAACGGAGGAGGACAGCGGAGGGGGACAATGCAGCGGCGGAGGACAGCGGAGGGGGACAGCGGAGGGGGACAATGCAACGGAGCAGGACAGCGGAGGGGGATTTTGGAACGGAGGGGGACTAAGGGGGATGAGGTGACAGTCAGCGGTGATGTGTGTGGGGGAGTTACAAGCACCGATCACCGCTGTATGTCACTAAAGCAGCTGAAAGCCGCGGGGGGGAGAAGCTTGTAACTCCCCCACGCGCCGATCACCGCTGACTGTCAAGGTATCGGGGGAAGCATCGGGAGCATTTGCCCGAGTACAAGTACTTGGGCAAATGCTCGATATATATATATATTAATTATATTTTTTCTATTCTGTTCTATTGTTTTTCTATTATTTCCTATTATATTCTGATCTTTTCTATTTGAATTCAAATTCATTCTATACAAAATTCGAGTTTCGGAAAATGGTTATATAGAAATAGAATGAAATCAAATTCTAATAGAAAAGAATAGAATAGAAAAACAATAGAACAGTAGAACAGAATAGAAAGAAATATTTTATATATATGTATGTATGTATATGTATATATATATATATATATATATATATATATATATATATATATATATATATATATATATATATATATATATATATATATATATATATAAAACCATCTTCCGAAATTGGAATTTGGTACAGAATGAATTTGAATAGAAAAGATTAGAATAGAATATTTTATATTTTTTTTATTCTGTTCTATTATTTTTCTATGCTATTCTTTTATATTATTTCCTGTTCTATTCTAATCTTTTCTATTTGAATTCATTCTGTACCAAATTCCAATTTCGGAAGATGGTTTTATATATATATATATATATATATATATATATATAATTTTTTTCTATTCTGTTCTATTGTTTTTCTTTTCTAGTCTTTTCTATTAGAATTCGATTTCATTCTATTTCATTCTGTTTCTGTATAACCATTTTCAGAAATTCAAATTTCGTATAGAATGATTTCGCATTCAAATAGAAAAGATTAGAATAAAATAGAAAATAATAGAAAAGAATAGAAAAACAATAGACCAGCATAGAAAAAATAGAACAGAATAGAATAAAATATATATATATTATATTTTATTCTGTTCTGTTCTATTGTTTGTCTAGTCTATTATTTTCTATTCTAATCTTTTCTATTCAAATTCGAATTCATTCTATACGAAATTCCACTTTCAGAAGCCATCTTCCGAAATTCGAATTTCGTATAGAATGAATTCAAATTCGAATAGAAAAGTTTAGAATAGAATAGAAAAGAATAGCATAGAAAAACAATGAAACAGAATAGAAAAAAATTATTTATTTATTTATATATATATATATATATATATATATATATATATATATATATATATATATATATATATATATATATATATATATATATATATAAAACATCTTCCAAAATTCGAATTTCATATAGACCGAAATCAAATTTGAATATAAAAGATTAGAATAGAATAGAAAGTAATAGAAAAGAATAGACTGGAAAAACAATAGAACAGAATAGAAGAAAATATAATATATATATTATATTTTCTTCTATTCTGTTCTATTGTTTTTCTAGTCTAATCTTTTCTATTATTTTCTGTTCTAATCTTTTCTATTCAAATTCGAATTCATTCTATACGAAATTTAAACTTCAGAAGCCATGTTCCGAAATTCGAATTTTGTATAGAATGAATTTGAAAAGACTATTATAGAATATAAAATAATAGAAAAGAAAAGCATAAAAAAACAATAGAAGAGAATAAAAAATATATATATATATATATATATATATATATATATATATATATATATATATATATATATATGCTTTATTATTTTATATTCTATCTTATTGTTTTTTTTAGAAAAACGTTTTCTATTTTTTTCCAATTCGATTCGAATATGTTTTCGAATTCGATTCGAATATGTTTTCGAATTCGATTCGAATTCGATTATGTTTTCGAATTTGATTCGAATATGTTTTCCAATTCGATTCGAATATGTTTTCCAATTCGATTCGAATATGTTTTCCAATTCGATTCGAATATGTTTTCGAATTCGATTCGAATATGTTTTCGAATTCGTTCGTTTTTTTTTCGGATTCGTTTAAATTCTTTACTTTTGTAATTCGGAAATTCGGATGCATCCGAATTTCCGAATAATGAAAAATTCGTCCGAATTTCGATTCGGAACGAAACGAAATGCACATGCCTAGTTATAATTGCTGCAGTCTATCTGAATGCAACAGTGTGCTTAGACATTATTGTTTTATGTGTGTTTTCAACACATGTAAAATCTTGCTTTTTTCATGCTTTTACATTTTTGTCTTGGCTTCAATGTTGTACAAATGTATATTTTACACAGCAAATAAATTATATATATTCTGTCCAGATTGAGGCATAGCTAGTATTAAAGTACATGGATAGACAATTCTAGGTAACCAGGTCACAAGAAAAATTGCAGCTGCCACCTATTTTGAACCTTTTATAGCACTGGAACTATTAGTCTCCTGGCCATTAAAATATCTTCGGAATCATAATTTGGACTAACTGACTCCTAAAAGCCACGTTACTTCGCCCATCCCTTTTTTAGTTTATATACAGCAGTCCAAATATTGCATATTTGTTGGGGGCTGTGATAAACTCTGTACGATGTCTCTGGGACATTGCCTAAAGTGCCCAATATTTCCTGGGACACTTAATTTTTGACAAATAAAGGCTATCACAAAACTTGTGACTTGTGACCCACTTCCTAGTTAATGCATACTTCAAATTCCAGAGGACTGTTTGCATAGTACCAGTACAGCTGCTTAAAGTGGAACTTTAGTCAGGAAATTAAGTCCTGCTAGATCATTTCAAACTGACCACCTTTGCAGGTATAGCTATGTAAAACATTAAAAATAAGTGCCTATACTGTTTAAAATCCAGTAATACACTGTCTCTGGTCTCTCCCCTATTCTGCACTTGCTCAGTTTCTCTCCATTTCTAGGCACCGTGCCTAAAATTGGAGCCAATTTACAACACTCACCCATTTTGGTAGCATAAATATAAATGTAGAATGTATGTTCCTTGCTAAAGCACAATATTTTTTTATCAAATTGTTATGGGTAAAGTTCTGCTTTAAATTATGTCACTGGTCTATACAAATCGATAATGCAACATTTCACAAAAATCACAATCCGCACTTGCTTGCAGTAAAATAAGGCTCTGAATCATTATGGGTGCAGACCTTGCATTCCCTCCCTGTACAGCCTGTTACTGGAACTGCTGGTGTGTAATCACCTAAAATCTGCATAGGGATAAAGATGCTAATGTATATTGGCTGCTTCCTCGATTAGATTGGATTCATGATTTGCATGCAAATGTAAACATAGTTGGGAGGTATCGCATACCCCCTCTGTTCCTACAATCTCTTTTGAAGGTGAACGGTTTAGAGCTAAAAGAACCATGTAAGGATTATGACTACCATATATTGAAATTGGGGATAACTTTTTGCCATTCTTTATTTTAGGCATGTAAAAAGGGTCTATCCTGCTTGCTGTTTTTCCCCATTAAACTAGAACATTTCCATGCAGCAGTTGAATAATAAAATAATAGGCATAACTAGTCAGTGTGAAATGAGAAAAAAAAACATATTTATCATGATAAATGTTTGGATTATGTTGGATTGGTGGACTGTATATGTACTTTATGGATTACAAAACCTGAATGATGTACACATTGTAAGTAATTAAAAATAATAGAAGCCCTCCATTTTATGGACCAAGACTACTATAATATATATTAAATGTGTACTGGAAATGCTTAGAATGTTTATGGAGTTGGAATGATGATATATGGAAATATACAAATAAGTAATAACATTATGCAAGATAGAAAATTACATTATAAAATGCTTTTACTTTTGTTTTAAGACATGTTATAAACTTTACTACCGATACACCTTTTGTGAACCCCTCTTTGAGTAGGAACAGATCCTAGAAATGAAACTGGAATAGATTTGATTTGAAATGGTCTGTGCTAAAATACTTAGCAAATCGGCTTCTGCCACTCCCTCCCTTCATCATCTCTTTGGATCAGGCTGGCTTTGTTCCCCGAAGGGAATCCTGTGATAACACCATAAAAAAAATCTCCACAATTGGGCAAGAACTTCAAAAATATCCAGCTTCTTCAAATTTACCAATGCCAAGATAGCCTGGGACTATATGGATGCTATTCTGTTAACCTCGGTCTGCAAAAAAGGGAGCTGACTCGCATTGCAACTCTGTAATCCCCTCAAAAGCAAGGGTGTATGTGATTCTGAGATCCAAAAATGAAACCAGACAGCGCAATTCTCCTGATTTTTATCACACTGGAACTCATTTTATGCATGATAAGGGCAAAGGATAACATACAGTACATGGCATATCAATGCCAGCTAAAGAATTTAAAGTGTTCGCATTTGCCAATGATTTATTATTCTACCTCACCCAACCCCTTATCATAATATCAAACCTAATGAAAGAATTTGAGGAAATGTATCTGGTCTTCCAATTTTGAGGTCAATTACTCAAAATGATTTGCATCAGACACAGTAGAATTCTGCAAAAGGAACTACAACTTTACCCTGTGAAGCCCCTCCACCAATCAATATCTAGAAATCCAACCCCCATCCATCCTCCACGACCTCTATTAACTCAATTTCTCTTCAATAATCACCCACCTCTAACTTGATTTGAGAGCTTAGGATAAAACCCACTTCTCCTAGTAGAAGAGCAGTTATTGTGAAAATGAAGACTTTTGTGTGTGTTCCAAACCATCCCTATTGCCCTTCCTCACCTGTTCTTCACCACAATCCAATCCCTATTCTTCACTTTCCTTTGGGACAATAATGCTCCGAGAGTGAACTACTGAACTCATACCTCACCAAAGCCTAAGGAAAACATCAGCTTTCTGCACAATAATAAATATTTCAAGACATGTCAGTTAACCAGAATGATGGATTGGAACATCCATGCTACCCTTAAATACTAGGTTTTGTAGGAGGGTGACCCTGTACCATTTGATAAAATGGTGGTTTACACCAGATTTTGTAGGAAGTAAGCACACTAATGACAGAGATGTGGGCTGGCTTCAAATGAGAGCCAGAGATAGAGCTCAGAGCCCCACCCTCCTGAGGGAGTCACTGTGTGGAGGGAGCCATGAGAGGTGCTGGTTTGCACCATACTGTCCAGGTCAGGACAGACCAAACCCCGAGCCTGAGAGAGATTCCAGGAGGGATAGAGCAGCTAGGGAGCTGTGGTAGGAAGATGCAGAGCTGAGGTTCAGCATGTGTGCACAAACACTGGGACGTGTTTGATGGGCAGGAAGACCAAGCGGTACTTCTACTTTAGCCAGGAGGCTAAATGTTATGTTTATTGCATTGATTGTGAGAATCCCCTGCACGGGAAGATATACCCGTGTGAACTTATTTTGATATTTCTTTAGATAAAATTGTGCAGGAAAGCCCCGAAAACCATGTCTGGTGAGGAGTACACTCACTGATTTGGCACTTTCGTTGCCCTGAAAACCATGTCTGGTGTGGAGTACACTCACTGATTTGGCACTATCGTTGCCCTAAAAACCATGTCTGGTGTGGCGTACACTCACTGATTTGGCACTATCGTTGCCCTGAAAACCATGTCTGGTGTGGAGTACACTCACTGATTTGGCACTATCATTGAGCTAAGAAACCAGTCACAGCTTCATTGGAACATATAATCTCCACAATCCCCCTATGTTCCAGCCCAAAAATATCAACTAGAGATTTCTGAGACCACCCTCTAAGAAAATGTACCGCCAAAGTCTTTTAACTGTAGCGAGATGAAACCCAGCATTCCCACTGGGCATAACCACCACTTGTTTCAACACCTGGTAGGATAATCAATCTCTGCCGACGCAAAATTTCTTTAAACAAGGCAGATTTCTTAGATTGCAGGAACTCCATACCCACACTAACACTGGCACCATACCACATTGGTCCTATTTAAAAGTGAGAGAAACATGACTTTTTTAAGCTTTCCATTTTTATTTATATATTAAAACATTTATGCCGTACAGGCAAGTTATCTTCCTAGCAAGGCAGCAATAAGAGTATAGCCCCTTGCCACATCAAAGGTAGTCCACTTGTACTTCATAATTGAACAGCTGCTTTGAGATTCATCCCCTAAAAAAAAGGAGGAAGTTTCTAAAGCAGGGTTTCTAAACTAGAGTTCCCGAGGTTGCTAGGGGTCCCTTGAACAATGAGCAATTTCGGCTTCTCAGATAAGTTCCCACTGACACCATTTATCTTTTTAGCTGTAAGGGGGATTCTTCCCAATGACCACAAATGTAAGGAGCATTCTTCTCACTGACCATCACACTAATGTATCATGAGTTGTAGATATAGTCATTTTGAACAGGGGTTCCCTGAGACCGGAAAGTTACATCAAGGGTTCCTCTGTGTTGAAAAGTTTGAGAAAGGCTGTTCTGAAGCATAGATACCCTGGATGCAACATCCTTCTTTGTAGGAGGTTAAATGTTCTTTAAATTGCTTCACTCATTCATCGATGCATAGAGGATAGCAAATGTTTAAAAAACAATGTAATACTTTTTCATAGTTTTAAAATTCCTTTTCATTTTTCTGCTGGAATCCCAAATGGGGTAAAAAGGCTTCCCCTTCCCTAAGTCATTGCCATAGAGGAGTTTTATTGTTGCGGGAGTAGTTTTATTGTTGCAGAGACATCTCCTTGGGGTTCCCTGTGACAACATTGGAGTACAAACGCCCATGTTTGGTATAGTACCAAATATACTAATAGTATGATATTTTACTGTATCATTCCACATATGATGTTAGTACAATAAAGTTATGGAGAGGCCCTTCTCCAGATTTAACTGTACTCTTAAAACAATTCCTTGCCTAGGATCCCCCTCAATCTCACCTGGTGCACAAAGGAGAGCTCTGGTCCCACATTTGGTATCCTCGCCACAGAAAAGAGGACACCCACTGCAGAACATATGTTGTTGTACTTTCATTGTAAAATGCAGAAATCTACCACATCAGGCTGGTGTATGTGAAAAATGAAAGTACAATCAACGCAACATTCACTGGCCTTTAAAATTAGTAAATATAACAGTTACTATCTTTTCCCTTTTTAGAACAGATGGTGTAGGTGTATATGACTATCATTAATATTTGGTTAATGAGCTTTATAAATCGGATGATTCTATTTAAAAATAGCCTCTTAATGAGCAGCTAACATACAACACTATTTTACATTGACATAATGCATTGTTGAAGTTTATTATTTGTGGTGTGCATTTTTATGCCTTAAAGCAGATCCACAATGTAGGAAGTAATGGTGAGACTAATGAGTTGGAGATGAAGAGCCAAGAAACAAACTAGAACTCTATAATAAAGTACTGGTATTTTATTATTGCTCCAAAAGAACTCAAAACGTAGTGCAATCTGTGCCAGAAAGGTGCAAAGCTGTTATTTGCTTCTAATGCCCCGTACACACGGTCGGATTTTCCGACGGAAAATGTGTGATAGGACCTTGTTGTCGGAAATTCCGACTGTGTGTAGGCTCCATCACACATTTTCCATCGGATTTTCCGACGCACAAAGTTTGAGAGCAGGATATAAAATTTTCCGACAACAAAATCCGTTGTCGGAAATTCCGATCGTGTGTACACAAATCCGACGGACAAAGTGCCACGCATGCTCAGAATAAATAAAGAGATGAAAGCTATTGGCCACTGCCCCATTTATAGTCCCGACGTACGTGTTTTACGTCACCACGTTCAGAATGATCGGATTTTCCAACAACTTTGTGTGACTGTGTGTATGCAAGACAAGTTTGAGCCAACATCCGTTGGAAAAAATCCTAGGATTTTGTTGTCGGAATGTCCGAACAAAGTCTGACCGTGTGTACGGGGAATATGGACTATCCAACCAGATATTGACATTTAGTTTTTACATGTTTGTATCATTTCTGTTTGAATAGATGCACTATAAAATAAAATTTATATCGAGCATTATATTTGGAATACAATGATGTATAACCTGATGCGTTTCAACACTTTTTAGAGTAAATATATAACTCCAAATTAGACAAATCCTTTATTTTTCAAAAGTATCCACAATTTTTCCCACTAGTATATACTGTATAGATAAAATGAACACGTGCTTTGTAAAACAAGTTAGCCTTTGAAACCTACAATATTATGCAATTTATGGCAGACAGTGTATCAGGGAGGTAACAGTTTGAAGGGAGTTGCCACTTTATGGTAGTGTCAGTGCAGCCACTACGTTTTTGCTTAGTATAAAGAGATTACAGATTTCCTTTTAAGAAGCCAGCAATGTTTTGGGGTTTTTTTTTTGTTTTTTTCTGTAATGCAACTAGACATGGGTATTTTCTTTATGGTTTTGAAAAGTTTTGTAGTTGATGCAGAGCTATGCCAAATGTGTCTTATCTCATCTTAATTCAAAGTGATGGGCATTAAAGCCAAGCAGCAGAAGCAATCGCTGAAACCTATATCACAGAGGAAAAAAGTAACCAGAGGATGCTAATTGACAATAAATTGAAAATGTAATTGCCAGTCCAGCCGCAGCACTTGGAACACTGTCAGGCTGCAAGACAAGAATTGCCAAGAGGCAGAACAAAAGTAATATTCTCCTTATATCAGACTGTGACTGAGGATGTCTGGAGACTAAGTGCAATGTCAGGGGCTAGATTACGGGAAAGAATATTGATTAAGAAGGAAGCATGGAGCTTTGGAAACCTAGAAAACTAGTCAATAGGTTAACACTTTGGAGACCATGTGAAGGCTCAAAAGTGTCACGATGTCTTGTAGATGTTATTATGCATCTCTTCTTTTTATTCATACTCTTCATTTAAAGGAAATATGTGGACGGCTCTTGCTAAACCCCACTTTTTGTATATTCTAGTTGCTTGGCTGTTATACTGATGCGTTGGCTTTATCTACTTTGAGTTGCTAACCTAGTACAATATACAGATAAGGAATTGGTTTTTCACTGTGTTCAGTTTGTTGCATGACTGTAACAGGTCAGCGACTCAGTAGTACCATATAGTCAGGCAACTAGCATTTCCATTGCTCAGATATTTTTTGGGCAACAGTAATCTAATGCAATGTAAAATAGTGCCAAAGTTTTAACTTCATGTAATATCATTAGCACTACTTACTATCTATTTTGTTTTCTTATAATTATTTGGGGGACTGTAATCCTCCTAGGCTGACATTTTTAGACACATATATAAATATATAATTATTGAATCTGTTTAATAACTGAATTTAATAAATTAATAAATAATGATTTAAATGTATATATTCTAATGTATGCACTGAAATTCATATATAGCATTTGCACTACTGTATCCACTTTGGTCTGGAGTCAGGAGATTTAACATTGATCCACTCTGAATACTCTTACATTCAGTTATTGACCTTATTATTTGGTTAGCTTCGGGGAAGTGAATTCATACAGGTCTCTTTCATGTTTTTAATTGTTTGGGTAGAACGCAAATTATGTGACTAATAATTTGTTATAATAAGCCTGTGTGGCTGTTCCCGATTTTTTTTACTTATTTTCCCTCTCTGAGGCTGGATTCACACTGGTGCGACACGACAGCCGTCCTACTTTGGATCCGACTTTGCCCTGCGACATGAAGCCGGCATGTGTCCGACTTTCAATGAACGGGGATCCGACTTGGATCCCCGCCAATGTGTTTGGTATGAATCTTTAGGGGGAACTCAGTGCCAAATTTTAAATAAAAAACCGGCATGGGTTCCCCCTCCAAGAGCATACCAGGCCTTTGGGTCTGGTATGGACCTTGAGGGTAACCCCCTATGCCGAAAAAACGGCGTGGGGTCCCCCCAAATCCATACCAGACCCTTATCCGAGCACGCAGCCCGGCCGGTCAGGGATGGGGGTGGGGACGAGCGAGCGCCCCCCCCTCCTGAACCGTACCAGGTACGATGTACCCCATACTCATTCACATAGGGTGGGGGGCCGGGATCTGGGGGCCCCCTTATTAAAGGGAGCTCCCGGATTCCGATAAGCCCCCCGCCCGCAGACCCCGACAACCAACGGCCAGGGTTGTCGGGAAGAGACCCTTGTCCTCATCAACATGGGGACAAGGTGCTTTGGGGTGGGGGGGGCCCGCAGCGCGCCCCCCTCTCCCCCAAGGCACCAACCCCCCCATGTTGAGGGCATGCGGCCTGGTACGGTTCAGGAGCGGGGGGGCGCTCGCTCATCCCTACCCCCATTCCTGTCCGGCCGGGCTGCGTGCTCGGATAAGGGTCTGGTATGGATTGGGGGGGACCCCCACGCCGTTTTTTCGGCGTAGGGGGTTCCCCTCAAGGTACATACCAGACCTAGGGGCCTGGTATGCTCTTGGGGGGGGGGAACCCATGCCGTTTTTTTATTTAAAATTTGGCGCGGAGTTCCCCCTCAAGATCATCTGAGCACAAGTCGCATGCCGAAGTCGGATCATGCTAGACGGCGATCCGACTTTGATCCGACTTCAATGATAGTCAATAGGCTGAAGTAGGATCAAAGTCGGACCAAAGTAGTACAGGGAGCATTTCTAAAGTCGGAACGACTTGTGTCGGACCAGTTAGGACGGCTCCCATAGGGAAACATTGGATTTCACACGTCATGCGACATGAGCTCCCAATGTCGGAGCGTTTTTCGGACCAGTGTGAACCCAGCCTGATAGTCGCTAGTAATATGCCACTAGTACCTGATACAATGAGGCTGATTTACTAAACGAGTTACACCTGAGCTCCAGAATAAGCAAATAGTGGGGGTTATTTTGCTAAAGGCAAATTCACTTTGCACTACAAGTGAAAACTACAAGTGCAAAGTGCACTTGAAATTACACTGAAAGTGCACTTGGAAGTGCAGTCGCTGTAGATCCGAGGGGGACATGCAAAGAAAATGAAAAACAGCATTTTAGCTTGCACATGATTAGATAATAAAATCAGCAGAGCTTCCCCTCATTGCAGATCTTCCCCTCAGATTTACAGAGACTGCGCTTCCAAGTGCACTTTCAGTGCAATTTCAAGTGTACTTTGCACTTGTAGTTTGCGCTTGTAGTGCAAAGTGGATTTGCCTTTCATAAATAAAGCCCATTGTCTAAATACAAGAGTCATTTGTATTCTTTCTTGAATCTCTGGGGGTTATTTACAAAAGGCAAATCCACTTTGCACTGCAAGTGCACTTGAAAGTGCAGTCGCTCTAAATCTAAGGGGTAGATCTGAAATGAGGGGAAGCTCTGCTGATTTTATCATCCAATCATGTGCAAGCTAAAATGCTGTTTTTTTATCTTCCTTGCATGTCCCCCTCGGATTTACAGCGCCTTTACTTCCAAGTGCACTTGCAGTGCAAAGTGGATTTTCCTTTAGTAAATAACCCCCTCTGTGTGGTATATGTATTTTTTCCAGATCTGTGCAGTAATCCAGTGTAAAACTCCTCTGTGTGGGAGCTTCCTGTGATAAAGACCAGTCACTGCTGCTCTCTCTTCTTGTGCAGGGTGACTGGTCTTGTATATGCCCCTTCCTGTAGTTTTCCGCAGACAGTCTGTAATGAGTTGGGCCTGCTGGGCTCCCCCCACACCTCTGCTCTCTGCACAGACTATGGCCAGCACAATTAAGGTGTCACTGCTAATTTACAAGGTAAGATCTGGCTTTGCAAAGGCATTTGCCACACACAATTTTGATTCATGTCTGTTGTGACTATTAAGGAATACATTATGTGTAAATTTGCTTTCAACCCCCCTGACGGTATTCCCGAGTCTGGCACAGGGTTGGGTTTTTAGTACCAAAAGCAGTAACCCTGAGCCACACTCGGGATCGCATCGCAGGATCCAGGAAAAGTTACTTACCTTGTCCCCAGGATCCTGCAATGTCTCCCCGCTGTGTGTGCGAGCTGTGTCTCCGCTCGATCTATCACAGAGCCGAGCTCCGTTCCCTGCGAGCGTTGCGACGCACAGGGATGGAGAACAACGCCAAATTCAAAAAGTATAACACACAGTACATACAGTACACTGTAATCTTACAGATTACATTACTGTATCAATTTATTTCACATCCCTTTTGTCCCTAGTGGTTTCTCCAGTGCCCTGCATGCAGTTTTATATTATATATACTGTTCTTTCTGCCTGGAAACTGGAGAATGTCCGTAGCAACCAAAACCGTCCCTTTACATCAAAAGTGGTTTTAGACCAGGTAGAAAACAGCGATAATAAATTAGAATCACTTGCAGAATTGAGCGATAGTGATTTGTGGGGAGATCCGTCATCAGACACTGAGTAACGACAGCGACAATTCTGCAACTGAGCAAATTTCAGTGTTTTTGATTTGATTACATTATTGAATAATTGTTGTTATATTATTATTTGTTATAATTATTTATAGTTATTTATTATATTATAATTTATATACTACTAGACTCTGGTTTGGTCAGATTTAAGTGAGTTATTCCTAAGAATTACAGGCCTACAATTTAAAACGCCAAATTTCCATGCAAAATAATTGTACCGCTTTCAGCATCAAAAATCTGAAATAATCATACCGCCAGGGAGGTTAAAATGACTAGATAATTGAAGGGAATCTTCACTCAGTTTATTGAGTGAGTGTTCGGAAATATCAAAAACTGCACTCCTGTGATCCACAGGAGAAGTACTGTACAGCCATACAAGCTTTGGCTTTACTTCTCCTATTTAAGAAGACAAAAATCATTTTAGCTACATAATATTATTTCAAGTTCAGTTGATATAATCAAAGCATATAAGACAGGGTATTTAAATTCCACTCTGCTTTCATGAGATACGGTGTAATAAAAGGCATGGAGGTTGATTTACAGAGGTGAATATACTGTGCACTTCAAGTGCAGTTGCTCTGAAATGAGGGGAAGCTCTCCTGATTTCCATCATCCAATTGTGTGCAAGCACTTCTTTTTTTCTTGCATGTGATTGAGTATTCTTTGCAAAGTGAAGCTTTACCTCATTTACTAATCTTTGGAGCAAATTCACTTGCAGCTCCATAGTAAGTCTAGCTAAGAGTTTAGCTGCAGGGAGCCTACAGGCAACACTGTTGACTGGTCTTCTGCTCAGGGCTGCTGACAGAAATTATGGGGACCCGCACAACCTACCTGACAGGGGCCCCTCCAAAAATATAAAATTGTATTTTTGATAAAATGCAACGCCCGTGATGCTATGCTTAGCAGTCAAGGCAGAAAATATACCCCCATCGAACAAGACCCATTCAAATGTATAGCGGCACTGAGACAATATCTGTACCCCCGCAGTGAGCAATCGGTACCAATCGCTCACTGTGTTCATTCAGAGTTGTGTGTTCATTCAGGATGGTGAGCCCCCCTTCTCACCATCTTGAAATAACCCGACTGTGTGCCCTCAGCACCTGGGAGAGGAGAGGAGGGAAAACTGCAGCACTGTGGGGGGAAAGGGGCACACAGGGGTCCCAGACAGGGGGAAGGGGGTGCAGATACTAGAACTGATTCCCCTGCAGTGCAGCCGGAGGAAGTAAAGAAAAGTAGAAGCTGGCAACACTGCACAAGAGTCACAAGTGTCAGCAATAGGACAGTACTGGGGGCTCTCCTGCTCGGCAGGCCCCCGGGCCCCCCTTTTAAACTGATGAGGCCTGGACCCAGTACAGGAGGGCTGGCTGTACTGCCTTATCAGTGGCCCTGCTTCTGCTTACCTTGTTTTGGGCACAGCTTCTACAGTACGGGTCATCTTTAAATCTCTCAAGCCAAATGTACAGAAAGCCTTACCTCTTTGCAAAAAAATATTACAGCCCACAGTTTTTTGTTAGTGATAGATCACTGTTTGCTCTTTGAATTTGTAACAAGAAGTGCAGAAAAAAAAATGAGCATCATTAAGGATGAATCAATGAGGTGGGTAGATGCAAATAATCATCTTTTATTATAAGTTGATCACCAGTGTATTTTAGATTTATCTTATTCTCATATCCCATATTTCTCTACATTATAAACAGAACAGCCAGCATTCCCACTCCTATTGGCTCTTGATGTTGCTATATATTATATAGATTTTTTCTAAGCATTTTATATTTAGTTGTCACTTCAATGTTGTTTTTTTTAAAAATATATCGCTATCATCTGCATTACCTCCCCATCCCCGCATCTGTAACATTAAATATTTACTGCACTATGGGAGATGGTGATACTATATAGATAATCATAAAAAAAAATAATTCTGCCAGCGGTGCCGAAGTATATGCCAGGGATAATGCTGTCCTCCTAGGAGGAGGATGATAAATATTCATGAAGAGATATTCACCCACTGCTGCTGAACTGTCCAGCTGTTTGATGAATTAGAGACATGTAAAAATGCATATATCTAAGTAAGTCATCCGATTTATATTAAAAATGCATCGATTCTCCTGCATGTTTCAACAGGCACCCATTTTGCATGCTTTAGAACAGTCATAGGCAATGATCATTGAGAGCAATGCTTGCTTAATGGTAATGACTTGTTTATTTGTATATACTGTGTATATGTGTGTGTGTGTGTGTGTGTGTGTGTGTGTGTATGTATGTATGTATATGTGTGTATATATATATATATATATATATATATATATATATATATATATATATATATATATATATATATATATATATATATATGTATATATATGTGTATATATATATATATATATATATATATATATATATATATATATATATCCTAAAAAAAAAATACAAATATAGTCAAATATGAAATACTACAAATGAATGTTTTCTATTTACTAACTTCCAACCATCAGGTGGAGCTTTATGGGGCGTACACACGGTCGGACTTTTCAGCTACAAAAGTCCAACGGACGCTGACGGACTAAAGCTGGCTGGTAATCCGATCGTGTGTGGGCTTCTCCGGACTTTCAACGGACTTTTTCAGCCTCAAATCCGACGGACTTTAGATTTGAAACATGTTTCAAATCTTTCCGACGGACTCGAGTCCGGTCGAAAAATCCGCTCGTCTGTATGCTAGTCCGACGGACAAAAACCCACGCTAGGGCAGCTATTGGCTACTGGCTATGAACTTCCTTATTTTAGTCCGGTGTACGTCATCACGTAAGAATTCAACGGACTTTTGTGTGATCGTGTGTAGGCAAGTCTGTTCGTTAGAAAGTCCGCCGCAAGTCCGTCGAAAGTCCGCCAAAAGTCCGTCGAAAGTCTGTCGGACAGGCTGTCGGACTTTTGTAGCTGAAAAGTCCGACCGTGTGAACGCCCCATTATACTCCTTTTGACATGTTTATCATGCTGATCCTAATAACTTTGCTAAGAAAAAGCCTGTTTACAGAGTGTAGTTGCTTAAAGTCAGAATACACACAGAGCTGAATAATCAAAAGAGTAACTAATTTCTTTCCTATTCCCTATGGTGTTGTCCAGACTTTCAATTAAAGCAGAACTCCACCCAAAAGGGGAAGTTCCGCTTTAAGCCCCCTCCCCCCCCTCCTCTTTAACATTTGGCATACTTTTTTTTTTTTGGGTGGAGCGAGTACCTAGTTTCGACAGGTACCTGCTCCCACTTCCTTTCAGATCACCAAGGCGATATGATCGGAAGTTCTCCTCCCGCAGTCTTTAGGGACATGTCACAGGTCCTAGAAGACTGCGGGACCATTCACAATGCACAGAGCTGCTCACGCATGTGCAGTGGGCAGCCGGCTGTAAACCTGCAAGCTGTCACAGTCAGGTCCCCACAGTTAAGATGCCGGCGTCGGGGACCAAAGACGGTCCCCGGTGCCCCCCCCAGAGTGCACATCACTGGATCCTGGGACAAACTGGACTGTTTATTAAAAGTCAGCAGCTACAGTTTTTGTAGCTACTGACTTTTAATTTTCAGTAATATGACCAGAGAACCATCTTAAAGAGACATGGGTGGAAACAAGTAGCTTAAGCCCGGGTTCACACCTATGTGAATTAGATGTGCGTTTCCCCGCATCTAATTCGCATAGTAGGAGAATGTGACTGGCTCCCTATGGAGCCGGTTCACATATCCCTGGGGCGGCTGCGGAGCGCACTGCACAAAAACGCTGTGCGTCTTTGGCTCCGTTTCAGGGCCGAATTCAGGCATAGAATCGGCCCTGATTCGTCCCTGAAACGGGGAACAGGGACACACAGCGCTCCTGTGCGATCCGCAGCCCGGTATAGTGTGAACCCTGGCTAAAGGGTAATTGCTACACAAGCCATTGTGTAATTTAAAGTTAATAAAAATGAACTTTCCTTTTCTGTTGACAGTGCTGTAATTCTCTGTAAAATTCAATGCAATTTGGCAACCTGGAAGCATTCTGTACACATTTGGTGTACATATCTTCCCCAGAAATGTCATTTCATGCCTTGTGTGATTGGCTCTCTGATTTTCCCCGAAGTCTGCACTAAGTCAGATTTTAGGCATCCTCTACAACAAAAATTTCATTTTTGGCAGGTTACTTCCAAAGGGTTAATCACTTCTAAAGGGCTGAAGAAAGTACAACTTTCCTCATTAGAAAACTGCAAATGCATCAGCTGATTAATCATGGAACAGTTCCTCCCATTCAGAGGTACTCTGCACACAACAAACAACTTTTTCATTGGAGCAGAAACAAGTAAGAGTCTGCAACAAAGCTTGTTAAACTCTTTGCAATGTGCATTGATCACTCAGAGGGGATTGTAATTTCTCAACAAAAGTAGACTTGTTCTTTAAAGCACAATGCCATGTATTCTAAGCTTTCCCATTTTACTTTGCTCACAGATCACTTTTTTTTGGTGCACCCACTTATTAATGGAAATAGCCAAGAAGCAAACCATGTGACTGCAGGACATAGCAGATGTTGGGGTTTGCCTTTAACTTCATAGGAGTGAGCATGCTTTCTGTTTGGATGCTGCACATGTGCAGTGCATGCTCTCTCCACCTGTCCCTATGAAGCTCAGTTGCTGTTGGGAAAGGTGTAGAAAGAGTGAGCATGCACCATTGTTGTGCAGCTTCTCTCTCTTTACATGGCTTCAAAACAGGAAGTGTGCTCACTCTTGTGATGTTAGGGGTGAGTGCCGATAGTTGCTGTTGTCCTGCAATGAACACAGGATGTAAGGATGTCGGCAATAGGAGTTTTTGGGCCAGGCTGCATGGGGGACAGAAACGGCCTGGTGGTATGGAATCTGCATATACCTATATTTTAACAAACCCGCACAGTACATTTAATGTGGTGGTAAACTCCTAAAATGAAAAATGAACAAGGCATATCCTTCTATAGTGTGTATTTGCCTCAACCTAAAACATCTAGTGTGAGTTCCATCTGCTCTCTCATGCTATTTTCATGAGTCACTTGAGTTTATTTGCATTTAAGTCACTTCTGACAGTCTATCAACTTTAATACTGGGCACTTTCACCCCCTTTCTGCCCAGGCCAGTTTTCAGCTTTCAGCGTTCTTACACTTTCAATGACAATTGCACGGTTATGCAATGCTGTAACAAACAACATTTTTATCATTTTTTGATAGCGCTTTCTGTTATTGTTTTTTAATCACCACTGAGTTTTTTATTTTTTTCTCCTTCACTGATGTGTGCTGGTGAGGCTGCACTGATGGGCACTAATGAGATGGCACTGATGGGCACCGATAAGGAGGCACTAATATGCAGCACTGATGGGCACTGATAGATGGCATTGATATGCAGCACTGTTGGGCACCGATAGACAGCACTGTTGGGCACTGATAGATGGCACTGATAGGCATCACTGATGAGGAGGCACTGACAGGCATCACTGATGGGCACTGATTGGCATCAGTGATGGGCACTGATTGGCACCACTGGGCACCGATTGGCATCACTGGGGGGTACTGGAAGGCATCGCTGATGGGGCTGCACTTAAAATCAATGCACTGATTATCAGCTCTCCTCTATTTACGCCCTGTGATTGGACACAGCTGATCATGTGGTAAAGCGCCTACATCATAGGCTCTTTATAGTGATCAGAGATGCAGTGTGTCCGGGCATCACACCGCACCACCGATCGCCATGCTTCGCACCCCCGGGAGCGTGCACATCGGCTTGTTCTGAAGGATATCATATGATGTCCAGTCAGGACAATGGAACTGGTGTCGGCATTGCGCCTTACCGTCCGGCCTATAGCAGAATGACCGCCGGGTGATTGACAGTCACAGTTGTGCATGTTTCCCTATGAGACTGTGTACAAGGGTGTGTTCATTCCCTCCATTCGGGTCTCAGATTACACTTAGCTCTGTGCTCTCTGTTGTGCAGTGTGTGACATCATATTCCTGCTAAACAACTAAAATGAATTTGCGCAGTGATCCAATTGTCTGAGGAAGTCTCCTCTAGGTATGATATTGTGAAAACAATTATAACAGGACTACTAAAGTGCATATAGTGCATCCAGAAAGAATATGAAAATAAACAACAGGTGGTCATATACTCCTGACTGGTACAAATTCAAAATAACTGGTGAATAATATCAAAAATACTGATAAATAATGTACCAATCGTAATCAATTTGTGCAATATAGTGAATAGTCCAAAATAAGATGAATGGAAAGGCTAGGTCCTCATGGGAAGTAGAACTATACTAAAAAGTCACGAACATGGGATAAAATATAATTCCAATGGCTGGCTTCTTAGTAATGAAACATAGTGGTAATGCCCATATATAACTTCATAAAATTAATTAGATGTGGTCTCCCAGAACTCTCTCCTCAAAGCTGATTAGTTATTGCATCTGTGAGTTCGGGTCTGTAGGTATTGCCACTGTTGTGAATAATCAGTAAGGTGGATTGTAGATTTCTCCTTAAGGATCCTCTGCTGGAATTCCTATAAAGCTCCGGTGTTACCAACACCGTGGTAAGAGGAAGGAAAGGAGAAAAGAAAGGGGGCTCCACTAGTGTAGTATCTTTAAAAGTGCAGGGATATTTATTAAATGTAAAAAAGTGGACTCTTACACTGTGACAAATAGTTAAAAACAAATAGAAACGACAATGATTGTGTCGCACTCTCAGCGCTCTCTAACTTCTCCTCCTGTGTACGTCTCGCTCCGGCCACTCCCCGCGCTTTACGACATCGTCACGTGTCTTCATCTGGGGAACCAGGTTGGTTGTACTGTTCTGTGATATGTAGCGAGAAGCCGGAAGTATTGTAACGGCCATCTTGACTATGGGCACTGTTTTGTTTGCATGGCGGCCATTTTGCCTTAGGCCAATAGGTTGTGTGTGTTCACCATTTTGTTGTAGCTTAAGTTTGATTTGTCTCTACATATGTATGTTGGTGAATGCGGCCATCTTTTTGGTGGAGGATGTCTGAATGTACCTGGATGTACTTAGATATATTTCACATAAGCCGCATGAAAGTGAATGGTGAGAATATCAGTGAATAATAAATAAAAAGATGAAGATAAAAATATAAATAAAAGCAGGATATGTCGGTAGTCTCACAGATTGGTAAGGAAATTGGATTATAATAATAAACTAAAATAAAAGTAGAAATAAAAATTAAAATAAAAATATATAAATAAAAATAAATAAAAATAAAAATGAAAATGAATATGAATCCTGCTACCTATTAAGGAAATTAAATATGGAGTAATATGCAAAAAATATATGAAAAAAAAACAAAAAAGGAGGAAAATTACACCGTGACATGTTAGTCTGGATAGTGTGACTTCTTAATGTATTACTATAGGTCATGCATATATTTTAAAATGGGCTAATTCAGTCATACAGGTGGAGGAGATCTGAGAGTGCCCTAGAGATGTGCCTATACATACAATTATTAAAAGTCCCTTAAAATATTTTGACAATATAAATATATTGAAATAAAAATTGTAATAAATAAAAATAAAAATTGACAACAAGTAATGTTTTAAACAGGATGATTATCAAATGGAGACCAAATAAAGATAGAGACATCCCAAGTTCTTATTTTAAAGGAAGACGTATTAGTGTATATCCTCTAAAGTATGTCTTTGGCTATATACTAATGAGTGTGAGAGATTGATCTCAGATAATACAATAAATAGAAGACAACATCCAAAATATAGGTGGAGTAAACCTACAAAGAGCTGGTATTTCGCTCGTGGTTAAAAATTGCTCAAAAAGCAATTCAGGTCAAACTCCACGTTGAGGCCTCCAGGTACAAGAGTCCGCATGGTATGAATCCACTTGGATTCTTTCTGGCTGATGGTTCTGACCATATGGTGTCAGGACCTTGGTAGGAGACCGAGTTGCTGAGAGGGCTCCCCTTGCGGCCGAGTGCAGCACAACCCTGAATATGGTACAGGGATGTGGTGCTCACAGAAGCACGGGTTGCCTGGAAGTAGGAGCCGGTGTTGGTGGCTTGATAGAGGAAGTCCGTAGAGGCAACGTGCTTAGGATCCAAGGAGGGGACCAATGGAAGTCCAATAGGAAAATCAGAAGCCAGGCCAGGGGGTCAAACACAGTAAGCAGTCCGAGAATCAAAGCGACAAGTCCAGGTACAGGAGACAGAGGAATGCGGAGTCCGTTTAGCCAAGCCGGGGTCAGATGCAGGAAGCAGGCAGGGAGAGTCAGAAGCAAGCCGGTTGAATAAGCCAGGAGGTCCAGAGGAGTCGATAACAAGCCGGGTCGGTACACAGGAAGTCAGGACAACAGGAAGTCAGGAAAACAGGAAACACAATCACAGGAACACAGGAAGAGCTGACGATAATCCAGCAATGTGGCACCATCAGTGGGACGTTTAAATAGACAAGGTGTAGTATCACGTCGTACGCACACCGTTCCGTTCGTGCGTTCGTAACATCGCGACGTTGCTACGCACGTGCATACGTCCGAATGTGGTGCCAGACGTCCGCCTAGTAGAAACATTGCACACCCGTGTGCGTTGATGCGCGTTAGCGCGGCCTTGCCTGTGCTGGTTTGCTAGCCTATTTCCCTGACAGTTCCCCCCCCCAAGGGGCAGCCTCCGGATGCCTAAACGTGCCCATTTTTCGGGATACCTACTGCGAAATCTCTGAATTAGCCTAGGAGCGTGTACATAACTTGCGGGCTCCCAAGAGTTTTCTTCTGCAGAATACCCCTTCCACTTGACTAGAAATTGAATTGTCCTACCTCTCCGACGACAGTCAAGGATAGATTCAACTTCAAATTCTGCTTCATCTCCAACCTGGACCGGAGGTGGGGGCACTTCTTCTCTCCCTGGAAAAGGACTAGAAACAACATGTTTAAGAAGTGACACATGAAAAACAGGATGGATCTTGAAAGATTCGGGTAAAGTGAGTTCAAAGGCTACAGGGTTGATTTCGCGTTTGATCTCGAAAGGACCCAGGAACTTGGGTCCCAATTTCCGAGATGGGCATGGTAGCTTGAGATTTATAGATGAGAGCCAGACCTTGTCCCCTATCTTAAAGGTAGGGCTCGCTCTTCTCTTCCTATCGTACTGCTTCTTATATTCTTCTTGGGCCTTCTTCATGGTATCCTGGAGTGTCTGATAATTATTATGGATGAAATCCACTCTGTCCTGAACCGCCGGTACTGAAGATTCCGGAATGACGTTGGGTAGGAATGAGGGGTGGAAGCCGTAATTCGCCCAGAAGGGTGATTGGTTGGTAGAAGTGTGTGTTGAGTTATTATAAGCAAATTCTGCACAAGGTAATAGTTGAATCCAGTCGTCTTGAGAAAAGGAACAGAAGCACCGCAGATACTGTTCCAGCGTTTGGTTGGTCCTTTCGGTCTGACCGTTACTCTGTGGGTGGTAAGCTGTGGACAAACACATTTCAATAGAAAGTAATTTGCAGAGGTTTCTCCAAAACCTAGAAGTAAATTGTACCCCTCTATCTGATACGATGTTATTTGGTAATCCGTGTAGTCGAACAATTTCCTTAATAAAGATTTTTGCTGTATCTAAGGCAGAGGGGGTACCTTTCATAGGTAAAAAATGCGCCATTTTGGACAGGCGGTCTACTACCACCAAGATGGTAGTAAATCCTTCTGAGGGGGGTAAATCCACGATAAAGTCCATGGAAATCTTCCTCCATGGTTGTTCTGGGACTGGCAATGGTCTTAACAAGCCCCAAGACCTGGCGTTGGATCCTTTGTTCCGTTGGCAGATGATGCAGGAGCCGACATAGGTTTTACAATCAAGTTTCAAAGTGGGCCACCATAGGGACCGCTGAACTAGCTCAGTTGTTTTTCGAACCCCAAAATGACCAGCTAGCTGATGGTCATGAAAGGTCTTCAATACTTGTAATCTGGCTTGCTGGGGAACGAAAATCTTATCTTGGTGCCATAGGAGTCCCTCTTGGCTTCTTAGGGAAGAGACTTCCGCTTCAGTACACTGACTAGAGGCCTGCTCAATAGAGGATCTTAGGTCGGGTTGGATCAGTAGGAAGTTTTGGGGAGACAAAATTGTACTAGGTGCAATTTCTTCAGGAGTGTCCGGAAACATCCGGGATAAGGCGTCTGCCTTTCCATTCTTCGACCCTGGGCGATAGGTTAAGTGAAAATTAAACCGAGAGAAAAATAGTGCCCATCGAGCCTGTCGGGGTCTTAGGCGTTTGGCCGTACGGAGATATTCTAAGTTCTTGTGGTCCGTAAAAATCAGGATGGGATGAGTGGCACCTTCCAGGAGATACCTCCATTCCTCGAGAGCTGTCTTGATTGCCAAAAGTTCCCGATCCCCCACATCGTAATTCCTCTCAGGAGGGCTCATTTTCCGTGAGGAAAAGGCCACGGGATGCAGCAGTGCTTTGGGACCCTGACGCTGAGATAGAATCGCCCCTGTGGCGACTTCTGAGGCGTCGACTTCCAGGACATAGGGTAGAGCAGGGTCAGGGTGTTGCAGAATTGGGGCAGAAGTGAAGAAGGTCTTAAGCTGATCGAAGGCGGACTGTGCTGCTGCTGACCACTTAAACTTGGTATGTTGGCGGGTTGTCTGAGTAATAGGTGCTACAATGGTGGAGAAATTCTTTATAAACCTTCTGTAGAAGTTGGCGAAGCCAATGAATCTCTGTACACCCTTCTTGTCAGAAGGGGCCGGCCAATCAAGGATGGACTTTACTTTTTGAGGATCCATGGCGATTCCACCTGTGGTGATGATAAGACCCAGGAATTGAATTGAAGTTTTTTCGAAATCGCACTTTTCAGATTTGACGAATAACCCATGGGTTCTGAGGATGCTCAGTACCTTCTTCACGTGTATTCTATGGAGTTCCAGAGTGGCAGAAAAAATAAGAATGTCGTCAAGGTAGACAACAACGAAATGATCTAAATGTTCCCGGAAGATGTCATTTATGAAATGCTGAAAGGTCGCCGGGGCATTGCACAACCCAAACGGCATGACTAGGTACTCAAAATGTCCAAATCTTGTTCTGAAAGCCGTTTTCCACTCGTCCCCCTCTCGGATGCGGACGAGATTATAGGCACCACGGAGGTCGGGTTTGGTAAAGATGTGTGCTGTGCGGAACCTTTGAAAAAGCTCAGGGATTAGCGGGAGTGGGTAGCGGTTCTTAAGGGTAATTTTGTTTAACTCCCTGTAGTCCACACATGGTCTCAGTGTCTTGTCCTTCTTCTCAACGAAGAAGATTCCGGCACCAGCAGGGGAAGAAGAAGGACGGATAAAACCTTTTTCAAGATTCTCATCAATATATTGTCTCAAGGTCTCAAGCTCAGTCTCGGAGAGGGGGAATATACGACCAAAAGGAATAGTAGCTCCTGGTAGTAACTCGATGGGGCAGTCGTAAGGACGGTGTGGCGGTAAGGTGTCTGCTTTCTTTTTATCAAAGACATCAAGAAATTCCAGGTAAGCTGCTGGTACATTAGGATCCGGACTCGGTGTGGATTGTACAGTCAGGCAACTGGAAAAGTCCTGGAATTTGGGGGTCAAACAATGTTGTTGGCAATAGGGAGATGTAAGGAGTACCTCCTTCTTGGACCAGTCAATCTGAGGATTGTGTGCTTGTAGCCATGGGATTCCCAGGATGACCGGGAACATAGGGGAACTTAAGACATCAAATCTGAGAAACTCCTGATGACCAGAATTGGTAGTGGTAAGAATAGGTATGGTTTCCTGGGTGACATGACCCGAGCTTGGCAAGGAGCCGTCAGCCAGATGAACTGTTAGCCTCTGTTCCTTATAGTTTAACGGAATAGCTAGATCTTTAGCCAAGGCCAAGTCCAAGAAGCAACTACACGCCCCGGAATCCAGTATTGCTTGGAGGTGGATCTCCCTACCTGCCACTAGCAATGTAACAGGAAGTGAGATATGGGCAGAGGAAGACCTGGATACTTGAAGGTGAGTACGGAGGGTCGATTTTCTTGGTCTTATGGGGCAGTAATCTATGAAATGTCCTGATTCCCCGCAGTAGAAGCAAAGTCTCGCTTGCCGGCGATAAAGTCTCACCCCAGGAGTTAATGCTGGATGGAACATGCCGACTTGTAAGGGAGCTGATGCAGACTGAACTTGGGGCAGGTTCCGAGTGGAGCAAGAGGCCTGGTCACGTTCACCCTGACGTTCCCGTAAACGTCTGTCAAGCTGAATAGTTAACTGGATGAGATCTTCAAGTGTGACCGGACCCTGTAACCTGGCTAACTCATCCTTGAGGCCCTCTGATAACCCCATTCGATATTGGTATTTTAATGCTGCCTCATTCCAACCAGAATCCATGGACCATGTGCGGAACTCCACTGTATAGTCCTCCGCAGGGCGCTGACCCTGACGGAGGGAATGTAGATTTGCTTCGGCAGTGGCTACCCGTAGGGGATCATCATATAACCGAGCCATGACTTCAAAGAACTGATCCATAGTGTTGATGGAGGGGCTGCTTTGTTCCAACAGGCCATGGGCCCAGGTCTGTGGCTCACCACGTAATAGGGAGATAGTGAACCCCACCTTGACTGTTTCACTGAAAAAAGTCTGTGGTTGCAAGTCGAAGTATAAGTAGCAGGAGTTTTTAAAAGACCTAAATTTTCTTCGATCGCCACAGAAACATTCTGGCGTTGGAACACGTGGTTCTGGATGGACCATGATCCCAGCAGCTGCCGCTGGAGGTGGACCTTGAACCGAGGAGGAGGATGACTCAGGTAGGTGCTGCAGACGTTCCTCCAACCGGAAGTATTCCTCCTGAAGCTTCTGAATGACTGGGGTAAAGGCCGTGATTTGCTGGAGAATGGCCTTCATCGGGGAGTCACCTCCGTCGGTCTCTGACATGGCTGGATTATACTGTCAGGACCTTGGTAGGAGACCGAGTTGCTGAGAGGGCTCCCCTTGCGGCCGAGTGCAGCACAACCCTGAATATGGTACAGGGATGTGGTGCTCACAGAAGCACGGGTTGCCTGGAAGTAGGAGCCGGTGTTGGTGGCTTGATAGAGGAAGTCCGTAGAGGCAACGTGCTTAGGATCCAAGGAGGGGACCAATGGAAGTCCAATAGGAAAATCAGAAGCCAGGCCAGGGGGTCAAACACAGTAAGCAGTCCGAGAATCAAAGCGACAAGTCCAGGTACAGGAGACAGAGGAATGCGGAGTCCGTTTAGCCAAGCCGGGGTCAGATGCAGGAAGCAGGCAGGGAGAGTCAGAAGCAAGCCGGTTGAATAAGCCAGGAGGTCCAGAGGAGTCGATAACAAGCCGGGTCGGTACACAGGAAGTCAGGACAACAGGAAGTCAGGAAAACAGGAAACACAATCACAGGAACACAGGAAGAGCTGACGATAATCCAGCAATGTGGCACCATCAGTGGGACGTTTAAATAGACAAGGTGTAGTATCACGTCGTACGCACACCGTTCCGTTCGTGCGTTCGTAACATCGCGACGTTGCTACGCACGTGCATACGTCCGAATGTGGTGCCAGACGTCCGCCTAGTAGAAACATTGCACACCCGTGTGCGTTGATGCGCGTTAGCGCGGCCTTGCCTGTGCTGGTTTGCTAGCCTATTTCCCTGACATATGGCTTCCTCTCCATGCCTTCCTATATTTTTCTATGCCCCAAAATTGAAGATGTATGGGGTCTTTGTTATGTACCTGGGCAAAGTGTCTTGAAACGTTATGTTTAGGGAAGCCTGATATTATATTTTGTACATGCTCCTGTACCCTGTTGCAGCTACACTGTAAGACATAAACTGCTCCCTCAGTGTGGCGTCCTATGAAATCTTTAATAGTGAAAGTTTGTCCCGTATTGGTGGCTGTGAATTCTTTACGTTTCCCTTGGAATTTCTGTGAGTGTCGACATGCATAGCAATTTCGGCAAAGGGTAAAATCCTTTACCAGAAAAAAAATGTGTATGTTGGTGTAAGAGAAGGTTCAACTACAGATTTTACTATGAGATCTGTAATGGTTGGTGCTCTTTTATAGACTATATTAGGTCTTTCTGGCAGGATCTTCTTGAGGTCTTTGTCATTCTTCAGGATTTGCCAATGTTTTTGAATGAGTTTAGCTACATCCTTATGTTGTATATTATAGTCCAATAGGAGGGAAGGTGCTTCATGTTGGAATTTCTTTCTAGGAAGATTGGTGAGCATGGTTGTCCTATCCATTTCGTTGACCTGTTGGACCTGTTTATCTATCTATAGATCATTGTATCCCTTCATCTTGAACCTTTCTCCATTCAATTTGGCCTGAGTTTGATAGTCTTCTTCCTTAGTACAATTTTTTTTTATTCTTATGAGTTGTCCCTTTGGAATATTAAATAGCCATGATTTGTGGTGACAGCTGTCAATGGATAGATAGCTGTTGGCATCCACATTTTTAAAAAAAAGTTTTAGTGACTATTTTCTGTCCTTCCAGGCTGATATTCAAATCTAAGAAGTCAACTGTCTTTTCATCTATTCTCCATACCAAATTGATGTTTTTGTTATTTTCATTCGGTTTATTTAAGAATGTTTCAAGTGATCCTCTATCTCCATTCCAAACAACCAGATCATCTATATACCTTTTGTAAAGGGACAGTTCTGCAGGGGTGTCCGTATAGACCGCTGTCTCCTCCCACTGTGCCATGAATGCATTTGCCACTCCTGGTGCAAATTTAGCACCCATGGCTATTCCTACTGTTTGTTTATAATAGGATTGGTTATGCCAGAAAAAATATTATTTTTAAGGCAAAAATCTAGACACTTAATCAAGTACTTTCTTTGTTTACATATTAAGTTGATTGGAGAAAGGTTCAAGATGAAGGGATACAATGATCTATGGATAGATAAACAGATCCAACAGGTCAACGAAATGGATAGGACAACCATGCTCACCAATCTCCCTAGAAAGAAATTCCAACATGAAGCACCTTCCCTCCTATTGGACTATAATATACAACATAAGGATGTAGCTAAACTCATTCAAAAACATTGGCACATCCTGAAAAATGACAAAGACCTCAAGAAGATCCTGCCAGAAAGACCTAATATAGTCTATAAAAGAGCACCAACCATTACAGATCTCATAGTAAAATCTGTAGTTGGACCTCATCTTACACCAACATACACATTTTTTTTCTGGTAAAGGATTTTACCCTTGCCGAAATTGCTATGCATGTCGACACTCACAGAAATTCTAAGGGAAACGTAAAGAATTCACAGCCACCAATATGGGACAAATTTTCACTATTAAAGATTTCGTAGGATGCCACACTGAGGCAGTAGTTTATGTCTTACAGTGTAGCTGCAACCTTTAATATGTAGGCCGGACCAAAAGAGCACTTAAAACAAGGGTACAGGAGCATGTACAAAATATAATATCAGGCTTCCCTAAACATAACGTTTCAAGACACTTTGCCCAGGTACATAACAAAGACCCCATACATCTTCAATTTTGGGGCATAGAAAAATATAAGAAGGCATGGAGAGGAAGCCATATGGTCAGAACCATCAGCCAGAAAGAATCCAAGTGGATTTATACCATGCGGACTCTTGTACCTGGAGGCCTCAACGTGGAGTTTGACCTGAATTGCTTTTTGAGCAATTTTTAACCACGAGTGAAATACCAGCTCTTTGTAGGTTTACTCCACCTATATTTTGGATAATGTCTTCTATTTATTTTATTATCTGAGATCAATCTCTCACACTCATTAGTATATAGCCAAAGACATACTATAGAGGATATACACTAATACATCTTCCTTTAAAATAAGAACTTGGGATGTCTCTATCTTTATTTGGTCTCCATTTGATAATCATCCTGTTTAAAACATTACTTGTTGTCAATTTTTATTTTATTTATTACAATTTTTATTTCAATATATTTATATTGTCAAAATATTTTAAGGGACTTTTAATAATTGTATGTATAGGCACATCTCTAGGGCACTCTCAGATCTCCTCCACCTGTATGACTGAATTAGCCCATTTTAAAATATATGAATGACCTATAGTAATACATTAAGAAGTCACACTATCCAGACTAACGTGTCACGGTGTAATTTTCCTCCCTTTTTTTGTTTCAAATATTTTTTGCATATTACTCCATATTTAATTTCCTTAATAGGTAGCAGGATTCATATTTATTCATATTCACTTTTATTTTAGTTTATTTTTATAATCCAATTTCCTTACCAATTTGTAAGACTACCGCTATGTCCTGCTTTTATTTTTATTTTTATCTTCATCTTTTTATTTATTATTCACTGATATTCTGACCATTCACTTTCATGCGGCTTATGTAAAATATATCTAAGTACATCCAGGTACATTCAGACGTCCCCCACCAAAAAGATGGCCGCATTCACTAATATACATATGTAGAGGCAAATCAAACTTAAGCTACAACAAAATGGTGAACACACACAACCTATTGGTCTAAGGCAAACAAAACAGTGCCCATAGTCAAGATGGCCACTACAATACTTCCGGTTTCTCGCTATATATCACAGAACAGTACGACCAATCCGGTTCCCCAGATGAAGACTAGTGACGGTGTCGTAACGCGTAGGGAGTGGCCGGAGCGAGACGTACACAGGAGGAGAAGTGAGAGGGTGCTGAGAGCGCGACACAATCATTGTCGTTTCTATTTGTTTTTAACATTTGTCACAATGTAAGAGTCCACTTTTTTACATTTAATAAATATCCCTGCACTTTTAATATTCTACACTAGTGGAGCCCCCTTTCTTTTCTCCTTTCCTTCCTCTTACCACGGTGTTGGTAACACCGGAGCTTTATAGGAATTCCAGCAGAGGATCCTTAAGGAGAAATCTACAATCCACCTTACTGATTATTCACAACAGTGGAAATACCTACAGACCCGAACTCACAGATGCAATAACTAATCAGCTTTGAGGTGAGAGTTCTGGGAGACCACATCTAATTAATTTTATGAAGTTATATATGGGCATTACCACTATGTTTTATTACTAAGAAGCCAGCCATTGGAATTATATTTTATCCCATGTTCGTGACTTTTTAGTATAGTTCTACATCCCATGAGGACCTAGCCTTTCCATTCATCTTATTTTGGACTATTCACTATATTGCACAAATTGATTATGATTGGCACATTAGTTATCAGTATTTTTGATATTATTCACCAGTTATTTTGAATTTGTACCAGTCAGGGGTATATGATCACCTGTTTATTTTCATATTCTTTCTGGATGCACTATATGCACTTTAGTAGTCCTGTTATAATTGTTTTCACAATATTATACCCTGAGGAGACTTCCTCAGACAATTGGATCACTGCGCAAAATCATTTTTGTTGTTTAGTTTTCTAATAATCTGTGTCACTGTGAAAACGTTATATTTTGCTGCAATTAGCTTATTTAATATTTTTTGTTACACACTATTGATAGCGCGAAGGACACATATTACTTTAGTATCATATTCCTGCTACCTGCCTTCTGGAGCTGAGAAATGCTATCTAAATTCTGCACTTTAAATGGCTGTATAGAAAAGAGAGTTGCTGATTAAACTGGTACAACTGATGTAGGAAGATTTGTTTTCACCTTTCCTTGTTGCATGGGCCAGTTTCTGTAAAAGGTTAGGTATGTGTAAAACAAAACCTTTTTTGCTTTGTTTTGGATAGTGTGGGAAGGTTGAGTCTCTGCTGGGGAGATTTGTGAAAGGAAATTTCAAAATTTTGAGTGGGCACAAAAAAAAGGATGGAAACCAGTTCTTGTGACAATGAAGAGGGGATAGGAAGTGATGGAAAATCTCTCCTATGGGACACAGGGTTTTTTTTTTTTTTTGCTAAAATTGTTCTTAATCATTCCTTACTTTGAATCCAAACAACTTTTATATTCCTTTGAGCAGAAAAGTTCCTATTAATAAGTTTGCAATTTACAAGAGGTGTAGCCAGGATGCTTTATTGATCACTAGGTCAGGGCATCTTTTACTTTACATAGTTACATACTTTTATATATATTAACCACTTGCTTACAGGGCACTTAAACCCCCCTCCTATCCAGACCAATTTTCAGCTTTCAGCGCTGATGCACTTTGAATTACAATTGCGCGGTCATACAACACTGTACCCAAATGAAATTTTTATCGTTTTTTCACCACAAATAGAGCTTTCTTTTGGTGGTATTTGATCACCTCTGCAGTTTTTACTTTTTGTTAAAAAAAATGTAAAAAACTGAATTTTTTTGAAAATTTTATTTTTATTTTTTTATACTTTGTTATAAAAAATTTAAAACGGGTAATTTTTCTCCTTCATTGATGTACGCTGATGAGGCGGCAGTGATGGGCACTGATAGGCGGCAGTGAAGGGCACTGATGGGTGGCAGAGATGGGCACTGATGGGTGGCAGTGATGGGCAGCACTGCCAGGTGGCACTGATTGGCACTACAGGTGGGCATTGATAGGTGGCACTTGTGGGCATTGATAGGTTGCATTTGTTGGCATTGATAGGTGGCACTGTGGGCACTGTTTGGTGGCACTGTGGGCACTGTTTGGTGGCACTGTGGGCACTGCTAGGAGGCACTGTGGGCTCTTTTAAATTGGCACTAGTAATCGGCACTGATGAGGCAGATGTGCCTCTTCCATCCCAGCTGGTGATCGGCTTTTTTTCTACTCACGCTGTCAGCGTGAAGAAAAAAAAAAACGATTACCGATCTTTTTGTTTACATCATGTGATCAGCTGTCATTGGCTGACAGCTGATCACATGGTAAGGGGCCGGGACCGGCCCCTTACTCGGATCGGTGATCAGCCGAGTCTCAGTGACTCGGTGATCACATCGTGCCCGGCGCGCGCCCTGCAGGGCGCGCGCAGGGAGCGTGCACAGGGGAGGCCGTCATATGACGGCCTCCCGGGAATGCAGGTCCGCGCTGTGGCCGTCATTCGGCTATAGCGCGGACGTCAGGAGGTTAAAGCAGATCTATACTCACCTTGGATCCAGTGATGCAGTGTGTCCCGGAGCTCCCCACCAGCCACTGACATCTTTGGGTGGCTGTGTGATAGACTCACCCGGGACAGAGGCTTTTAGAGGGGACTGAATGCTAGCCTCTTGCCTACTGATTATGGGCCCTGGATTTTAAGGGAACACTACTCTTTGTGAGGTGTATGCCTGGAGACCCTTGAAGTAGTTACTTTGGATTCAAGTCCATGTCCCCCCAAGACACACAGACTCTGGGAACCCTGTCTGGGTCTATATGCCATATTAGAAATAGTGACTGCTTCATACTGTTGGGACTCATAGCAGATGCTGATGTCATCAACTCCAGCCACCTGTCTGTCTGTTGTCTGCTATAATGTGTTTATTATAAAGAAGTCTAGTGTGGCTTCTAAGGCTCTTTCACCCATTGTTGTTTGTGCTAATTATTTATGCTATTGTGTGAAGGAGTTCTGTGTTGAAATTTTGATAATCAGTGAGCTAGGAGACAACAAGGCTGACCTAAAAGGTCACCTAGTCTGGTTAAATGATTAGTTAATTATCTAATGTTAATTTAGGTTTCCGGTTACAGTTTGTATTGTCATCCCGATGTACATATTTGTGGGAGATATGAAACAAAACAGTCTATTTCTAGTTCATTCCAAGACTGGTGTTGTCTGGTTCTTGGGGTTTCTATAGCCAGATTCATTGGTCTCGTGTTCCAGGACTTGGGAAGCAGCTTCTTGACGGAAATACCCGACAGGGTATCCAGATTCCGTCACAGGCTGGGTTCTGGGTCTCAATCGTTGGCTGTTTTTATTGGCCAGATGGATTTGGCATTGCCAATTTTCTACAGTGTACGCAGTTCACTTTACAAGGGTGGACAGGCAGGTAAGTAACTTTAATGCAGAAGAGACAAATCATGTCTCTGCATAAAATTCCTGCTTGTTCACTCATTTTTTTTCCACTTTAAGGACAAATGTCTACCTTGTATTCAACATAGCACATTTTGATTGCTGAAGCCTCTTTCCATGCACCAGTAACTCAATTACAACCCTGCTATGCATCACTGTCACGAAAATGGCTTTTGTCAGTTTGACTTAAATATAGTGTCCATAGTATATAACACATAAACTATACATTTTATCTTGGAGTGCATTTCCACAATTCAGAATGTGGGAATAAATTACCATCTTTCATTTTAGCAGTATCTTTAGCTGCATCATTAGCTCAGTTGCTTGACTTGGACTTGTAGGAGGTTAAACCTATTCTGTTACTTTGATTACACATAATTTCTGCAACATTCTGTATACTGTTCTGGGCAATGGTAATGTTTATAGTAGTCTGTTAATTACAGTTGCAGTATGTGTCACAGCCGCTTGTACTGAAAGCAAAGACCTACTCACATTACACTGACAATGCAATATAATGAATTGTCGGTGTAATAGAATGCACACAGCAAAAACAAGTCTGATGCAAGAAAGAAATCTGCAATGGAGCAAACAAAACTATAAACTGGCACACTAATATAATTTTAGGAGTTGGCTAGCAAATGTGTGCTTGTTTGTTGAATGGACTGAATTTGGAAGGGTGCGTAACTCAGGGCCGGTGCTACCACTAGGCAAACTAGACAGCCGCCTAGGGCGCACTGCTACCTAGGGAGCCTGGCTGCTGGTGTTCCTACTCTACTCTCTCTGCAGCAAGCAACTAAGTCTCAGAGTCAGCAGGCACCTGCAGCTCCGTTTGGACATATTGTCAGAGGCGCAACGTCGGCGGAGGACTGTCTGTGTCCCGACTTCCAAATTAATGGAAGCAAACATCTCCTGCTGCACCACTGCGCACCTCTGATCAGTCATCAGTGACCTGTGATTGCTGTCCTTGACATAACCACAGTCAGCCAGCTCTGCCTCTCTGCCCATACGCGATTCCTAATCCTGTGTCCCCTGACCTCACCCTCCATCATAGAGGCTGCTCTCCCTCCTGGCCTGTCCTGAACAATGCCGGCAGCGTCATGCCCCCCCTCCCCCCCTCCCTCCTTGGTAGGCTGCATTGATGGGCACTGGAAGGCTGCATGGATGGGCACTGGTGAGGCTGCATGGATGGGCGCTGGTAAAGGCTGCATGGATGGGCGCTGGTGGGGCTGCATGGATGAGCGCTGGTGAGGCTGCATTAATGGGCGCTTTATTAAAAGGTGGGGTATACATGGACAGGGCAAAGGGCATGGAGTCAGGGGTGGCCAGCAAAATTAGGTTTCGCCTAGGGTGTCAAAAATCCTTGCACCAGCCCTGGCATAACTACAGTGGTGGAGAGCACGGAGGTGTGCATTGGTACAGTGGGGGCAACAGCGAAAGCATGCATTGATGCAGCGAGTGCACTCCAGAGGTGACAAGTGAAGTGGGGGCGGGGGGATAGGATGGAGATCAGGTGCAGTGGTGAGACTGCAGGTTGGTATGCATGTGTGGTGTGTGGTTGAAGAAGGATTGAGGTCAGCTGAGATGGTGAGAGAGAGAGCAAGAGGAGAAAGCGTAAAGGCGCAGTGATGGGGAAGTTTAGGGCATGTGCAGTGGTGGTGAGATGAATGGTTGAAAGCATGGTGGTGATGATGCCCTCACAACAGGCTTTCAGATGTAATTGCAGATGCAGTGCATTCAGCCAACAGCAGAGGTTAGGTGGGGGGGAGGATGGTTGGTAGTGTGAACTGCCAGGCCAGAGATTACAGTGCCTGTGCAAGCCACAGTAGAACTCGGGGGCCCCTTGAGGGCCGCTGGATTTAAAAAGGTTCACCTTGTGTATGCAGCCAGGCTGGAGGCATTCCAGTCCGGCAGCCAAGCAATCAGCATTTGTAACAGTCACTCGCAGTCAGAAAACAATCAATGGAATTGTTGTTCTTATATTTATAGGGGGACTATACCTTGGAAGGGATATCGGAAAGGTGCAGGATGCCATAAATCCAATAACTTAATACATTGAGGACCCTGTCTCTTTAAGTAATCATCAGACTTCCCAAGAGAAGCCTTATATGGTGCAGTCTCTTTAACAACAAATCTTCACATATGCTGCATCAACTGTATTTCTACTTCACTTCTCATCCCACAGTCTCTATATGCAGTATATCACAATCCTTCTATAGCATCTCTGGAAACTACCTGGTCCCTGTGCCTGGCTGCTTCTATCCCCTCTTCTGGCTATAGGGGTTTAAACAAACAGATGCCCCACTTTCTCTGATCCTTGTTTTTAAGGGGTGGTTACAGATAACTGGGGTGCCTGCTCTTCACCAGCCTTAAGAATGCCAACAGCCAGTCCTGACTGTGGCACAGGAAACAGCCGTGGTCACCTCAACCACGGGCAGAAATTAGAAGGCCATGTCCCATTGAAACACACTCATCTACTGCAGTGACCACATATTATTTGTAGCCTTCCTACTGCTTCTGTGCAGACGTCCGGTTTTGGCATAACTTTGCTTATCCCAAAGACTCTATACTAGAGTTGGCCCCAGATTTAATGACTATGCTGATGATCTCTTCTAATCTGCAGTGATCTTTGCAGATATCCTCAATCAGTTCCCAGCACAAGAAGTCACATATCAATAACTTATTTGAGACTGCTACATGTCACATAATCTATTGAAGAGAGCTGCAGATCATTTATTAGTGATGGGAGACTGCCTGTGCCTGATGCTGGTATATGTAGGAATTGCTGGAGGTTAGAGGAGATAGGCAGCACAGTCACTAACCTGTGGGTCCAGGTCTTGCTTCCTATGCATGCACAGTTGAACTCCATAGACCTATATGGAGCCAAGGGACAGTTCAGTCTCCTGAACCCAGAGAAGTCTATGGGGTTCTATTGCACATGTGTAGGCAGCAGAAAGTATAAAATGCACTGGCCACAGGTAAACTTTGTGACAGAACACTGGTGGACATTGTGCCAGAAATGTGTGGGTATACAGAGAAGGAGGAGAAAGTGGGTTAGATAGGCATAGTGGGAGGGGGAAAGGTGAGGAAACATCCAGAAAATACTGTTTGAAATTCTCCTTATCCTTTAAATTAAAATTAATTATAAGGCAGTTACATTTTTAAACATATTGCGTGACAATTCTTTTACTAATAAAAGCCAACTTATTAAACCCTGACCTACTTAAAAACATGTCTGATAAGATTCAAACATATGATCCAGCAGCAACCCAGATTTAATAAGCTGGAAGTTTATCACACATGGAAAGGACATACTGCCTGCCATTTTGGGAACCCCCCTCATGAGTCTTCATAGTCCACACATCACATATCCAGCAGTGCAGATCGAAATGTTAATGCCCCCTTCACACTAATGTCGCATACACATGACCGGACTTTACGGCAGACTTTGTCCGGCAGACTTTTCAATGGACTTTATGACGGACTTTATGAATGAACGGACTTGCCTATACATGATCAACCAAAGTCCAACGGATTCGTACGTGATGATGTACGACTGGACTAAAATAAGGAAGTTCATAGCCAATAGCCAATAGCTGCCCTAGCGACGGTTTTTGTCCGTCAGACTAGCATACAGATGAGCGGACTTTTTGACCGGACTTGAGTCCGTCGAAAAGATTTGAAACATGTTTCATTTCTAGGTCCGTCGAACTTTTGGGGAAAAAAGTCAGCTGGAGCCCACACACGATCGAATTGTCCGATGGACTCCGGTCCGCAGGACCAAGTATGCCGTAAAGTTGTGTGTTTGCGGCATAAGCCATTCAACTGCAGCGTGCTACTGCACACAAGTAACTTATGTTGCATTAAAGTGATTGTAAAGTTTTTTTTTTATTAAATGACCAACATGACATACTTACAGTACCTGCTCTATGCAATGGTTTTGCACAGAGTGGCCAAGAACCTCCCCGTCTGGGGTCCCCCAAAGGCAATGTCTGCTCCTCCTGTTCTCTGTCTGCCCCCAAGCAAACCTCTTGCTATGGGGGCAGACATTCAGGCTCCATCCTGAGCTGGGCTGTGTGTGTCTATAGATGCATAGCAAGGCTTGGCTTGGCCAAGGGATCCTGCTGCTCTATTATGTATGCCTTGTTGTGGGTTCTGTTAGGCGTATATAATTTCTTTTTTTTAAATTTATGATGCTATTAAAGCCCAACTCCAGACGAAACTTGCTTTTGGTGATTGACTGAGTAGGGGGAAAGGCAGGTCTTTATTGTGGTACGTGTCTTCATTGGGGTGACTTGTCCTTACTTCCTTTTAGGAAGTTGTAGGAAATCTCTGCCGTAGGGACACAGACTGCAACAAAGCACATTTTTTCAGTGAAGGGGGTTGGGGTTAGAACTTCTGGCAGGTTATTATTGCTGTAAAGACAAATCTGCCCCACACACGTACCTCCCAGCCATATGTTTGGGTGCAAGGCTTGCGGTTGATGACAGCTAAGACTTGAGAAAACAGTCAACGCACAAACTGTTTAAAAGATAACTTCCAGTGCAGAGATTTCCTATTGCATCTCTGGAATGACTCATCTACTGCCTTTTAAGCAGGGTCATATGTAGTATGATGGCATTTGTGAGCCAGTGCCTAAGACAGATGGGTTGGGGGGAGCAGCACCAAGTCTCAAAATGTACAAATTGTAAAAAAAATTGCTTATATATTCAGTCTTCTGGAGGACATTTGTGGCTAAATTCAACCCTTTTTTTTGTAAAGCATAGACAATCTTATAAAGCATAGCCTCGATTATTTGTCTTCTCATCTTTCACATTTTCTGTTTTGCATATTTGCTATCATCTGCATGAATAATGGCCTGCTCTGACTTTTTCCAGCATTGCCTCAATTATTGATGCTCTGTGCAGGCAATGCAGAATATTTTGACCGTGATAAGATCCACAATACACGTGGTTTTTTTTTTTTTTCTTCTCTCTCCTCTTTTCTCTCTCCTCTCTCCCTCTCCTTTATTACTTCAAGCCTGTGAGCCCCAGAAATTAGCTTATTTTTCTATGAATTGCATTGCTATTATTTTAGGGTACTTTATTATACTCTTTCCATACACATATACGCTATCTTTGCTGTCTGCATGTTTGTAGTGTGCAGAAGTCTAACCTCACTTGAAATCCATGTTGAAATTTTTGTTTAGTTGAGATCATGAATGAAGTTTTTTTTTTTAATTCCAAACACCTACACAGCTTTCTAGAAGGTTGATCCATGATGAAAATGTGTTTTTGTTCTTTAAAAAAAAAAAATCACCATTTTCACTTCCTCATCTTATCCCGTGACAAACTTTTACTTCTGCCCCTCTTGAATAACCCGAAGCACAACTTCACATTGTGAAACATTTTATTTTAAGTGGAACTAAGTGTTGTTAAGCTAGCAAGAATGATTTTGTTTGATTTTTATTTATATTTTTCTTTTGGCGGGCTTTAGTTATACAAGCACCCAACTCAAAAGTGAGATACAATATACTCACTGGGGTTGATTTACTAAAGCTTGAAATTCTGGTGCCGATCTGCATAGAAACCAATCAGCTTCCAGGTTTTTGTTGTCAAAGCTTAATTGAACAAGCTGAAGGTAGAAGCTGATTGGCTACCATGCACAGCTGCACCAGATGTTGCCCTCTCCAGTTTTTCTAAAACAACCCCACTGTGTTTTTTTATGCATAACTTTCAAATTTCAATTTACTTACACATTAAAGTGGAGTTCCACCCACTTTTACAACTCTTCAGCATTCCTCACTAAACTGTGCACTGTAAACGAAATGGATATTTTTTTTATTTTTTTTCTGAGCACCTACTGTATATCTGCTGTATTCATTTTTCACTTCCCCCTCCCTGGCCGTGGCCTATTGCAGCATTTCCTGTTTGCAATGCCTTCTGGGAAGGGGCGGCAACTTCCTCTGACACTGCCGTTGCTATGGAAACCTGACCTGAAACCTATTACACTGCTTGTGCTGCACTGAGCATGTGCGAGATCTGCAAGGATGAGATCCAGGAAGAAATACAGTCTGGCTTCAGATGCCCACGCTTAAGATGGCCACGGCCTGCTGTAAGTTTATAAAATAACAAACTACTGCTATAAACTAACAAAACAGACCTTAGTTTACAGAATAACTTTACTAGAATACATTAAGCTTGTGTATTATAGGGGTATTTTTATTTAAAAAGTATAATTTCGGCCGGAACACCACTTTAAGGCACCATTTTAGGAGGTCCTCTCCAGAATGTAACCAAAGTTAATACTTCTGTTCTCTACACTATTTTGGTAAACAGTAAATACTCATAATTATTCCTGTATGATCAGCACTCATCCTGGGCAATTAAGAGCAAGCTGGATAAGAGCTGATCATACAGGAATAATTATGACTGAGTATTTAATGTCTAGAAAAATTAGAGGTAGACCTATTAGAGGTAAACTTAGTGAAATTGAGCATATTACGTTACTATAAAGCATGATTCATTTAAGGAGCTGTATTACATCCCATATAGAAAATCCTATTTGCACCTCCAACAGCAAAAATTTTTTTAGTAAAAACCCATCATCAAACAGGATGATGATGCACATAAAACATTTTATTTTCATGATTTTAGGACCATTAGTTGAGTGTTGGCGAGTACCGTGTTTTTAAGTTGCTTAGACATGTCTTAGCTATAGATTTTTATTATTGATCTGCCGAGGCCCCATTTGCATAAATATTAACTGGAGTGTATGACATAATGTGCTTCTCACTAAAACTCTAAGAAGTCTAGCTCTCCAACTACCCATTATAGTTAGCAGGAAATCCATTCCATCAGTATTCCCCAGTCACATGCCTGACCAGATAAATAATGGTTATTGCTCTTTTCCTATAATAACTACTTTATATGTTACATACAGAAACAGCTTTTTATCAAACGCATGCATTCATAGGTAAGCTGCTATAGTGTTATTTATTATTAACTAACAGAAGGTGGTCATAGAGAGTTTCAGTAGTACTATAGCTCTAGATCTATGTAAAAAAAAATCAGCAGTTGGCTGATCCAGCTGTGCTACTAAATAAGCTGTGCGCCATGATCTAGTAAAGGAACTGGTAGCGCAGTTTCAGTTAGACATGTGCAATTTGTTTCGGTCTGAATGTAAATTCAGGCAAATTTTTGGTTATTTGGAGATTCAAAGGTATCCAAATCTCTGAATGAAATAGGACCGATTTTTGTTTAAATAAATTTTGTTTATTTGTTTTCTAATGAATTCCAAATTTTCGGAACAATTCAGATTGGTCAAAAAGTGATTGGCCGACTCGAATTCTATGTAAAGAATAGATGGTTGTTAAGGAGCAGCCGGGAAGTGGGCTGCCGCATACTTAACAACCGATGACTCATCAACTATAAGCGGGCTGATGGCTGAAATGTAAACAAAAGAATGCGTGCAATAGAAAATTCATTAAAAAAAGTGTGGCCCCCCCTCCCAATCCATACCAGGTTCTTCAGGTCTCGTATGGATTCTAAGGAGAACCCCACGCCACAAAAAACCCCCCAAAAACGGCGTTCCCCCCAAAATCCATACCAGACCCTTATCCGAGCATGCAACTCGGCAAACCAGGAACAATACCAGGCCACATGCCCTCAACGTGGGAGGGTGCTTTGGGGCTCTGCCCCCCCCGCCCCAAAGAACCTTGTCCACATGTTCATAGGGACAAGGGCCTCTTCCCCACAATCCTGGGTGGTGGTTTTGGAGGTCTGCGGGCGGGGGACTTATCGGAATCTGGAAGCCCCCTAGTGAATGAATATGGGGTACATAGTGAATAAAGACACATCACAATTTTTTGACAATTCCTTTATTAAAAAATGTAAAAATGTCCCCTGGTGTAGATCCATTGTCAAGTGTGATGCCCGTTGCCACCACCAATCTGCTTTTAATACCACTTTAATTTATATGCTGCATAAAGTGTCGTGAAAAAGTGCATGAAGAGCATTTGTAGACTGTATCCTCTTTATCAAAAAGAGTCTCTATGACAAACTTAGAAAAACTGCAGTTAAAAGCATATTAAAAATAAAGTTTCCTTTGCATAAATATTTTTATTCACATGAAATGTGCCTCTGAACTTATTAGCAAGTTTGACAGGTTCAAAAAGAGTCAATTTCTTAGCACCGCCTCCTCCATCTTTGCAAGTCATAGTTCTACTTCTGGTAGTGTCTAATTACTTTCCCTGTTGGCAGCTCCTCTGCCCCATCACCTCCCTACATAACCTTTTATGTAGCAGTGGCGGAGGAGTGAAAGGGAATACTAAAGTATCTTCCATATCTGAATGGCAGTGCTGGGGCTGCTGACATCACATCCAAGATGGTGTCGCCCAGTTACATGGTTTTTGGATATCTATGCAAGGCAGGCTTTTACAGGTAAATAACAAGTTTAAATATGTTAAATGCAAATATAATCTTATGGGAAGATTGTAGTGGAAATAAATGGTCTAGTGACAGGTTCTCTTTAAATATGTTTTAAATAATATAAAAAAATAAAAGAAAAATAAAAGAAAAAAAACTGCGCTTAGAAAAAAAAAGAAAAGAACAAGCTGCGGTTATAAGTGTAGCCCACCAAATCAAATTAAAAAAGAGAGAAAACCGCGCTATAAGTGATATAAGAGTCCAATTATGAAGTCCCATATAACATGAAATGAATAGTCCCAATGGTAGTCCAGACAAGAAGGATCAGTAGGTGATAAACTTCTTCCAAAGGAAACAGTAATAGTGGACACAATCAGCGGAACACTCCAATATATATTGCGCTTACCAGAAGTAAGACTTTAAAGGGCGAGTGGCTTAAACCCAGCCTGGGCCTTTAGATGTACACTCCAGGTGAAGCAGGAAGGGCGCCCTCGTCCCGTGTATCCACAGATATAATACAAAAAATATAACAAAAATATAGCGTAATATTGTTTTAGAAAATACGCCAAACCAGAAAGAGAAAGTGACACTCAAGTACCCTTAAATCACGTGTGAACCAATGAAATCCTACGCTACGTAGCTAGGACAATGAGGTGGGTGTCATGCAATCATGCAAGCATAGGTGGAAAAAATAATATTATTGAAGTGAAGGTAAATAGTATAGGTGCAAAACTGCAACGACTTCCAAAATCTGCTTACCAGATATAATTGGATAGTCGGCGTGTGTAAAGCACTCCAAGAATAGGTGAAGGGTTGTGGAAAGAACTCCCACCAAGTGCTGGGACAGCTAGTAGTGCGAGCTGCTTACCAGAGGGTAGACCCTCGTATGCAGTTATAGTGAAAAAACTGGAACCAACACCAAAGAATAGATATTAAACGGACCTTTGGGATTGTCCCCTTACCAGACAAATAAGCAAAAAGGCAGATGTATTACGATCCCAGCCACACTCACGACCGGAATGGTGTACCTCGTCTTGCCCTCTCTCCCAGATGAGTCAAAACTCATATGCGGATCTCCCCACGAGCTCTTTGCTCTCCCTTCCTCTTCCCAATCAATGGTGGGTAATCCAGATGGCTCTTTTCTTAATGGTAACTCAGCTCGTTAATATCCAAAGAAGCGGATCATCTCCCAGCTTGGCTCAAGATTCCATTAGTTCAGGACATGTAAATAATAAGTATAGAGACCATAGTGTTTTCCGTATACAAATTTGTTCAAAGCCCCCAAACAGACAAGTTGCACTTACAAGATAAAAACTTTTAAAATCACATAAAAACCTCCAGAGTAGCATCACCGTGTGTCTGTTTTTTGAGGAAGGGAGAGCAAAGAGCTCGTGGGGAGATCCGCATATGAGTTTTGACTCATCTGGGAGAGAGGGCAAGACGAGGTACACCATTCCAGTCGGGAGTGTGGCTGGGATCGTAATACATCTGCCTTTTTGCTTATTTGTCTGGTAAGGGGACAATCCCGAAGGTCCGTTTAATAGCTATTCTTTGGTGTTGGTTCCCGTTTTTTCACTATAACTGCATACGAGGGTCTGCCCTCTGGTAAGCAGCTCGCACTACTAGCTGTCCCAGCACTTGGTGGGAGTTCTTTCCACAACCCTTCACCTATTCTTGGAGTGCTTTACACACGCCGACTGTCCAATTATATCTGGTAAGCAGATTTTGGAAGTCGTTGCAGTTTTGCACCTATACTATTTACCTTCACTTCAATAATATTATTTTTTCCACCTATGCTTGCATGATTGCATGACACCCACCTCATTGTCCTAGCTACTTAGCGTAGGATTTCATATGATCACACGTGATTTAAGGGTACTTGAGTGTCACTTTCTCTTTCTGGTTTGGCGTATTTTCTAAAACAATATTACGCTATATTTTTGTTATATTTTTTGTATTATATCTGTGGATACACGGGACGAGGGCGCCCTTCCTGCTTCACCTGGAGTGTACATCTAAAGGCCCGGGCTGGGTTTAAGCCACTCGCCCTTTAAAGTCTTACTTCTGGTAAGCGCAATATATATTGGAGTGTTCCGCTGATTGTGTCCACTATTACTGTTTCCTTTGGAAGAAGTTTATCACCTACTGATCCTTCTTGTCTGGACTACCATTGGGACTATTCATTTCATGTTATATGGGACTTCATAATTGGACTCATATCACTTATAGCGCGGTTTTCTCTCTTTTTTAATGTTTTAAATAATACCTCCTATTTTGTTGTGGAAAAACAACAATCTCCTCTGGGTGATCTAGTTACATTGAAATGATTTTAACAAACTTTTTGTCTACCTGTTTCATCTCTGAATAAATAGCTTCTAGTTAGATCATATCTTGTGCAGGACTGATTCTGAATTGAAGTGACTTTTCATCTTTGATCAGCTTCAGGGCTTTAATGAGGAGATAGGCAGGGTCTGCATCCCTGAACATGTAATAAACCCTTTGAAAGTATCTCACTAAAATTTAGTTTTTTGTTGCAGAGGTTGTCTAAAATCAGATTTGTATCCTAGTGCAGACTTCTGGGAAAATCAGTGAGCCAATCACACAAGCAGGAAATGACATCTCTGGGGGTGTTCTGTACACAAACTTGGTATGAAATGCCTTCAGGTGGCCATATTGTATTGAATTTTACAGAAAATTACAGCACTGCAGGTTTAAAAGTAAAAAACAATTTTAATACAAAAATTACAGTATAGCTTGTTTTGTAATTGTACATGCTATATCATTATTTTTTTACTTGCAATATTTTTTTTTATGTAACAAAAGTGGAGTTTAACCTATTAAGTGTCTACTAGAAAGCAAGTATTTTATTTCAAAATGAAGGACTTTTAAAAGAAAACCATGCCCAAAGCTTTTTTGGCCACACTTCTCTAGTGGGCCCCAGGAGTGCTTTTGCTTTTGGTCTCCTGTGACCCAGAATCAGCTGACAGTCTGCTGCCAGTTGATGTGGCGGAGCTGCTCCCGCCTCTAAAAAAGTTCCAAACAGTTTTGTCAGGATCCACCCAGTTGCCTGATCTATAGCTGACTCTGCCTTTCAGTGTGCAGTGAAGAGCCAGAGCCAGCTTTCCTTGCCCCTTCCCCTGCCCCATGCTCCAGTGAGTACTGGGAGGAGCAGAGTGGAGAGCAGTGCCTCACGGTCACTGCTCTCCATTTTCAGAAGACCAAAGAGCTGAGCCATCAGTGGTCATGTGATCACCTGGTTCTCAGTCTTAGAGCCCATGAAGGACAGCTGCATCATCGCCCATAGAGCATAGAGGTGAGTATATATGTTTATTTTCTTTTGCATCCTCAAACTTCTCCTTTAAGTCTTTAAATTTGACCAGTTGTCCTTTTAACACCCCTTCCCTGGCACAGGACAGTAACTAATATATAGTCTAGTGACTAGCACACTGGAATATGTGTCTGTACCTGTTGTATCACTGTAACAGAACGTTTATGTGCTAATTCAATATAAACACACACAAGTCCTGTGTTTTTTTTATCTTCTTACCATGGGCCCCAGATGTCAGAAGAACAAATATTTTATTGTAAATGCTGCTGCCAGACTCATCCACCTTACCAACCACTCAGTGTCCGCTACCCCTCTCTGCAAATCCCCCCACTGACTTCTGATTGCTCGAATAATTAAATTCAAAATACTAACAACATACAAAGCCATTTACAACTCTGCTTCAAGCTACATCATCAATCTTATCTCAATATATCACCCAAGCCATCCTCTCTGCTTCCCTTAAGACCTTCTGCTCTCTAGCTCCATTGTCTCCTCCCATGCTTGTCTCTAGGACTTCTCCACTGCCTCTCCCATCCTCTGGAACTCTCTACCCCAATCTGTCCAGCTATCTCCTACTCTGTCCACTTTTAGGCGATCCCTGAAAACTCATCTTTTCAGGGAAGCCTATTCCGATTTCACCTAATAACTGAATCTTTTATTTCTCCCATCCAGTGGTGGCCCATCCATTAGGGGCACCCCGGGTGCAGCCCCCTCTATCCACGCCACCCCCTATATGAGTAATGGATAGATTATGCATAGCATGAATTGATCCACGGCCGCCGCGGCCACCCCCTATTCATGCGTCCAGCCCCTTTCAGGACGCCGGGTGCCTGAATTACAGCAGCGGGGTTGCTTTTTTGAAGCACCTGAGACCCGTTTTCTGATCGGCCGAAAAGAGAAGATTTCTGATTGGCCGCCGAGGAGGAGGGAGGAAATGGAAGGCCTCGATGCCCATGGAGAGCAGAGTAAGGAAAAGCTGTCGCCGCCACCGCTGTCGAGCAATGGAAGCCACCGGTGAAGCGCTGCATAGATGGGGTAAGTGCACCAGAACAGACCGACGTTGGGGGTAGGTATTGTTTGCCGCCACTGCTCCCAATCATCTTTTGGCCCCTCCCTATTAGAGTGTAAGCTCTTAGAAGCAGGGCCCTCCTAACCCTCTTGTATTGAATTTATATTGTAAATGTTCTGTCTCCCTTTATAATGTAAAGCACTGCTCAAACTGTTGGCGCTATATAAATCCTGTATAATAGCAATAATAATAATAATAATATTAACAATAATGTAATATTTCTGAGTTTGGAGGCAGTCAGGACACAGGAAACATGCTGCTACATCAAACCCTATATTAGGCCTCCTACAGAAACAATGTACTGTAGTCAAGCACCACCCTGAACCAAAAAGGAACAATTTAACGATAACAATATAATATTATACACAGACATGTTGAGGGCCACCTGGTTCTCAACACTATATGTTACATTTAATTTTGTCCAAAAGAATGCTGCAAGAATTAAGTGTACAGAGAATTTTTGGCCTAATTTGTAACCATTAGGTACATGTTTTTAATTTCAGAGGTTTTATTGGCTTCAGGACTAAACCTGATTTTGAAATTCACTGGTTGTTTTTTTTCCCAGTGCCCATGCATTGATGTTTTGTAGAAATGGCTCTTTCTGTTGAAATGTATTCAATGGTATCACATTCATTTGCACACCTGGGTTTAGTTTGAATTTTACATGCTTTCCTTTTCTCCTAATGCAATTTCTGTGTATAATGTGAGCCGGCTGATCTTTGTTGATTACATTTGCAAAGGTAGATTTTTCACTTAGTTACAATTCCAGATGACGTCAAAGGAATCAGTTTTAGAAGCTGCATCAATATCCTACACATCTGTGGGAAGACATGCTTTAGCATAGTGCTCGCTTTTGTTTCCATTTGTGAAGAACAGCTTTCCAGAACAGCTCTTTGCCACATGGGTGAACTGCCATGGTTTTTGTTTTGTCTGTATCTAATTGCGCCTGTCAGTGAGGCGTTGGAACCTTCCCTATTTCATACACTTATCTCACTGAGCCATGAGTTTTAATTGTGCCTGAGCAGCCTCATGGGTTCTTGCAATATCAATTGCTTTGCTTAGAGTAAGATCAAAAACTTGAATTGTTAATTTCTCTTGTACTCTGGGTGAGTTTGTTCCAAATAGGATTCTGTAAGGAGACATTTCATCAATATCAATAAATGCTCTGATCTGTCAGGCTTTTTCACAATATGGGCCGATGATTCACTTAAAGTGACCCTTTCCTTTGCCCATGCATGACAAAGCAAAAGAGTCACTTAACCCACCTTTTCCTTATTCATCTTTCCTCCCCTGCAGTATATATTCACCTTTCCTTTGCTCCTTCACTGCTCTGTTCAGCCATGGGAAGCAAGTGGAATACCCAACTTTTCAAGGGTGAGCATGTTACTTGCTCCCCCTTTCTCATGTGACAGTGCATGTGCCTTGTGATTGGCCCATTGCTGTCACATGCAAAGGGGGAGTTTGCATGTGACAGTTTGAAGCTTAAATAGGGCTTTCTTACGCCAGTCCTTACAGGATTGATTATGTGGTTCTGGGGAGGGTAGCAGTAAAGTGACACTTTTACGTGGGCAAAGGGAAGAGTCACTTTAAACTCTGCACTGTGTTGTAGAGTTTGTATCTTATAATGGCTGGGTTTGTTTTTGGCATCACATAATCACATATTTTGTAATAAATATTAAAGCACAGCAGAAAAAAAAATGAATTTTGTCTAGGGGAGAGGAGAAACAGTTTACCTGATTCTCCACTCCCCCGACAAGCAGCACTCCCCCAGGATCTGGGAATGACTGTCTCTCGGCATCCTCATGTTCACAGCAGGACAATAGATTCTGCTCTGGTCTTGATGATGTCAGGACCCTAGACTGCTGGAGTGTGGGGGCTATGAAGTAGCTGGGACTGGTCTATCTGCAGGAGGAGCGGAGGTTCATTGGGTAAGTATATCTCCTTTTATTGTTCCCTGGGATAGTAATTAGTTATTGCTCTCCTAAGGAGTCACTAACTATTGTAGTGGGGCTGTAGTGTTGTATTTTTTATCTCCCTGGAGTTGGGCTTTAAATTGCCAATGTGACCAATGTGGACTATAGGTATTAAAATATTTACATATTCTAAACAAGCAGTAAAAAAGCTTTCGAAAACTTTTTTAAAAGGTTTTACTTGCCTCTATAGATGGTTTATTAATAAAATATTCTCAAAAATTAGAACAAAGACTATGAAGATGAGTTTTAATTGGTTTCTAAGAGCCTAAAAGACCTGTAGTGTGTTTACATTAGATGGCAGGTAGGCTGCCAACATCTGCTCTTATAGAAAAAAGCCAAGAATGTGGTGCTTGTGTTGTGAACTTTTGAAATTAATTACTAATTTTGTAAGGGAGAGCCTCCTTTACAGACTAAACCAGTTTTGAGAGTTGAATATTACCCCAGACTGTTGGCAGTAAAGTACCCCTTGCCCTCCCTTATTTTTCTCCATCCTTTCTTCTATTCTTGTTTCATGCATTTGTGCCAATACAGTCCCATTGTTTGTTCTTTTTCCTTCCTCCAGCCATCCCCTACATATGCTCTCTACTCTACCTAAAAATACTAAAATATAGAAAACATGGAAGGATCCACAAATAGGAAACAGAAGAGATAAACGAACCCAATGACATGAGACCCAATTTTTTATCCCTTGAGAACCATGTATGGGGCTTTATCTTTAGCTCAGGATCTGGCTCTCAAACTCAAGTTGTCGTATGCTTGATGACAGTCGTACAGCTGACCTTTATGTGACTGTTAACTATGATATGCAATGTGCCCTGCTGTAAGTAAATTGACTACCCCCCCCCCCCCCAAAAAAAAAGAAGAAAAATAGTAATATTGTTACGTTCTGGGTTAGAGACATGTTGGCTACAAGGCAAGCAACTTTTCTGTTTGCGGTATAGCCAAACAGATGTTTACAGTTATATGATATTCTCTTTTTGCGTCCTATTGGAGTAGGTATGATTTTCTTTTTGCTTTGAAAGTTAGAAATGGGAACAAAATCACATTATTCCTAGAATTGGGTTATTATTTTATAAACTATATTGAAATCTAAGGCCTTTAATGGTGATTTCATTTTTTTAAATTTATTGTAAACTGCATAAAATTTACAAATGTAGTTTTTTGTTTTATTTGTTTACTTTTAGGATTACGTAATTACCGCATGAAAGTGACACATTCTGCTATAACTTTTTTTGTTTCAAATCTGCCACTGCCATGTATAGAATATTTATTAATGCTAAACTCAGGCACAAAAACGTTTATTTAAATAGATATTTCTTTATATATATATATATATATATATATATATATATATATATATATATATATAATCTACTATGTGTGTTAGCAAATGCCTTTGCAAACACAGTTTTTACCATGTAAAAGTAGTGGTGACATCATCATTGTGCCGCACATAGCCTTTATAGATTGAAGCTGTGGGAAAGACCCAGAAGGTACTCCTACTATAGGCTGCCTGTAGAATACTAAAGGAGGGAGTGGATGCAAGGCCAGCCAGCCTGCACAAAAAAAAAAAAGCAGCAGTCACTGGTCTTGAAACAAAAAGCTTCTGCGTGCACAGAGGTGAAGTTTCAAGTTGAATTTCTACACAGATTTGGAAGAAATGCACAAAGCACACCAAAATGTAAGTGAGAATACTCACACCACTTGTATTTAGACAATATTTGCTTATAGTGGACTTCAGTTTTTAAATTTCGAATTTATTCATTTAATTTATACTCATTTCTTTACTACTAACATATTGCAAACATAATACAGAGGCAGCTAATCAAGTACGTTTCTACATCCAAGGAAGCTTGAAATCTAATATTCCTAACCTAGTCTTACAAAGAAATGCACTCATGCTGGCCAATAATGTCACAGTTGTAGAAATGTTCAGAACTGTAGAAAACTATCACATGGAAATAAAACGCCAACAAAATCTGCAACCCATTTCAGTGCTTTACTGATTTCAATCAACAAAACAAGCAAAATGGTGGGGGAAATAATGACCGTACTAATCAAAAGGCATAATAATAATACAAATATTAATATTATTCAAATAATATCTATAAAATAATAACAGCACATTTCAAGCTCTGTGCAACTATGGATATATGTTATTAAAAATGTATTGCAGTACATTATAGTTGTTTCTTGCCGTGAGCAAACCTGGCTGAACGCTTTGATGTTGTTTTGGTATTGGCTGGCTATACAGATACTGATCCTGCAGCTTGGCTCAGTTATACAGGTTTGGTCAGTAAAGATAGCAGTAACTGGAGGGTTATAGGCTAAGCTCTTTGCCTAGTCTATCGTAATTGCTTAGCTTCATAGCCAGATGAAAAATCATATTTGGCCATGTAAAAAATACAAAAAAACTCTGAGGCATAATATCATTCTTGGTATATTTGTCATTTGTAGCATAGTGTAGCGTTCTTTATTTACAGTAAACGAAGCCTGGCTACTTACCTAAGACAACAAATATACCACAAAACAATATACCTAAAATAATAAATATGCCACACAAAAAGCTCAATTCATTATGTTTTTCACAAGCATAAATATCTCCATTTTCAGGCACGTAATGTTAGGCCTTGTTCACATTGGCTCTCTGGTGTTAGCCTGCTTAAATGGAGAAGTCATCTGCCCCCCAGATCATTTTATCCTACATTTCAAAGTTGCTACTTAGTTAAACATTGGTCCGATTTGGCTTGCGATTTGACATGTTAAATCGCATGCCAAATCGGCGGCCATTGCCAGCAATAGCACTGTCCGAAACGGTGTGACGCCAAATTTGTGGCGTCGCACCGATTCCCAGATGTAGTTCCTGTACTACTTTTGGCGACTTCGGTTGGATTTCAATAGACATTTGTGCAGGAACCCGCACAGATGTCTGTCAAACTGCCCCCGAAGTCGGACTGCAGTGCCGGGTTGAAATCGTGCGAGTTCAGGTGAACTTGCACTATTTCTAACCCGCAGCATTGTGAACCTAGACTTAAAGCAGTTTTAGCTGTGTTTAGAGTTTCTAATCGCATGCTTGACACAGGAGAATTCTATTTTCTCTAACTGTAGCTAAACTTGCCACACCTAAACACAGGCAAACACACAGGAGTTGATTTACTAAAACTGGAGTCTGTCAAATCTGGTGCAGCTCTACGTAGAAACTAATCCGCTTCCATTTTTTTTTTTTTTGCAAAAGTGTAATTGACCAAGGTGAAGTTAGAATCAGATACCATGCACAGCTGCACAAAATTTTGCACTCCCCAGTCTTAGTAAATCAACCCCACAGTTTGAATAGCACTACTGAAAAATCATTACATGAATTTGTATGCACCTAGAAGTAAATACATATAAAAGCAGAACTAGGAGAATTAATAGTTTTTTCTAGTTGTACATCTAAGGAACATAAGATAGAGCCCTTTATTACGTGTTCTACTGAGGGGGTAGTCTACTTGCTGCAGTGCCCTTGTGGACTGCAGTATGTGGGCAGGACGAAACGCCCCCTTCAAGTTCGCTTGAATGAGCACATTAATAATATTAGGAAGGGGTTCACCAAGCGTTCCGTATCCAAACACTATCTAACAACCCAAAATAGGGATCCCTCTAATACTATATTTTTAGGGATAGATAAATACAGTCAACATTGGAGGGGTAGTTCCCTAATAAGAAGTATCTCTAAGCTTGAGATGTCTTAGTCCATAGATTAAAGACCTATGTCCCCTATGGTTTAAATGTAGATGTGGTTGTTAACGCCTTTATAGACAATTCCTGATTAACATTCTGTCAGATAAGGGTACTCACCGAGGCCGAGATGCTGAGAGCAGTAACCTCTTGCGACTAGGCACACTCCACTCCTGGAGATGGTACAGGGGGTGAAGGGCACAAAGAGGCACGAGTCACCAGCAGGCTGGGCAGGTCTTGCGTGAAGGTCACCGGCAAGGAGACAGCTGTGCAGGACTGGAAGATGGTGAAGCTCAAGAAGGAGGATGAACAGCTGATCCAACAAAAGGCCGGGGGTCAAACACCGTTGACTAGTAAGAGTCTCTAGAAACAGTCTAGTGCAAAGGACTGTTAGCAGGTCTGTAAGCAGGCTGATGACTGAGTACCGAAGATTGATAGAAAAGTCCGTAAAACAGGCCGAGGGTCAAACACAGGTAACTGGAAGCAAAGTCTGTGAGCAAGCCAGGGGTCGAGCACTGAAGACAATAGCAAAGTCTAGGAGCAGGCTGAGGGTCAATCACTGGAGACAGGAAGCAATATCCGTAGACAGGCCGAGGGTCAAACACAGTAAGCAAGTGGAGAAATCCGGGAGGCAAGCCGAGGGTCAGATGCAGGTAGAGATCAGAGCAGGTCAAGGTCAATCCGGGTCACAACAGGTAATCAAGAATCAGGATACAAGCAGGAAACACACGGGGAGCTGAAAGACAAACCAGCAATCTGGTCATGGCACAGAGTGGCTTTTATAGGCCAGTGGGAGGCTCATGTTGTGCGCGCTATTACGTACGCGCGTTCGCTGTTCCGCTGAAGTGCACACAAACATTAGCTGTTTAGCCAAATTGCGCACGCGCATTAGCCATTTCGCTGTATTGTGCTGAGGAATGCGCCGGAGTGCTGCTCTACCGCGCATGTGCGAAGGAAGGCAGTGATATTGGCGAGACTGGTACTTGCCTCTTTCCTGACACATTCCTCTATTTAATATCATGGCCATGTGTATTTAGATTCTGGTTGTTTGATTAATCATTGCTTTATTTGCTCATAGTGTAAACTCAATCTGAATCTTGGGTGGCTATTTTTTCCCTTGGTCGATCTCAATGGTTGGTATGATTACTGCCATTGGGGCTGAACTGTTACATGCCAGTTGATGTGCCATTATAGTTTTGCACATGGGTTTCCCTATTTTAGAGGATAGGGCATTGCAGTCTCACCACTGCTATGCATATTGCTCTGATAAAGGTATAACATTCCTCTATTGTGAGTTGTTCAATGATAGATTTAGTTTTGTTTTACCTCGTTTTTATTCTTAATTTTTGCATTTTTGGTACAGTACATACATTTTTTAAGTAATGTTTTTTTAGTAACCATTGTGGAAATTGTCGATCGATTCTGATGTCATTGGTCAGTTTGTCCATGAGTGGTATACTGTCCCGTTTGGGGTATAACACTTCTTAATGTGAGGTGTTATGTGATAGATATAGTTTTTGTTCTAATTTCATATCCTTTGGAATGTTATGATGGATAAATAGTCCTTTAAGTAACATTCCCTTTACTATCCACTGTGGAGATTATTGATCGATTTTGATGTAGTTGGTCGATTTCCCCACGCGTGGTTTTTGGTGTGGACATGGAAGCCATTCCCTATCCATGGTGGTGACGATAAAGTCGGTTCTGGATTTTTCCATAATCAAAATGGTGTTTGCAGCATCAGCTGCCTGAGATTCAGACTGAGGCTTTGTTATGTGTGCCTGTGCCCCCGGACGACGTCAGATTAGTGACAAAATGCGTCATTAGCCACAATTGTTAAAGCTTGTGCAGCTGGTAAGCGTGCACTCTTTGTGGTGGTGGATTCACTTTGTCCGTCCTTAAAAGTCACAGGATTTTCACCAACTTTTGCTGTTTGTTCATTTTCCATTGGAGGAATTTTCAAGGTTTAACTGTCCACTGAAGGACTTTATATATGTCACACGATTCACTTACTGGGACTTATTATTATTTTTATTCATTTATTAATTTATATTTGTTTGTATTCATATTTGGTTAATATGTCACTTTGAGAGCGCAGCTCCCTTTTTCATTTATATAAAAGCAGGTTTCAAACCGGGGCCCTAAAATCTCATTGGTATTGCTAAAAATAACTCCTTTTTTTAAAAGAAGGATCCAAAACCTACTACATAATCTTGGAGACTGATCCTTTGTGGTTGGTTCTGGTAGGTTGAATCGCTGTTAGCCTCTTTTAACCTTTGTATTCCTCTTGTTTCGGAAAAGTGCTAACAACCAAGGCAAGCTGCAGTTATGAAGTTTCTATCTTCTTTGTAGCTATTGCCTTATCAGCCATGACAGGAGGAGAGAGGGGACAGGTCAGACCTCATAACTAAGGTTAGAAAGTGCTTATAAACATGGGACAGCATACTATGTGTACTTTTTCCCATAGGGGACGGAATTGTAAAAAAGTACAATGATAGATCTTCTTAAGGCGGGACTTGATAATTATGTTACCAAAATTAGCGTGTGCTGTAAATTGCCTCCAGCATTGCTCCTGTTTCTGCTTGCCATTTTGTTGAAGCCCAGAGCCCCTGAGCAGCAGTAAATATTTATGATGTTAGCAGATCAGCCTCTAGTGGCTCTGATATTTGGCACAATGCCAAAAATGGAGAGCAACTGAGCATGTGTATAGCAGGGTGACAGTATAGATATTTATTTTTAATGTTTTACATAGCTATACCTGCAAAAGGGGCCAGCATAAACTGATCGAGCAGGACTTAAATGGATATGATATATACCTATAATATGATGCATATAAAATTAATGAAGCCTAAGTTTAATCACACAAAAGTAATGTTTGTAATGCTAGCTTTTAGGCAAGCAACAACAAACACATTGCCAAGGAGTGGGAATACTTCTCATATAATTTTAGACTGTCGATAATTTACAACGCACATGCTGTTTACCCATGGGATGTTGCATGGTAGGTTTAGCTGGGTACAAGGTTTATGACTGTGGATTCATTTGAAACTTCCTTCTCACCTTACAGATTCATCTGCGATGTCAGCATATCTTCATAATTGTGTTGATTATTCTGGGTATATCTATAAATGAAAAAAGACCTTGATTTAAATCAGTGATGAATTTTCCTGACAGCCATAGCAAATAAAAATAATTGCAACATTTGAAATAAATAACTTCAATCCAGAATTAGTGGGCGTGCATTACAAATGGTCCAACCATCTGTCCCTTACTATGTATACATGGTAGTGAATGCATATAAGATTCTGGTTTGCCCACTGCGTAAAAGAACATGCATGTAGGCTACGCAGGAAACATTGCTTGTTCATTACTAAAAAATAAATAGGCTGTTCACTTTGCAAAGGAATTTTTGCTTTGAAAGGTAATTTTCCTCTAGCTTAAAGAATGTGGTGGCAATTCACTGCAAAGAATACCCAATCATGTGCAAGGCAAAAAAACATGTGCATGTGATTGGATGATGGTAGTCAGTAGAGTTTCACCCCACTCACTAAGCCAAGTGTTTCTATTTCTGTGAAGTATTTGTTCTGGTTCTGTATATTCTCTTAAGTATTTGAAAGCTATAGGCAATAAGAACACTTAAAGTGATTGTAAACGATCGCGTTGTAAAACACTTCATTCAGTTTAAAATAGAAATGAAAGGCAAAACATTTTTTGTATAGCTATAAAAAACATTCTAAATACTTTTTCTTTCCTTTATCATAGATTGTTACATTCCCTCTGTTCTCAGCTGCATAAGAGCTGGGGGGAGGAGAAGCAGCAGCACACTGAGCTTCCCAGTGAATGGCTGTGCAGTGGGGGCATGTCAGGCCAAGTCTGATCATTGGAAGAGAGTACACTGAGTTCCCAGCATAGCTAGAGAACTGACTATGTTGTGCTCTCCTGCTTAGTGTGGTCAGTTTTTAATAGGAAAGCAAGGGGACTAGCAGGAACACCAGGGATTTCATATAAAGGAAGCAATACAAAGAGAACAGGTTACTTTCTCATACAAGTACATGGTACAGCAGGCACAGAAGTGTTGGGGTAAGAAATGCTTTAACCACCTCAATACTGGGCACTTTCGCCCCCTTCCTTCCCAGACCAATTTTCAGCTTTCAGCGCTCTCGCACTTTTAATGACAATTACTCGGTCATGCTACACTGTACCCAAATGAAATTTTTATCATTTTGTTAGCACAAATAGAGCTTTCTTTTGGTGGTATTTATTCACGACTCCATTTTTTTTTTTTTGCGATATAAGCGCAAAAATAGTGGAAATTTGGAAAAAAAACAATATTTTCTTTTTTCTGTTTTAAAAGAAATCCAGTAAAATCGAATTTTGTCATAAATTTAAGCCAAAATGTATTCTGCTACATGTTTTTGATAAAAAAAATCCTGTTAAGTGTATAATAATTGGTTTGTGTGATCACGGACATATGTACGCAAATGATCATGTACAGATGTGTGCAGGTGATCACGTACATATGTGTGCAGATTACCATTGGGACATGTGATTTTAGTGTGACATATGTGGGGGACAGCTTTTTTTATTATTTGGGGACATGTGTTTTGGGGACATGTGTGTTTTACATTATGTGGGGACATGTTTGTGTTTTACATTATGTGGGGACATGTGTGTGTTTTACATGTATGTATTTACATGTGTGTGTTGACATTAGGTTGGTGATCAGTGAGTAAAAAGCTGTAAAAAACAGCTCATACTCACTGATCATCAGCCGGCTGCAGCGATCCCCTCTCCTCTCCTCCTCAGCGACAACTTCCGTGTGAGGAGAGGAGAGCTGATCGCCTAGCAACCGGCTGTGTTTACATCACATGACAGCTGTGATTGGACACGGCCGTCATGTGATCAGGAGGGCCAATCACAGAGCCCTCCTGCCGATCCGAGATGCGCCGTGTCCGGGGGACACGAGCGCATCGGGATCGCGCCGCTGCGCGGGCACGCGCGCGCGCGATCCCGCTCCTTCTGAGGGACGTTCCTGAACGTCCACTCAGAAGGAGAGAGCGCCCACCCGGCCGTTTATGTACATTGGCCGGGTGGGAAGTAGTTACACAACAAAGAGCTATAGAGCAAAAGACAAATCATGACCAGTTTTGTGTCACTATACTGTACGTCCATCACGCGTGGCATATTGACATGCTAAATATATCTTTATTAATGGTGTAATAAAAGCGTTTAGGATGGCTGTTCCTAGGAGCAACACTTTATATATAAATCCATGAGGGTCCATTTTGAAAGTGTGATATCGAAGTGGGGGTGAATATTGAGAGCTGCTAGTTGAATAAGAACACTTGTCAGCATTACCATTTATTTTTTTCCCCAATTTTTTTTACATTAAAATGTATTTTAAATATATCAGAACAGTAGAATTTTCAGACTACTTCAGGTCTGGTGTTGATGGGCTTTTGCTTGCTTGAGAACTGTCTCTCTCAATACAAATCACAATAGAAAAAAAAAGCAAAAGCAACTTGAAACAGGTTGATACAGTTTTGAATGAAGTCAAGTGCAGGTCACAAGGAGGCCAAGTGAAGATCAAATACTTCTCTTGGTGATCTGAAATGTAGGCTGAATGTACCTGAATGTACTTCTCTACTATTAATTTTTTTTCTTGTCTTATGGCTCACATTTCCTTCTTGTGTTCCTCAGTATTTTGAAAATTACTTTGCAATTTAGCTATCCCAGCAGAGTTGGGGCCCTAATGTATCTGGCCGTGTACTCAACCCAGGTGTGGCAATGCCGGCTGTCACAAGTTAGCCTGCAGTTTCCTACCTGTGTATTTTTACTTCTTGTTGCAGTGCTTTTTCTAGCCTGATTCCTTTCACATATGTGGTTTGGCTGTGCTCACCTGTAGGCATCACCTGCTATTCTGCCGGCTTTTATTTTCTTCCCTTCCATCACTTCCTGGTCTGCCTCCTAGTTGGCTTGCCCATATAAGACATGCTCAGTGTAGCCCACATTGCCTAAGCATTTTCACAGTTCTCTGAGCGCCCGATTACTTGCTATTTGTGTATCCTGTACCTGACTACTGGGTACCAACCTCGGCTTTGTTCACTATGTGTGCTTGTTTGCTGCCCATCCTGACCTGGACTTGTCTCTTGGATTTCCTGTAGTCTCCTCCTTTTTGTACTCTACAGATGTGAGTGGTATCTGCATCCGCAGCTGGGCCGCGCCCTGGTTACAGCTTGCAGCAAGTCTATCCCAACCATTAGGGGCTCTGGTGAAGAAGGCGGCTGGGGCTTAGACTCCATGCCCTGGGGAACCCCGAGTTGGCAGTCTACAGGGGCTAACTTCCAGCTGCTTGACACTGGCCATATCCCCGATTCCATGTCATGCTGTTGTGTTTCTCTTTTCCTTGTCTATATGTGTTCTGTTGTGTCCTCACTGTGACTATTGGTATCAGCTTCCCTGACCTTTAAGTGCGCCCTTTGTCAGCACCAAGTCCCTTATTAACATTGTATACAGCCAGTGTTTTGAAACACACAAAACTTTAATAAAAATGTATTGAAAAATTAAGGTTATGGCTTTCTAAAATACTATGTGAAAATGAATGGGGGGGGGGGATCTAGGAACGAAGGATGTATATGTGTGTGTGTGTGTGTGTGTGTGTATATATATATATATATATATATATATATATATGTATGTTTGTTATATCTTTTTCATTGTTTTGTTTTTGGGTATTTTACACAATAAAAAACAAACTTTTTTTTTTTAGTTTTGGCTAAAGTAGCGAGGAGTTAAAACTGCTTTTTGTATCCCTATCTCTGAAGACTTCCCTTCACTTCCTGTCACAAACCAACAAAAGTCAAAGTCAAAAGTGAGGGAAAATCCTCTTAGATGGTCATCACTGGAACAAATGATTCTATTGGAATTACCAAATGAGAACAAAAATGGGGTGGGACTGGCCAGTTTTCTCGATTTCTTCAGGCAGGACCAGCACATCCTGGATATACTTACAGTAACTGTGGTTTTAACCAGTTGTATTCAACTTTTTTAAAGCTAACCATTTGTTTATGACATTAAAGATTTAAGATTTGTTTATTTTTTTCAGTGTATTTATTAGACCCTGCAAGGTACATTTAAAGTCCCACCCCATTTTTGTTCTCATTTGGTAATTGTTTTATATGGGATGGTACCTTTGTAGGGTCATAATTGCCTCACATTCATTCCTCAAACTCATACATTTTAACAGATCCTATTGGAAGATTACGCTTTATTTCTTTTCCATTGGTCAGGAAAGATAGAGAGATTAAATCTCCCCAGTGGGGACACTGGAACTATTGATCCTATAGGAAGATTTTTGCTCTACTTCTGCTCCAGTAGTCAGGACACATATAGAGGGTGAATCTCCCATTTTGAAATACAGACATCAATAAAATAAAAAACCTAAATGGGCTTCACTTTTACTTCGAGGCTCAAAAAAAACTTTTTAATTCAGATGTACTTTAAAGTCCTTTTTTTTGTTTTTTTTTCTATAAAAATAACAAACGTCATACTTATCTGCCCTGTTGCAGTGGTTTTGCACAGAGCAGCCCGGATCCTCCTCTTCTCAGGTCCCTCTTTGGTGCTCCTGGCCCCTCCCTCCTGTTCAGTGCCCCCACAGCAAGCGGCTTGCTATGGGGGCATCCGAGCCTAAGGTGCAGCTCCGTGTATCCAGTCAGACACGGAGCTGCGGTTTGGCCCTGCCCCAGGACTGGACTGGGACAAAAATTTGGCCCTGGACTTCATCCAAACCAGCCCAGGGCACAGGGCTCATTAGGGTACAGAGAACAGCACATCAGAGCACAGCACATCAGGGTACAGCACATCAGGCCACATCAGGGTACAGCACATCAGGGCACAGCACATCAGGGTACAGAACACAACACATCAGGACACAGCCAATTAGGGTACAGCACTTTAGGGCACAGCACATCAGGGTACAGCACATCAGGGCACAGCACATTAGGACTCAGTACATCAGGGCACAGCACATCAGAGCACAGGACACAGGACATCAGGGCACAGGACATCAGGGAAAGGTATATCAAGGCACAGGGCACATCAGGGCACAGGGCACATCAGGGCACAGGACATCAGGGCACAGGACATCAGGGCACAGGACATCGGGCACAGGACATCGGGCCACAGGACATCGGGGCACAGGACATCGGGGCACAGGACATCGGGGCACAGGACATTGTGGTACAGGGCACAGCACATCAGAACACAGAGCACATGGCACATCAGGGCACATGCCACATGAGGGCACATCAGGGCACATGGGGAACATGGCACATCAAGGCACAGGGCATATGGCACATCAGTGCACATGACACATCAGGGAAGAGGGCACATTTGGACACAATGGGGCACGTCAGGGCACATGGGGCACTTCAGAGCACAGGGCACATCAGGGCACATTGTTTACTAGCTGTTTTCTTCAAAGGCAGAGTAGTCCAGGAAGCATCTGTAATAAGTTCTCTCTCATGTTGCGCTGCTCCCTGGCACCCCCTCCACCCAGGTGATGTCACAAGCAAATTGGGATGGACAAGAAGAGAGGAGGGTCCATCAGGGAGCAGCGCAACATGAGAGAACTTATTACAGATGCTTCCTGCGCTACTCTGCATGCTGGCATCAGGGCACAGCACATCAGGGCACATGGCACATCAGGGCACATGGCACATCAGGGCACATGCCACATGAGGGCACAGGGCACATGGGGAACATGGCACATTAAGGCACAGGGCACATCAGTGCACATGGCACATCAGGGAAGAGGGCACATCAGGGCACAATGGGGCACGTCAGGGCACATGGGGCACTTCCCCGGCACCCCCTCCTCTCTTCTCGTCCATCCCAGGTGATATCACAAGCAAATTGGGATGGACAAGAAGAGAGGAGGGGCCGCCAGGGAGCAGCGCAACATGAGCGAGAACTTATTACAGACGTTTCCTGCGCTACTCTGCATGCTGGCTGAATCTCGATCTACCCTTCAGGCGTCAGCTGTTGGCGATTCACGGGTAGATCGCCACAGATCTTAATGCGTATAATGCATTACGATAAAAAAACCTTCTGACTTTACAACCACTTTAATATCAGCAAGTCTGAATTGGATTTCTTTAGAAACTCAGTAGTTGGTATTTTGAATTATGTGGAGACTCCAGACAGAAGATGGTTGGGGAATAGCACAACATGATATTATTGGAAATAATACATCAGTGACATCCGTGGTAATGAGGAACAATTGGTATTATGTAGATATTAAAAATCTACATAAATATCATCAATATCCTAATGCTTTCGTCCATGCAATCTTATAACAAGGCTGTACTGATGTTTTAAAACAGCATATTTATCCAGTAAATTAGATGCTATTGCTATTAAATGTTTTGCATATTTAGCACTACATGTAAGGTTACTTTGCACAGCAAAATATGATACACTTAAAGTGTTACTAAACACACAACTGTAAAATCAGTCTGTATATGCAATAAAGCATGCTTGTTATACTCACTGTGGAATTTATGGGGCTAATCCTCTGCATTTTGTAAATAAGCTGTTTGATCCTGTCTTTTCGTATCCTCCTCTTCTTCCACAGTGCCCAATCCATCTCCTGATAGAACAGAGGCTAGGGGGCAAGCTTCACATGCTCAGTTTGGTGTGTACTGCTAGAGAGTTTTTTTTTTTCTTGGGAGAGTGCAGTGATCAGCACAGGGCCAATCAGCACTGTCCAGACAGAGGATCAGGGGTCCTGCAGCCTCATAGGACAATCAGGGGAGAAAGAAAACTCCTACAAGCGTTAACCAGACACTGATAGAAGTCATATGACTGCTGTAACTGCTGATGAGAAAAGGTATTTAGCAGTTTTTATTTACTAAAATAATTGCATTTCCACCTTCTGCGTACTGTGGGAGACTAGATATAATTAATGCAGGGTCCTGGGTTTAGTAACACTTTAATTGAATACTGTTATCTGGAAAAAGTTTATGGGCAAACCATGGAAGTTCACTTCTCTTCTTTCAAAAAAACAAAACAAAACATTATGGACCGAGTCTACCTTTCAGTGTACAACTTAAAGTGGAGTTCCACCCAAAAGTGGAAGATCCGCTTATCTGTCTCTCCCTTTCAAGTGCCACATTTGGCACCTTTTCGGGGGGAGCGGGTACCTGTTTATGACAGGTACCTGTCCCCACTTTTGTCACACCTCGCCGCGGCGAGGTATGTCACAACTTTGCCCCCCCCCCTCCTCCTCCCTCCTCCGCTAGACCAGTAAGAGAGTGTAGCGTACTTCGCTCATGCGCAGTAAGGAAGCGGCTGTGAAGCTGCAAGGCTTCACTACCAGTTTCCCTTACTGGCTATGGTGGAAGCAGCATCCGAGTGCCGATGGAAGCATCTGCTGGGGTGCTGACATCACTGGATTCCAGGACAGGTAAGTGTCCTATTATTAAACGTTAGCAGCTACAGTATGTGTAGCTGCTGACTTTAAATTTTTTCTTGGGGGAGCGGAACTCATAGTAGGTGAGGTTGAAAAAAGACACAAGTCCATCAAGTCCAACCTATGTGTGTGATTATGTGTCGGTATTACCTTACATATCCCTGTATGTTGCGGTCGTTCAGGTGCTTATCTAATAGTTTCTTGAAGCTATCAATGCTCCCCACTGAGACCACCGCCTGTGGAAGGGAATTCCACATCCTTACCGCTCTTACAGTAAAGAACCCTCTACGTAGTTTAAGGTTAAACCTCTTTTCTTCTAATTGTAATGAGTGGCCCCGAGTCTTATTAAACTCTCTTCTGCGAAAAAGTTTTATCCCTATTGTGGGGTCACCAGTACAGTATTTGTAAATTGAAATCATATCCCCTCTCAAGCATCTCTTCTCCAGAGAGAATAAGTTCAACGCTCGCAACCTTTCCTCATAACTAAGATCATCCAGACCCTTTATTAGCTTTGTTGCCCTTCAACTCCTTCAACTCCTCTTTAACACAGAACAAACTCACCTCCTGCTTGTGTTTTGTTTTGTCTGCACAGCACCATTAATATACAAGAATTTACAACCCATTACCTATTGATAGATCAATGTTTATACCGATATTTACCTTCCAGAATACACACCGATAAGAAGCCTGGATTATGAGTGGGCATATGTTCTGTGGGAACTGGGACCTATACCTTTAGTGTTTGTAGATCAGAATTTCAATTACATTGCATTTTTATGTCTACAATGTAACTTACTCTATAAATGTGAGGGTTTTATGGTATTGGTATGTTGTGATTTTTTTTTTTTAGATGACTGTAAAAATTCTTGTTTATACAGGGCTTAATTGAGCAGTAATTAGTCACATTCAACTGAACCTGTTCTGTAATGATAAAGTAAATGTGCCACTCACCCAAGTAAATTATGCATTATGGTGTTCGGATTAAGTAAATAAAACACATTTTCATACCTCCCATAATTTTCTTGGGTGATCAATATCTATCTTGACATGCTCTATGGTAACTGGATTGGGGTGACTGCGTTACCTATGTGCTACAGTTGTTAGGGTATGCTTCTAACACAAGTGGAGTTTAAAGTGACTAACTACTATGAGCTATGTTACTGTTTTTGTTTGTGTTATTGAGCAACATTTAAAGTTTTATTAAACCCCAAAACTAAAATATAATATATTGCAGCCTGCAAGACATTAAATGTGGTGGCTACATTGATTTTCTTTTTTAGGCTTTTTTTCTTTCTGTTTTCACCTTGTGGTCTGGCCAGTAACACACATCCTATAGTAAAGTGCCTCCACTCTGGATGAAGGAGCACAGTGAGCTAGTAAGATGTACTAGCAGATTTAGATACATTGGCAAATTGAAGCCAAACTCTAGCTAACACATTATAAGCAGTAACTAACAGTTTTGTTCCTTTTTGGGAAAAAGGCTTATGTAAATAAAAGCTTTGTAAATGCCCCTGTCAGTGATAAATGGTTTGTTGTTTGGGGTGAAATGGCTGAAAAAACCAGTCAATACAGGCATGCTGTGTGTCTGCGCAGTGTCCTGTACCTCTGAACGGCCAGCCAAAGGCTGAAAACTGACCACGATAACACATATCATCTTCTCTGTTCTGTGTGGTCAATTTAGAACAAGGAACAAAGGTGAATGGCAGGTTCAATTCAAGTTCAGATGGAATAAGTGCATGAAAATGATACAGACTTTGATTTTGAAAAATATCTGAACAAACACATAATAAAAAAAATTAGAGTATTTTTTTAAGGAAATTTTGATGCCTGGATTTAGTTATTTTGAACACAGCTTAGGTTTTAGATCCCTAAAGGCTAAGTTCACCTTTTCTTTTCTAAATTCTAGCTCCCCTATATACCAATATAACATTAATGTACTTATTTTGCAAACATAAAACAGCTTTCCATTAATTCTACACACCCTTACCTCGCTGTCTTCATGGCTGTTCAAAAACACTTGTCCATGATTTGTTACCTGTCTTCTTTCTGAAAAGACTATAGGTCCTGACACAGGAAGCCGTTGACCAGCTGATCTCATAAAAACACACCCTGCCTCCTCTACCAACTGGTCAACTCCTTGCTGTGTCATTTATTTTTTTTTTTTTTTTTTAGTTTTCAAAAAAAAAAAAAAGTCTGTCCAGGAAGTAAGGCAGAAGTAATAAATGTGTTTTTAAACAGCATGAAGGGAGTAAGGTAACCGTGTGTAGAATAAATGGAAACCTGTTTTTTGGGTTTTTTTTGGAAAAGAAGTACATTAATGCTATATTGGTACATATGGGAGCTGGAATTTAGAAGCAAAAAAAAGTGAACAAAAGTGAACTTAGCCTTTAAATTGTTTGTAATTAGAGCATCCAAATTAAGCTATTTGTTTGACTTTTGATTAAAGCGATAATGCAAGAACCTATTCTTGTTCTGCAATAACGGTAATAGCTTATCCTGCTGGAGCCTCGTTATGTAGGGTATGCATCTTGTAGAACTAATGATGTTTATCCAGACCTCTTATCTGGAAAGGAAATGTCCTTCATATGTTAACTTTAGTATCTCCCTTACTCAGAGTAACAAAACATGTGACATTTTCTATTGATAAACCTATTTTTCAAATAGAGCACAACTGTGTCTCTAAGATGTTTAACAATTTACAAGTGTGGCCTTGTTGCTTTACCCTGGTAGGCAATATAATGTTTCCTGTGGGCTTTGTAGGAAATGATCATTCTCACAGTCACCGGCTATGTGCTTTGCCCCTCCAGCACTCACTGGAGCGCTGGGCTGTGGAGGGGTGGGAGCTGCTGGTTTAGGCTCTCAACGTACCGCTGGGTGGCTGAGCCAGCTGCCGGTCAGGCATCATTGTCGGGATTCCTGCAGAGCCTAGACTGGCTAGGTGATGTCGGTCAACAGCGGACTTTACCCTGCTGCCGGCTGAATCTGGGTCACAGGAGTTCAGGACTAAATGCACTCCTGTGACACACAGGAGATGTATGGCCAAATCAGCTTTGGCCACAATTCTCATTTAAGGACAGGGGCTTTTAAAGGATAAGTTCACCTTTTGCAACATGTTACAAATTCACCGACCCCCCCCCCCCTCCCCCGAGTCCCCGTTTTGACAGCAAGCTAGGGATCTTCTCCCTGCACAATCTAAAGAAAACATGGCTGTGCGGGGCTCCACCTGATCGGCCATGTCATCTATTCACAGTGTTCTGTGAATGGGAGAACTACAAGTCCTGACAGCCTTTGCGGTTGTCGATACTATTGAGCGCTCTGATAGTTCATTGTCCTCTTCCTGTCAATGTCCCTTATGAGATACAAGCAGACAGATACACTGACTGTCTGCACGAGTCCTACATGGCACCCGCGATCGGCTGATTATTGGTGCAATGCTTTAAAGCTTTACAGCGGGTAAACTTATCATTAAAGATGTCCACAAAGATTGGAGATCTCTCATCAACAAGGTTACTGGACCTAATACTTCTGATTTACTTCCTCCAATCTAGCAGAAGATTCATGTTTTGCTACCGTTATTTGATATTTATATTCTGAAAGGAGCTAAATTACTGTCACATTCTAGAAGCTTTAGGGAAGTTAAATCCCATCAATCAATCAATCCCATCAATCTTCTGACTTTATTATTTACACATTACAAATAGCTTTCATATATAATTGGATAGGGTACTTCCTACACATACCTGGTCCTCTAATATTTGATTTTTTAAAAGAACTAACAAGATATATTTGTTTCCTTCACACAGAAGTATCAATCAAGCTATATTTTAGCTAATTTAGTTAACTGTTCATTAAAGAAACTAAAGACCACTATAAATAAAAACATTATCCAACACTCAGTCAATGCATTGGGACACGGTTATATATTTTGTAGAATTTTGCGTATTTGTTGATTGTCTACTTTAGAAATCTCCACGGTTTCCTTAGTCAACATAATTCTAAAAAATATATTATGTTGACAGTTTTCTGTAAATCCAACATCTTGGGCAATTTAGGTGCTCCACTATCTCTCATACTGAATTATAATAACCCCGTTTCTGCTCTTATTACATGGTGAATTTTCTACTTCTGCAATCTGTGTTTTAGTTAAGATTTTCCATCATAGTGATGTTTATTAAGATTTCTGAAACATGACCAATCTGTTTGTATTAATCAAAGGCGAGGAAGTGTTGCACATGCGTTAATTGTGGAGCTGGATTTTTTTCAAGATAGAGGGAAATGTAAAATATTTGATTACCATCTAGTTCAACAATTAGAAAAAAAAACAAACAAATAGAAAACCTCCATAAACACAATCCTATCTTCCAAAGTGATCCAGAGAAAGGCAAAAAAAACAAAAACAAAAAACGCATAAAGCATCATCCAATTTGCTCCAGCGGGAGGAAAAAACAATCCTTGCTTATCTCCCTGGAGGCATTCTGATGTTCCCTGGATCAACTATCCCTGGTGTTATCACCTATAAATTTTAGTATCCAGTTATATTTTGTACATTTATGCCCCGTACACACGGTCGGATTTTCCGATGGAAAATGTCTGATCGGATCGTGTTGTTGGAAATTCCGACCGTGTGTGGGCTCCATCGGACATTTTCCATCGGATTTTCCGACACACAAAGTTTGGGAGCAGGATATAAAATTTGTCGGAAATTCCGATCGTGTGTACACAAATCCGACGGACAAAGTGCCACGCATGCTCAGAATAAATAAAGAGATGAAAGCTATTGGCCACTGCCCCGTTTATAGTCCCGACGTACATGTTTTACGTCACCGCGTTCAGAATGATCGGATTTTCCGACAACTTTGTGTGACCGTGTGTATGCAAGACAAGTTTGAGCCAACATCCGTCGGAAAAAATCCTAGGATTTTGTTGTCGGAATGTCCGAACAAAGTCCGACCGTGTGTACGGGGCATTAGAAATTATTCCAACATTTTTCTTAAATAATCTACTAAGCTTGTCAGAACTAGTTCTTGAAGGAGTTTAATCCACATTACACAGCTTTTACTGTGAAGTAGCCTTTCCTTATGTGGAGGTTAAACCTCTTTTTCTCAAGATGTAAAGAGAGCCACCTTGTCCTCTATAATGACCTTAAAGTGAACAAACTCTACACCAAATTCACTACATGGACCACTTATGTATGTATACATGCTCATCATACTCCCCTTACATGCCTCTTCTCAAGAGAGAATTAATTCAGTTCAGCTACTCTTCCCTCATAGCTGAGCTCCTCCATGCCTCTGCACTTTCTCCAGTTCCCCAATATCCGTTTTTGTAAACAGGTGCCCAATCTGAACTGCATATTTCAGATGAGGCCTTACCTAAGATTTGTACAAGAGAAAAATGATGTCTTTCTCTGGAGTCTATACCTCTTTTAATACAAGATCAGTTATTGTTTTAGTAGGTTCACAGGGTGCAGTGTGTTGGAAATGTTTTTCCACCTATTACCCAATGTTGAATGACCAAATTTTTATTGGATGTATGTATTGGTATAGTATAATTGTAAAGTTGTTTCTGACTGGTCAACCACCATGTGACATATCCGTTTGGTGTATGCAGAGAATTTTTAGAAGCAGTTAATAGAGAGGTAGGGGGTCATCACTTCTGTACAAAGTAGAATGCAAAGCATAGGCAATAACCTATGTGTTTGCACAGGTTTCTGAATCAACAGCATTCTCGATTTTCTATAGAACGGAGATAGGCTGGATATGCACAGGTGGCTGAAAAAAAGGTGTCCATTCTTCAATCAACTGCCAAAGACTAGCTAGCTACCATCACAAAATGTATGTCTAATTGATGTAAAATAAGTTGGGCATGCGTGCAGCAAACAAATAGTTCCATACTCTCATGGTAATGATTAATTGCATATACACCAATCAGCCATAACTTTATGACCATCTACCTAATATTGAGTTGGACCCCCTTTTATCACAAAAACAGACTCTTTTGCTGCCAAAACACCCCCGACCCATTGTGGCATGGATGCCACTAGACCTCTGAAAGTATGCTGTGGTGTGTGGCACCAAGCTGTCAGTAGCAGACCCTTTAAGTCCTGTAAGTTGCGAGGTGAATCCTTAATGGATAGGACTTGTTTTTTCAGCACATCTCACAGATGCTTGATAAATTAAAATTTGGAGAATTTGGAGGCCAAATCCTTATTGTTGTGTTCCTCAAAGCATTCTTGAACCATTTTTGCAGTGTAGCAGGGTGCATTATCTTGCTGATATAAGCCACTGATATTAGGGAATATGGTTTCAATGAAGGTGTGTACTTGGTCAGCAACAACGTAGGTGGCACATGTCAAGTATGTCACAGGAACGGCAGGACCCAAGGTCTCCTAGTGAAACATTGGCTAAAACATCATACTGCTCCACTGGCTAGCCTTCTGTATTTTGGCATACTGGTGCCATCTCTTCCCCAGGTAAGCATTGTACACACACCTGGCAATCTACTTGATGTAAACGAAAATGTGATTCATCAGAGAAGGCCACCCTCTCCTGTTGCCCACATGCCCATTGTAGGTGATTTTGGCTGTGTATATGGGTCAGTATGGGCACCCTGACCAGTTTGCAGTTATGAGGTCCTATTCACAACAAACTACAATGCCCATTTTTTTTGCTTTCAACACATCAACTTCAGGGACAACATGCTTGCTTGCTGCCTAATACTGTATATATCACCGACTTTAGGATGCCATGCCAGATATTTAATGTTATTCATTTAACCTGTCAGTGGTCATATAGTTATGGCTGATTGGTGTATATTCCTGTATACTGGGGAGCTTCTGCAACCAGCCTCGTGTGCATTGTTGATTGCTTTTTACCTTTTCTTTGGTACCTTTATTACAAAACAACTGCTTCAGTCATTGCTTGGGAACATAGACAGTAGCGTACTGACAGCTCAAAATAGTGGCTAGATGCAGCAGGGAAACGGTGCAGATGGCTGTGCAGTACTCTCAGAAGTCTTTGCTTTACTGCTGACAGAAAAGTTCAGCCACAGGTGCTGGATATTGTGGGCAATGCAATGAACTGAGGCTTACTCGCTACTTACTCGCTAGACACCCACACCGTGACAGTAATAAAACGTGTATTGACTACAGATGTTACATCCTCAGGATCTAGTGTGCTGTGTTCAGCATGTTTGTCTAAACGCTGACATATGGATAATACTGTTAAGTATAGCGATTGCAGAAGAGGAGTAGTCATCACTGCAGAAAACTTCTGGCTGCTTAGCTGCAGCCAGTTAGATAATTTTGTCAATGCTAAGTGTTCTATGGGTGCCAGGCAGGTCTGCTGATCAAACACTTCTAAGTTAAACCAAACTGTGCCTTAAAGCTGCATTACACAGCAGGCATTACCTAAGATGCATGTCGGAGTAGATTAAAATAAACACATGTGCACTGTGAGAATTCATTTGCATATCATTAAACATCATCGAGGACTGCAGTCAATTTAATCCTGGGTGGAGGAAGTGTGTGAAATCAACCTACTCTTTTATGGAACAAAAGCATTAACATAGCAGCACAATGCAGATTTTGCTATAAGCGTTAGTATGGAAGCTACCATTGCTGATATCTTAACCCCTTCACGACTAAGGGTAAAACAAATCTTCATGCCTAAGCACAATTTTGCAACTTTGACATGTGTTAGTAAAACCATACATATCATCACAACTACTTTGTACATCCATGTGGATTATACCTTGTTTTTTTCAGAACAAAGTGGGCTTTTAGGAGCAGGAGAATTTATTTTAGGTTGTTCTTTGGTGGTAGGTGGTGGTAGTAAATGTTTATGGATATCTCCTGTTTTTCTTTTTTCTATTATCAAAGAAAAACTGGCCCAAAATAGTAAAAGAAAAAAAAAAAAATATATATATATATATATATATATATATATATATATATATATATATATATATATATATATATATATATATATATATATTAATTTAGCTGTATTTGTCTTGTTACTACCACAATCTACTACCAAAGAACAACCTAAAATAAATTCTCCTGCTCCTGATTATCGCAGTAATACCACATATGTGTTGTTAGCTGTTTTTTACCTGTAGTACAGCCCAGAAACAATAGTGCACATTTTGCTTTTTTTTTTGTCATACATAAAACACACTGAAAGTTGGAGTGAAGAAGTGTGGCGCTAATGGGTGGTGGGACTCCTGTTGCTAAAACAGGTAGAAAAAGTGTTTAGGAGAGAGTGAAAACTCCTTTAGTGTAAAGGTGTTTGTAAGGTATACATAGAAATATATATTGGGTAATAAACACAGTACAAGTGAAAACACAGTGTGTGTTAAAGAATATAAAGAACTCAGTAAAAAAGAAAATTTGAAAGAAACTAGTTAAGAAACAATCAAATATATATGGTACAGCAAATACATATCAATGCAAGGTGAGCTGAGTGTGTTAATCCACAGAATTGGAGTTCAATGGAGGTGGCAGACCAGAAAAAGAACACCGGTATCCCCAAGGGGAAAAAATAAAAAAATATATATACAGAGGAACTCAAAAGTCTTTTAAATGGCAAGATGGGATAGTCTCATTAAATCCCACAGGTAATTAGATGTGAACTGTCTTCTCAAGAGGTAACCTGAGGGTTATTGGGAAAGGACCCGACCAATGTGTTGGATCTTGGCTCAAATGGATAATTCCCACCAGGAGAAAGGCAGAAGCAAAAAGCAAAAGAATGCCCTTACCAGATCCGGTGGACTCACGGGCCGTAGCGGTGAGTCAAACGAGCCTATACCGTTAAACGGTGTGGGGTAAAGGTGTGTGGGAGAACTTGTAAACCATCTTGTCAGCAGTCCTCATACGAAGCACCGATTTGGAGTCCGGGGTCCCCAGGGTATGGTTCCGATCAGCAGATCACCGTTTCCTCAGAAAACCATCATATGTGCAAATAGGCAAAAAAGGAAAAAAAAGGAAGAAAGCTCCACATAGTGTAAATCCTTGATTAGCAAAGAGCATAAAAGCACTTTATTTAGGGAGTGTACTCCGAAAAAATGTTGTTACAGGCAAGGGGCGGTAAAAACTCGGCCCAAAATAAATTAAAAACCGGCATAAAAGTAATAAAAACAGGCGCAGTAGATAGTGGTGGGGTATAAACATAGGACCCGACGCGTTTCGCCTCCTAAGGCTTCTGCTGGGGTATGAATAAGCCCCCCACACACAACTGCGCTTTATATACAGAGAGATTGGAGTGTAACAGCTGATCGGCGCTGTTACACGGGACAACTTCCGGGTTCAGCAGCGTCATCCGTTAGGCTCTCCTCATCTCTATCCATTAGGCTCTCCTTGACACGCACTTTAGAGCGTCCCATCGTCATTGCCACATCAGGTGACCGTCACATATGACGAATGGGATCGCTTCTCTGTCTATAGGTGGTCAGGAGTGAGGCTTGGCTTCTAACCATCCTCTCCAACCTGTGATTGGCCACAAAAAGTCATGTGACCGGTGTGTCACGGATGACGCTGCTGAACCCGGAAGTTGTCCCGTGTAACAGGACAATGAGAATTTGTAAAGCGGGTGGACAAAACACATAAGTAGCCTAATCTAAAATGTTTTTCTGTATATGACACCATTGGCGAACGTTTTAGTATGGTTCCTTTAACACCAGAAAAGTAAATTGTTCTCAGTCTTCTTGTAATAATAGCACTGAGTTTGGTGCCTATCATACACAGCATGTAAAGAGCAAATGTTCCAAAACAGGCAATACAATACGACACAGGCAGTATTTTAAAATACAGATTTGCTTTTGCAGGCTCTCAGACAGAAGCTTGCTGCTTGTATTGCATACAATACGTACTGCATTGTATCTCTGCATAAAGCTTCTCTCATGCGCAAGATAAGAAACTGATAATATGCTGCTTCAATACTTAACAAGTTTCTAAAGTAGTGAGGCAGCTTTTATAAAGGAATAAATAAGGATGAGTTGCCAAACTAAGAACCAGAGCAGCATTCTGGAAGTATGTCTACTGCATAGGTAGAATTCATTGTTTTAAAATAGGTGAACAACCGGTGGGGTGGCCTGCCTCCAAGGATGACAGCTCAGATACAACAGACAACCAAAAACTTGATTTATGGGAAAATATAAAGTTACAATATATAATTGAGATAAAACCATTTGTGAATATCTTTTAGGACAGGTCTTCAGAGTTGAGGTTCACAAGATCCTGGACATTTAAAAAGCTTTACAGTCCTTATCTAGGGTCTCTTTTTTCCTATTCTTTGCTCTGCTGGCAAGCAAGGAGGCACACACAGCAGAGCCAAGACATACAGGTGCTTCATATCAGTAAGCCTGGGAAATAATACATTCAGGACATTTGGAGCCAATAGTGATTCTCCACTTGGTTATTTACTTTTGTCTACAAACTCAGCTGTGAAACCAACAAATGCTTTGTGTACATTTTACATAGATAATTTTATAATGATTAATATTTTTGTATTTCGTAGTCTGGTGACGGGTTTGCTTCAACAGTGGATTGCTATTTTGTAAAATGTTAATTTGGTGAACCAATACAGAAAATGGTTTGATGTATTAACAGATTACACAACACTATATAAATATATATATATACTGTATGGATGTACAGCTTCTCACAAAAGATGTTATACAAGCTGTGCACTCACTACTTTACATTGTAGCAAAGTCTAATTTCTTTAATGTTGTCACATGAAAAGATATAATAAAATATTTACAAAAATGTAATGGGGTGTACAGTACTCACTTTTGTGAGATACTGTATATACAAAGTACAATGCTTAGTTTAAAAGAAGCTTTATATAAATAGTCTTACTGTCATGCCTTAAACTTTTATTAAAGAGGAAAAAATGGCACCCAGTCTCTAATCCTCTGCCTTTTTTTTTCTCTCTCCGGCTTACACCTTTACCTGCTTTGAACCTCTACTATGCCTTATATGTAAGCCAAAGAAGAAATAAAGGACATATAGAAGATTAGAGGCCTGGTGCCATTTTTTTTTTTGCTTGGATGATTGAGAGGCTGACAGAAGCCTGAACGAGCACCAGCATCCCCTTCTGATGAAACATGATATATGGATTTGGGTCATTTAATAACAGTCATTTGACTGTTATTTAAAAAAAACTGAACTCTGGACTAGTCACCAATTTTGCCTGTGGTCTTCCTGCAGCTACTCTTTCCTCATTTCTGCCTTACCATGCCTTGTTCTGCACTGTGCCTCTGTGTGGAGGCAACTGCCTTGGTAGAGGCAGGGCTTTGCTTTGTTCTGTCAAAGCCTCTACCAAGGAGAACAGTAACCAGCAAAGTAGGCACTTCACCAAATTTCATTACAAGTCTCCTGAGACTAGTAGTCCAAGGCATCACCTCGCATTACAAATTTAGAGCGCTGAGGCTACAGTGTGCATAGGCACATCACATATCAGGAAATGCACTGCCTTTTCAAGAGAAAAGGTAAACAAAAAGGTAGGTTTTTAAAGGTTCTGCTTAAATGCAATTAACATTTTAAACCGTTTGCTAAAACATAGCAAATCTTCACTTTTTGAGTTCAGATCCACTTTATTCCGTATGTTAGTAAACCATTTGTATATTTGCAGACTCTCATGAAAGATGTCTGCCTGTTGGGCTGGGGAGGAGTCCTGAGCACCCTTTTGGTGCTGGGAATCTAGTTGTCAGAGGAATCTTGTCTCCCTATAAACATGCTGAAGCTTCAGACAATTTGGTTGTCTTTGCAATGTTGGATCATCCTGCTGATCACTGATCCATATTCAATCAAACAACGCCTCAGTGGTGGTATACATCAACCATCAGGGAGGAACCAAAAGTTTCACTGGGCAGGACTTCATGTTTTTGCCATATACACCCCAGGTGTAGACAGTTGGCAGTCGGTTTTCCCCAGCCAACAAGGCCTGGTCCTGAGGGGTGGTCCCTACATCTGGAGGTGATCCAGGACTTGTATCGCAGGTGGGGGATGCTGGATGTGGAACACATGGCCTTCCTGTTCAAAAACAAACAGAACACGTGTGTTTCCAGGTACAGGGATCCTCTACTGGAAGCAATGGAAGCTTTGGTGGCTCCTTGGGATCAGCACATTCTGATCTATGCATTCTTTCCTTGAAATGTCTTTCTAATCAGCTTCTCAGGATTGAGATGGAAGGCATTCTGCAGATCCCCATTGCTCTGGATTGACCCAGGTGAATGTGGCACACATCTGTGGGCACTGCCAGATCATCAGCGATATCTGTCCAAAGGGCCAATTTGCCATTTGCTTAATAGTTACTGGCTTTAGTTCAGGCATGAAAGGCATACCTCACTTTATGTGAGTTTTGGAGATTCCTCCGCCTGAATCTCTCTGTGGTAAAATTCCTGTTCTTCCTGCAGCTTGGTCTGGACCTACGTTTGTCTCTCAGACCTTTTAAGGCGCAGGTTTCTGCCCTGTCTGCCTTGCTGTCTTGTTTCAGTGATTATTGGCCTTTCATACCTTGATTAAGATCCTTATACGGGAAGACTCCCATATCAGTGCCTGATATTCAGAGGGATCTGAATTTGGTTCTCTCTGAGCTTCGAAACCCATTAGAGACATTCTCTCTTTCTCTCTACTCTTCATAAAAGGTATTTCTTGTTGCCACTTCTGAGGTGGATGCCTGAACTGTTGGCTTTATCTTGCAAGAACACATTTTGGTTTTGCATAGGGATGAGGTTGTGGTAAGTACCAGGATCTCTTTCTTGCCTTTCTTACTAGTTCTGTCTTTCACCTCAACTAGGACAATGTTCTTCTACCCCTCTATTTGGTTCACTAAGGAAGATTGATTAACCTTTGTAATCCTGGATAGACCCCATGTACATGGGCTTCTCTTTCCATTTTCTCTAGATGACTCAGACAGACCATCATCTAAGCTTATGATCTCATAATTGGGAAAGTAGCATGTGCCTTTCCTGAGTAGGCACACGATACTAGGTTTGTAAGTCCTTGTTTTTTTTTTTGGATCGTTTAAAACTTTTCTAGGCCTTTTTCCAGGCCTCAGCCAGGTGTTCTGCAGATATATGGGACTATGCAGGGAGTTTTTTTTAGGAGTCTGTTAGACTTTGTTGCCGAGTTGCCCATCCATCAGTTGGAGTGCTTTTGGACATCCAGGCAGTCTAAAAATTATTGTGTCCCTCAGTGGACAAGAAACAAACTAAGATTTTTGTACTCACTATAAAATGTTCTTCTTGGAGTTCATTGAGGGAGATAAGTCCCTCACCTCTGTATTTATCTGTACTAGCTTGCTACAAAAGCTGTCATGATGGTTGAAGGCAGGGTTGCCCTATGCTGGCTAATGTTTTGTTTTGTTTGTTTTTTTTTTTTTAGCCATTGTAGGCAGTATAACCCAGCAGTCTAGTAATCCCAGTGTACATCAATGGACTTCAAGAAAAGGGTTCTATAGTGAGTACACAAATTCTATTTTACTACTAGTGTTTTTAAAAGCCTGTAGTTTATGCCTTTTAACTTTTTAATTCATTTTAGAAAAACATTTCAATTGTTGGTGGTATACAGCTGAGTATTGGTTTGATATTTAATATTTTTATACATGTATCTAGTTTGTGCATTGTCCTTTTCATCTATTTTTTAAGATGACATTTCAAATGTTAATAGTGGAATACATAGCAAAGGACTAATTAGATTCTACCTACTTTTGGTTTTAAAAGTGCTCTTAAAATGGGAGGTCAATTTGTACATGGAAGACACTTTAAACAAAGCAGAATGGAATTTCTTTGTCAGAAATGATTAAAGCATTTAAAGGCTAGCCTGAGACACTGCCTATTCAGTTCCAGAAAATACTATTATCAGAGACACTGAGGAGTGAGCGCACAATGTAGAAAGATATATTTATGTTCGCTATGTTTTATGCCAGAATGTCAAGAGAAAATTAGAAATGCACTGTTTCATCTTCCTTATACATTTATGCATGTTGTTGTCTTTGCATGAGAGTATACAGTATGTAAAGCTTCCTGATACACCATATTCCCCTTGGAATTTCTGTGAGTGTCCTAGCTCTACAACTGCATATTGGACTTGAGCTTTTGAGCCCAGGATAATACATGTGTGATGACCACCCTTTTGTGTACATAGCCTATTTTTATTTCAGCAAAACATTTGATACAGGATCATTCGGGAACAGAGGCCACTAGTGACTAGTGGTGTACCACATGGCTGTATATAGGATTCTGTTAAATTATGTAACTGAAGGTTTGGTGGGCAAGTGGGTATGTCTTTAAAAGATAACACAAAGGTTTTGAAAAGAGATAATTTTCTGGGTGGTGGTAGGTGGGGGGTCAGAGACATGGAACATCATTTGATATTGTTGGAAGATAGATCAAAGCAGTGAAAACTGTAGTTCAACATTTTCTAAATAATGCATTGGAGACCTTATTTACAAAATGATATTAATAAGATAGAACAAGAGATGGGTATAAAAATGGTGGAAGGTTAGAGGGCTAAAATATATCAGTATAAGGAAAGACAACAAAGACATGACCTCAATTTGGCAAGAGGAAAGTTCAAAACTAACCTTAGACAGTATTGTTTTACCAAAAGAGTAGTCAATTGCTTGGAACAGACTTCCAGCAGTGGCGGCCACCAACAGTACATGTTAACATGCTACAGTATAAAACAGTATATTAAAAAAGGCAGACTTGATGGACCACTTGGTATTTTCCGGATGTCACTCTAATTAAAAAAGTAACAATATACAAGAAAAAAACATAAAACAACAAAATAATAAAAAAAAAGTATATAGTTAATAGTCAATGTGTCAGACATATGCAGTCATATGTAAATTGTAGTATTATGCTTTGTTGTTCATGAAAGGAGTATAAAAATATAATTTTATTTACTCATTAATCTGATGCTCAAATTTGAGTTGGCGTCACTCAGTCTGAAAGGGACTGTAGGCTTTGTATTTGATGCTGCAGTTCGATATATGTGTATTGCTCACAAGCCCCCTATCTGATAAAGCAGCTGAAATTAAAAAGAATGAGGGATGTTTTACATAACCTAATATATTATGTACAGTACATGGTTAATATGGTTGGAAAAAAGTCAGCTAAAGTTTACCGTTTCACAACTCCGGCATCTTCGGTCCAGGGGAAAGCAAAAATGCATGTAGAACACATGTAAAAGTGTTGTTAAAACTGTCCTGCATTCTTGCATTGTGTTATATTTTAATATACATGTAATACTATATACAGTGTATGTATGTGTGTGTGTCATATATATATATTTATATATTATATATATACCTGTGTGTGTGTGTGTATATGTATATATATATATATATATATATGTGTGTATATGTGTATATATATATATATATATGTGTATATATATATATATATATGTATATGTATATATATGTGTATATATATATATATATATATATATATATATATATATATATATATATATATGTATGCATATATATATATATATATATATAGATATAGAGAAAATGTCTTTTTTTTTTAAAGTTAGGGCAGTGGCTATTCCTACATCCTGTTTAACCTGTTTTAAACATTTTTGTAAAACAAAAATGTGATATGAAAAGTAAAAAACATATAATCTGAAAAAATGTAAAAATAAGTGAACAACAAAAATCTGAATTCACACAACACTAATATAGTAATACATGTATATATTTTGACATTTCCTTGAATTTTTGGTTTAACAATAACGATTTTATAATTTGACAAATGTTTATATTGTTTTCTACCAGGCACTAAAGAACTATGACAGACACGGTGATTGGAAACTCTTCTAACCGTTGGACGTGTCCTAATGACCGACAAATGGGTCTCCGATCCAAGTAAGTGAAAATGAAATCTTTATAAATATAGGAGGTTTTAGAGAAGAGCTGTTTGAAATGATTCCAGTGGAAATAGTAATGTTTGGGAAACACAAGAGCTATGTTCTTCTAAAACGATCTGTAGGAAGCAGGGGAACTTCCAGTTTGGCTTAATGGTGTGTGTATCTGATTTATTTTCACATAGACTTTGTAGTAGCTAGAACGGTTTATTTTTATCCACTCTTCTGACCTGTATGTCATTGATGTCCATAGTAGTTCCTTGTGAGTCTGAGTCTATAGTTGTTGTCCATTGTAGCACCTTGCCAATTCTTTCCCCTCCTTTCTCTCACCCCCAGATTGTGAATGCATGTGTGAAGGGAATGTGCAGAGGATGTTACATTCATCATGTTATAAATAGGGTGAATAGCACAGTAAGATGCTTATTTATTGAACAACAGATGTTGGTGAATGTAGATTAAGATTGCTTGATCCTGTGAACGTGCAGTTGAATCTTCCTGGAGGATGTTTTATGAAAATAGTGAATGATTCCCCAGTGAATAAGCAGTGAATGTTTATTGAGTGTTGCATTCACTGCTTTTTTTAAATTTGCCCCCCATGGGCATCTAAGGCCTAATTATTTTTTGTCATTTTTAAATAAAGGGGTTAGAACCCCCGTCCATGTTTTTGTTCTCTAGTGTGTCACTGCTGAGGAGACTTACCCTCTTTCTTTTACACTGACAATGGTCACCAGGACTGAAAGTGCAAGAAAATACAAAATTTGGAGTCACCAGAACAGGAATAGAGATCAAATCTGTTGATAGGGGAAATTTGTTCTGGGGAGAACTACGTGGGTACCTTACTTGGAAAGATTTCCTCTCGCTTGCTGTGTCTACAGGTCCGGGAGTAAATTCTCTCATTCAGGACCCAGATGGCAAGAAACAAATTGGGCAACGTTTTAACCATTTCTTATTCCTATCCTATATTCTTATACAAAATGAAAAAGAAAAATGTATTTTATTATTTTTTTACTTGTATGTCCTATAGCTGTATGCTGACCTAAAGGAAAGCTGAAAAGATCACAAAAAATGAGAGATGAATAGTCATACTATTAAAGTAATACTCAAATATGTTTAACAAATAAGTAATAAATCAGTAAAACCCTCTAATACGACCTCTCCGGTTTGACTGCTCGTATACCAAAACAGAAGATAAGAAAAATGTGTGTCATATATTTATTAATAATAGGAAACCTGTGTTCCAAAATCTACTGTGGATCTGGAAAAGTTTCAGCATTACCAGCATGGTCTATGTAATAAATAAGCACAGTAATGTAGGGGAGAGGATTCATGAAAATAGAACTAAGCATTTCGTATTTTATTAGGTTAAGTGATCCAAAGTGTGTGTTCACAGCCTGAATGAGTTGCAACACAGCAAGTCATCATACTGGCTCCACTGACAGCTGGTGTTACGAGGTGTGTTCTCTGCAACCTGCACAGTAACATCTGCTGAGACAGTGATCAACACTGTGTAGGCATAATGCCCACTGGGGCAGGTAGCCCCTGAAGGCATTTAGCCAAAGAGAAACCTGTGCCTGCTGCTTCCGTACCATAGGCAGCAGTTTTCAAGATGGAATGGTGAGTTTTAGAATTATGGTCTATACAGTGCAAGCGAGAATTAAATAAAGGGTGCGCAATGAGTGGAGGTAGGGGAGGTGAACCGAGGAGATAGAAATCTTTGCTAGCTTAAAGGGCTCATTACACACGCTTTACCCTTTGAACAGCAATCCCCTGTGGATCATTATCAAGAAGTGTTCAATAGGCATTAAGGAGGTGTTATGCCACCTCCTCACTGCCTGTTTTAGCCCCCTAAACCCCACACCACTGCGCCACTACTGAGTACCTTGCTACCAGTTTTAACCCAGCCCCATTTAGTTGAATGGGTCGCGCTCAGTTGGGGGTACAGACCGCTAAATTTGGTGGGGGTATAACATATCTACACCCCTATATGCTGCCTTTGCAGCCTAAAACCCCATACACGTGGGCCGAATGTCGGGCATCATAGGCCGATTCCATAGAGACTAGCAGGCATTCGGGACGTGGGTACGGCAGCCGTTCCAACAGAAGCTGGCCAAACTTCTGTTCAGCTGGATTCTTTCGAAGGGTCATGACCAAAAAACGTCTACTGACCGGCTACCATTCAGTGCTCTTAGTCAATGATGCTAACAAGAGTGTTCTGGTGGGGGACTGTCCCCCTGTCAGACCACACTAGCACAGCAGGTGAGTACAGAGGAGGGGAGTACAGAGGAGGGGAGTACAGCGGCTCTGTCATGAGCTGTCAGGTTTGGGTTGAACAAAAAAACGAGTAGTGTGCATGAGGCTTAAAGGGGAGCGGGTGGGGGCATTAAAATTGTAAACATGACCTTAAACTGTTGCCTTAATTTCTTGGTAGTAATTTGATTTTGAAGGCATGCAATGGCCAAAACAGTTGGATTTAAATAGCCTCTTAAGGAGCAGTAAAGAAAACTGATACATTTGTTTTTGGCACAGTAATTTTGTTTACAGTGCTGAAAATCTAAATTATTTCGTCAGTAATGTGGACTTCTCCAATTAAGCATTTCACAAATTCCCTGGGAATAAATTAATTCACTCATTTAATTTTTCACATTTTAAATGTGCATATTTTATTAAACCAGAAAATCCCAGGTTAGGAATGTGCTTTCAGTTTATCCAGAGCCACAACTAATTACAAGCTTACAATTAACATTTCATTAAGATATCAGTTTAACGCAGATATGACTTGATAAATCACTCCCATTTAAGTTGAATGCTTTTTCTATATATACATATATATATACATATATATATCCACAAACCCCTAATTAAATGGATCACTCTGTTTTATTGGCTTTTCTCCATGATTAATAAATGGTATTTTGTGCTGTGCGCATTATTCATCTTTGGTAAGTTGGAGTAAAAATGGTTCATTTGTTTAATATTTCTGTTAAACTGCTGAAATCACCCAGATTTATTAAAATCTCAGTCTAATGACTTTGGTTTGCAATTACCCAGATTAGACAATACCATCATTATTTCATCCTGAGCTCACTTACTGAAAATGTGCATATAGAGGCTGCCATTATTGAACTCTCATTTTAAAAATGTTATTTGCTTGAATGCAATATTAACCCCTTCGCACCTAAGGGTAAAACAAATCTAAATGCCTAAGCATAATTTTGCAGCTTTGACATATATTAGTAAACCCGTACATATCATCACAACTACTTTGTACATCCTGGTGGATTATACCACATTTTTTTCAGGACAAATTGGGCTTTCATTTGATGTAAATGGTAATGGATTTTTTTTTATTATCAAAGGAAAACTGGCCCAAAATAGTAAAAAAATATATATATATTAAATTTAGCTGTATGTTTCTCGCTACTACCATAACTCTCCACCAAAGAGCATCCCAAAATAAATTCTTCTGCTCCTGGTGATTGCAGCGATACCACATATGTGTATGTTATTTGTTGTATGTACCCCGTAGTACAGCCCAAAAACATGAGTGCCCATTTTGCTTTTTTTTTTTATCCTACCTAAAACACTGACACTAACTGACACTGATACTAAAAAAATCCTGTGAAAAAAAAATACTGACCCTGATCTTTGACCCTGACCTTGACCCAAACTCTAACCGTGACACTGACCTAGATCAAACCTTGATCTAGGTATTTTTTTGTACTTTTTAGTTTATTTTTTATAATTATTATTTAATTTAATTTTTTTACACACAATATAATTTTTTCTCTGCAAGGAGAGAGAGAGAGAGAGAGAGAGAGAGATACTAAGTATCTCTCTCCTCCATTCACAGAAAATAGGGGGGCTGGCTTCACAGTGACTGATCACTGTGATAGTCAATCAAAGGCTATCACAGCGATCAGGTGACCTGGGATTGGGAGTTCTGGGTCCCAATCGTTAGTACGGGTCTCTGAGAGACCCCAGTCTCTGTGCTGGGAGCGCACCATGCAGCGTGATCCAAGCACAAAGATAGATACGCAATTATGCGGCCCCACGAAAAAAATCCCAGTCCAGTGGGGCCACATATTTGCATACGGCCGGCATGAAGGGGTTAACCATCTTGCGTCGATTAACTTGAACATGTGCTCAAATAGGAACTTATGACTTTTTCTGGCTTTATGATTTAGATCTGGATTCTGGGTTAGCGATGCTTGTCGTGGTGACATGAAAGCTGGTCACAAGACCAGCGGGAGCCAGACAGGCAGGTCCAGGTTCAGGATCAGATGCAAAGTCAGGAACAGGCAGAGGTCGGTAATGTGCTGGCAGCGGGGTATCCGATCAGGAGGCAGAGCTGTAGTCATAAGTCCAAGCTGGGGTCAGTAATGTAGGCAAAAGGCAGATAAACAGGCATGGATGATCCAGGAGGATAGTCAGAGGGAAGCCGGGTTTCAGGAACAAGGTCAGCAGATATGAATAGTAATCAGGAGCACAGGAACAAGCTGAAGACATTCCAGCACTGAAGCTAGGCAGACTCTCAGTTTAAATAGGGCGCCGTGTGCCAGGATAAGTGGGTGCATGCGTGCGCACACTAGCGCACACGCGCAAGCTCTCATGGATGCACCATTGCGCATGCCCATTTCAATCATTGCCCATCTCTGTCTGTGGCTCTGCACATGCGCATTAGCATTAGAGGAACACGGATTAGCAGCTGCTGCATAGGAACGAGCACTTGCTGTACGAGTTCTCTAACAGATGTGGTGGCTGCATTCATTTTTTCAAGCTTTTTTTCCCTTTATTTTCTCCTTTTTTTTAAGCAGAACTAAACTCTTTAAAACATTAAAGCTGTTGTAAAGACTTTCTTCTTACAATAATACACATTGTATACTTACCTGCTATGTGCAATGGTATTGCTCAGAGTGGCCCCGAACCACCTTTTTTTGGGGTCCTCTGGTAGCAATATTAGCTACTCCTCTTCTGTGTGCACACCTATGGGCTTACTCCTGAATTATCAAACCCTTGATAAAGTCACGTGATCTGTGACGCAGCGCGCCGGGACCGGAAGTGCTTCATTTATGTGAAGCTGATTACATAATTACATAGTTACATAGGTTGAAAAAAGACATAAGTCCAACCATAAAAATAAATAAAATAATATCATACAATCTCATATACTCAATCCTTCACCCACAGTTGATCCAGAGGAAGGCGAAAAACCCCAGCAAAGCATGATCCAATTTGCTACAGTAGAGGGAAAAATTCCTTCCTGATCCCTGAGAGGCAATCGGATTTTCCCTGGATCAACTTTACCTATAAATGTCAGTACCCAGTTTTATTATGTACATTTAGGAAATAACCCAGGCCTTTCTTAAATCAATCTACTGAGTGGCCCCGAACCTCCTTCTTTGGGGTCCTCTGCTAGCGATATTAGCTGCTCCTCTTCTGTGTGTGCACCTATGGGCTTAATCCTGAGTTATCAAACACCTTGATAAAGTCCCACAATCTGTGACGCAATGCATCGGGAGGAGCCGGGTGACGTCACTTCTGGTCACGGCCAAGACCAGAAGTTCTTGATTTATGTGAAGCTGATTACATAGTTACATAGTTAGTCAGGTTGAAAAAAGACACAAGTCCATCTAGTTCAACCATAAAAATAAATAAATAAAATAATATCATACAATCCCATATACTCAATCCTTCACCCACAGTTGATCCAGAGGAAGGCGAAAAACCCCAGCAAAGCATGATCCAATTTGCTACAGCAGGGGGAAAAATTCCTTCCTGATCCCCGAGAGGCAATCAGATTTTCCCTGGATCGACTTTACCTATAATGTCAGTACCCAGTTTTATTATGTACATTTAGGAAAGAATCCAGGCCTTTCATAAAGTAATCTACTGACCTGGCCAGAACCACCTCTGGAAGGAGTCTATTCCATATTTTCACAGCTCTTACTGTGAAGAAATCTTTCCGTATTTGGACATGAAATCTCTTTTCCTCTAGACGTAAAGAGTGCCCCCTTATCCTCTGTGTTGACCGTAAAGTGAATAATTCAACACGAAGTTCACTATATGGACCCCTTATTAGGGATGGGCTGTCTGTTCGGGTCAAACATGAGTTCGACTCGAACATTGGCTGTTCGCCCGTTCTCCGAATAGCGAACAATTTGGGGTGTTCGCGGCAAATTTGAAAGCTGCAGAACACCCTTTAAAAGTCTATGGGAGAAATCAAAAGTGCTAATTTTAAAGGTTAATATGCAAGCTTTGGCATAAAAAGTGTTTGGGGACCTGGGTCCTGCCCCAGGGGACATGTATCAATGCAAAAAAAGTTTTAAAAACTGGCTTTTTTTCGGGAGCAGTGATTTAAATAATGCTTAAAGTGAAACAAAAGTGAAATATTCCTTTAAATTTCATACCTGGGGGGTGTCTATAGTATGCCTGTAAAGTGGCGCATGTTTCCCGTGTTTACAACAGTCCGAGAGCAAAATGACATTTCTTAAGGAAAAGAAAGTCATTTAAAAGTACTAGCGGTAGCGCCGCCAGCTATAATGAATTGTCGGGTCTCTGCAATACTCATAAAAGTAATTTAAACAAATTATTATTATTATTATTATTATACAGGATTTATATAGCGCCGACAGTTTACGCAGCGCTTTACAACATTAGGGCAGACAGTACAATTACAATACAATTCAATACAGGAGGAATCAGAGAGACCTGCTCACTAGAGCTTACAATCTAGGAGGGAGGCTCAAGATATACAAAAGGGTAATAGCTGTGGGGGATGAGCTAATGGAGAAAATAGTGCAGTTGTTAGATGGAGGCAGGATAGGCTTCTCTGAAGAGGAAAGATTTCAGGGATCGCCTAAAAGTGGATAAATTTGGAGACAGTCTGACAGATTGGGGTAGGGAATTCCAGAGGATGGGCGAGGCTCGGGAGAAGTCCTGGAAGTGGATATGGGAGGAGGTGATGAGGGAGCTAGAGAGCAGGAGGTCTTGGGAGGAAATGGCCTGGGATTCCCCCACAGTGCATTACCAGGCTCTTTGGGTCTGGTATGACTATTAAGAGGAACCCCGAACCAAAATTTAAAAAAAAAAATGCGTGGGGGTCCCCCCAAATTCCATACCAGGCCCTTCAGGTCTGGTATGGTTATTAAGGGGAACCCCGCACCAAAATTAAAAAACAAAAATGGTGTGGGGGTCCCCCTAAAAATCCATACCAGACTCTTATCCGAGCACGCAACCTGGCAGGCCGCAGGAAAAGAGGGGGGGACGAGAGAGCGCCCCCCCCTCCTGAACCGTACCAGGCCACATGCCCCTAACAAGGGAACCCCCAGATCCCGGCCCCCCTCTGTGTGAAATGGTAATGGGAATGGGGTACAAATGTACCCCTACCATTTCACAAAAAAAGTGTCAAAAATGTTAAAAAAGACGAGACGGTTTTAAACAATTCCTTTATTAATGTCTTCTTCTTTCCCCTTCTTCTTCTTCCATCTTCTTCTGGTCTTCATTCGGTTTTCTTCCTCCATCTTGTTGTTCCCCCGCTTCTTCCTCTTCTTTCTCCGATCCTCTGCTTCTTTCTTCGGTCTTTTCGTCCGCATCTTCCTCCGGCTTCTTCTTCCCCGCTTCGTTCTTCGGACGATCCACATCCATGGGAGGTTCCCGCTGTGTGATGCTTCTGTTCTTCTGACAGTTCTTATATAACTGAGGGAGGGGACACCCGGTGACCCCGCCCCCTCTGACATCATGGGAAAGCCATAGGGAAGTCCCCGTGGAGTCCCCGTGCATCAGACGGGGCGGGGTCACTGGTGAAAACATTAAACATCCAAGATGGATGGGACCATTTCTAAAAAAAAAATCTTCCTTAATTTCAGAACTTCATACCAGATTGGAAGACGCTTATACCAAAATTGAGGATTTAGAAAACAGGTCCCGTCGTTATAATGTCCGCAGACGTGGTCTGCCAGAAACCATCATTGAGCTAGAAAAAGCGGTTCAATGAAAGACCTCTTTCCAGGTGTTTTACCCCTTCAGTTTGGAAATAGGATTCATCGAGCCTTAACTACTCCTAGATCTGATGGACTACAACGCAATGTTATTGCTAAACCTCAGTATTTCCTGTCATGGATCTACAGTAATGTTTGTCTGTCAGCTTACCTCTCCATGTGTTCAGCTTTAGAGGCCAGCCACTCTCACCTGGCTGCTTAAGTAATCTCTCCTCAAAGCATGGCTCCATCCCAGCCCCTATCAGGGAACTCTATATTAACCTGTGCACTGCAAGTCAGCCCTGCTGATCAATATTGTGTGTTTGGCTTCTGTGTGCTACTTGCTGTGTGTTTTACGTCTGATTCCAGTTACCGATCTTGGCTTGTTCTTGACTATCCCTACCTGCTTGTTGCCCCGACCTTTGGCTCTCCTGACTATCCTTTGTTGTCGTAGTCGGCTGCTTCCTCTCTACCTTCCTGTAGTCTACCATGAGCGTGAGCTGGGAGGCCCTAGGGGTCACGACCTGGAGCCAGACTAAAGCTAAATCCACCCCCACCACTGGCCCCTGGCACTTAGATTCCGCTCCCTGGGAAATTTCATGCTCTAGATCCCAGTGTCATTCGTGTTGGTACTACAGAGTACCTGCTCTCCTGTATCACCTAAAGCTCCATCCGCAGCAGACAGCCGTAGGGTCCACTACCTTGTGGTGCACTCCAGACCCCAACGGGGTGCATCTGTCACCTGGACTCAGGTGACCTGACATTTCTGCATAAAGGAAAAAATGATGACTGCTACACAATTCAGACCTGAAATATTGTTCAATGGGTCAACCGTTCAACTTTTTGCAGATCTCACTCCTTCAACAACCCAATGTCATAGAAACCTAAACCCAGTTTTAGAACACCTAATAATTCAACAAATTAATATATTAAATATCGATGGTCTTTTCCATTTTGTCTTTCCTTCTCCTATAAAGGCAAACCATACTCGTTCACTACATTCCAGGAAGGAGAAAAAATCTTACTACATTTGGGCATCCTATTCTGTGATTCCTCAATATTCAAGTCTTCAAATTCGATGGATAGACTGTTATCACCCATTTGGTCCAGCCAGCAAAAATAAAAAAAAATATTCATCAATTACTTGAATAGATGACTAACCATTTATAGGGGAAACATTCATACTGCCTTAAAGCGGTTGTATACCCGCAATTTTTTTTTTTTAACCCTGTAAAGCAAAAGGCATAATGAGCTATACTAGCTCATTATGAAATACTTACCTTAGAACGAGGCGTCAGTATCTTACCTGGTCCACGCCGAGGGAGCTGTCATGTTGCCTCGGCGTGTCTTCCGGGTATCGCGGTTCCAGCGCTGTGAGTGGCTGGAGCCGCGATGTCATCACTCCCGCGCATGCGCGCGGGAGATTCCTTACTCTGCAAGGTCCGGCAGCTGCTGGGCTTCAGCCGAGAATCCCCTGTGCGCATGCGCCGCTGCAGTCAGCGGCGCATAGCAAGGGGAATATCTCCTAAACCGTAAAGGTTTAGTAGATATTTTTTTTACCTACAGGTAAGCCTTATTATAGGCTTACCTGTAGGTAAAAGTCAAAATAAAGACTATACAACCGCTTTAACTCTCAAATGTGAGATTTTTGAGGCCTACTTTCTTACAAGTACCGTATTTATCGGTGTATAACACGCACCCCAAGTTTAGGAGAGAATTTTAAGGAAAAAAACTTTTAGGAGGGAAGTTTAAGGAAAAGAAACTTACATTAAAATGCCCATCAATGCAGCCTCATCAGTGTTCATCTGCAGCCTTGTTAGTGTTCATCTGCAGCGTTGTTAGTGTCATTGCAGCCTTTTCAGTGTCAGTGCAGCCTTGTCAGTGCAGTCTTGTCAGTGCAGCTTTGCCCCAGTGCAGCCTTGTCAGTGCAGCTTTGCCCCAGTGCAGCCTTGTCAGTGCAGCTTTTCCCCAGTGCAGCCTTGTCAGTGCAGCCTTGTCCCCAGTGCAGCCTTGTCAGTGCAGCTTTGCCCCAGTGCAGCCTTGTCAGTGCAGTCTTGTCAGTGCAGCCTTGTCCTAAGTGCAGTCTTGTCAGTGCAGCCTTGTGCTAAGTGCAGTCTTGTCAGTGCAGCCTTGTGCTAAGTGCAGTCTTGTCAGTGCAGCCTTGTGCTAAGTGCAGCCTTGTCCTAAGTGCAGCCTTGTCCTAAGTGCAGCCTTGTCCTAAGTGCAGCCTTGTCAGTGCAGCCTTGTCCCCAGTGCAGCCTTGTCAGTGCAGCCTTGTCAGTGCAGCCTTGTCCCCAGTGCAGCCTTGTCCCCAGTGTCCATGCCTGCCGCCGCCGCCGCCATACACATGCTAGTAGTTTCAAATATGGCGCCGCGGAGTTCGGAGGGACTCGGCGCCGGCGGAACTGAACGAACGCCGCTGAGATACACATACCCGAGTGTATTCGGCTCTTTCCGGCGCCGCTCACAGTCCCGCCCAGTCCCGCCCTATGATGGACATAACACAGGTCCAATGGCAGGACTGGGCGTGACTGTGAACGGCGCCGGAAAGAGCCGAATACACTCGGGTATGTGTATCTCGGCTCTGTGATTTCGGCGGCACTCGTTCAGCACCGCCGAGTCCCTCCGAACTCCGCGGCGCCATATTTAAAACTAGAGAATATGAATGATAACACAAAAACTTTTCTTTCACCCATGGTTAGTGTTTGGCTGAAGCCATTTATTATCAAAATTATCAATCAACTGTGTTTACTCTTTTTAAATCATAATCACAACAGAAACTACCCAAATGACCCTGATAAAAAGTTTACATACACCGGTTTTTAGTACTGTGTATTGCCCCTTTTAACATCAATTACAGCTTGAAGCCTTTTTTGGTATTTGTGGATGAGGCTCTTTATCTTCTCAGATGGTAAAGCTGCCCATTCCTCTGGGCAAAAAGCCTCCAGTTCCTGTAAATTCTTGGGCTGTCTTGCATGAACTGCATGTTTTGAGATCTCAGAGTGGCTCAATGATATTGAGGTCAGGAGATGGCCACTCCAGAACCTTCTGGAGATTCATTTTATTCTGCTTTAGCCAATGATAGGTCGATTCGGCCTTGTGTTTTGGATCATTGTCATGTTGGAATATCCAAGTACATCCCATGCGCAGCTTCCTGGTTGATGAATGCAAATTTTCCTCCGGTATTTTTTGATAACATACTACATTCATCTTGCCATCAATTTTGACCAAATTTCCTGTGCCTTTGTAGCTCACACGTCCCCAAAACATCAGATTCATCTCCATGTTTCACAGTAGGGATGGTGTACCTTTCATCATAGGCCTTGTTGACTCCTCTCCAAATGTAGCGTTTATGGTTGTGACCAAAAAGCTACATTTTTGGTCTCATCACTCCAGATGACTTTGTGCCAAGAGGTTTGAGGCTTGTCTCTGTGCTGTTTGGCGTATTGTAAGCGGGATACTTTGTGGCATTTGCGTAGTAATGGCTTTCGTCTGGCGACTCCACCATGCAGCCTATCTTTCTTCAAGTGCCTCCTTATTGTGCATCTTGAAACAGCAACACCACGTGTATTCAGAGAGTCCTGTATTGCACCTGAAGTTATTTGTGTGTTTTTTCCTTGCGTCCCGAACATTTTCCTGGCAGTTGTGGCTGAAAGTTTAGTTGGTCTACCTTTCAACAGAACCCCTCATTTTCCACTTCTCGATTAGAGTTTTAACACTGCTGGTTGGCATTCTCAATTCCTTGGATATCTTTTTATATCCCTTTCCTGTTTTATACAGTTTAACTACATTTTCCTGCAGATCCTTTGACAATGCTTGTGCTTTCCCCATGACTCAGAATCCAGAAACGTCAGTGCAGCACTGGATGAAAGATGCAAGGGTCTGGCAGGAGTCCAAAAACGAATTGCCCTTTTATACACACACACACTAATTACAAGCAAACAGATCACAGGTGAGGATGGTTACCTTTAATAGCCATTCAAATCCCTTTGTGTCAACTTGTGTGCATGTTATCAGGTCAAAATCACCAAGGGTATGTAAACCTTTGATCAGGGTCACTAAAGTTTCTGTTTTAGTGTTTGGCTGAAGCCATTTATTATCAATCAACTGTGTTTACTCTTTTTAAATCGTATTGACAACAGAAACTACCCCAATGTCATTACAATTTAAAAAGAGTAAACACAGTTGACTGATAATAAATGGCTTCAGCCAAACACTATTATTATTATTATTTAAGGTACTTATATAGCGCCGTCAATTTACACAGCGCTTTACATATACATTGTACATTCACATCGGTCCCTACCCTCAAGGAGCTTATAATCTAAGGTTGCTAACTCACATTCATATACTAGGGCCAATTTAGACAGAAGCCAATAAACCTACCAGCATGTCTTTGGAGTGTGGGAGGAAACCGGAGTACCCGGAGGAAACCCACGCAGGCACAGGGAGTACATGCAAACTCCAGGCAGGTAGTGTCGTCGTTGGGATTCGAACCAGCGACCCTTTTTACTGCTAGGCGAGAGTGCTATCCACTACACCACTGTGCTACCCATGAGTGAAAGAAAAGTTGTTGTGTTATCATTCATATTCTCTGAAAAATGGCCAAGAAATCATAAATTCTGCCAGGGTATGTAAACTTATGAGCACAACTGTAAATGGCCTACACCTATAGCAAGGGCTGTATTCAACTTTAGTCAGAGCTGCACAGTTTGTTTTTATCTACAGATGTCCCTTATCTGCATAGGCAGTTTTGTGGTAAAGGTGAACTATCCCTTTAAGCTAGCAATTTCTGAAGGAGGTTAACAATGGCAGTCCCCATATTTGTCACATGACAGGTTTACATAAAGTGGTATTAAACCCAAAACCAAATGTAATATGTTGCAGTTTACCAATCATACAGAATATAGAACACAGAACACTTTAATAATCCCAAAAGGAAATTGTTACAACACAGACACACTTAACAAAGACAACACAAGATCACAACAATAGACTGAACAAGATGCAAAAACACAACAAAATTACCAATAACAGCCATTAACACCAAATAACACAATTAAAACTACACTACAAATAAAACATCCATACAATTAAAATACAACATAGAATAAATAACAGATTAAAATTACAGGCAAACTACCAAATACAAATACAAATAATACACCACTTTCTCTAACACCACCCCAGATAATAACCAACACAATACCAACGTACTATTAAAACAACACAAAATCCTGATCATAAACAACCAGAATTAAATCTTCACCTCCAGTCCTCACAGAAAATAATTATATATCTCGATCACCACAGGCAAAAATGATTTCCTGTGTCGCTCTGTAGTGCATTGTGGGTGTAATAATCTGTCACTGATGGTACTCCGCAGACTGACCAGCTTATTGTGGAGTGAGTGGGAGGAGTTGTCCAAGATAGAACTTAACTTGAACAACATTCTCCTCTCCAACACTGTTGTAAAAAACTCCAATTCCAATTCAACAACATCACTGGCCTTGTGAATCAGTTTGTAGAGTCTGTTGGTGTCGGACACCCTAAGCCTGCTTCCTCAGCATGCCACTGCATACAGGAGAGCGCTGACCACCACAGACTCCTAAAACATCTTCAGCATCATCCGACAGATGTTAAAGGACCTCAGTCTCCTCAAAAAGTAGAGGCAGCTCCGCTCCTTCCTATAGAGCACCTCAGTGTTCTTGCTCCAGTCTAGCTTATTATCTATATGTACCCCCAGATACTTGTAACTCTCTACTACCTCCACATCCACTCCTCGGATAGAGATTGGGGTCACTGGTGACTTCCTCTTTCTGAAATCCACAACCAGCTCCTTTGTCTTTGTCACATTTAGATACAGATGATTAACCACACACCATGTGACAAAGTTCCCCACCATAGTTCTATACTCCGTCTCTTCCCCAACGCTGATACATCCCACTACAGCAGAGTCATCAGAAAACCTCTGAAGGTGGTAAGACTCTGTCTGGTAGCTGAAATCAGTGGTGGTAAAGACCCGTTGAACACTCCCCAGCTGGTCTGTACATGCCCCAAGCACCCTGGAGCTAACTCCATCAGGGCCTGCTGATTTTACTGCCTTAAATCTCTTCAAATGTCTACTCGCCTGATCAACTGTAAAAGACATTGATGCACTTTCCCCCTAAAGGAGGAGTAGAGTTGTTCTTATAAAAAGAACAACCAGTAAAAGTATCCAATATGGTTGAATCAGAACACACATTAAAGGATGAAGGACATCTAGTATGAGTAGAGGAAAGTCTTTCCGCAACTCTGCTCTCCTACAGCTTTGTGTTGAATCTGAGGAAGTTAAAGCCAGGGCCTCAGAATCAAACCTATTAAAAAATGGTTCAGTTAATTTGCCCTCTCCACATCACCCCTAGTCCCTCCACCAACCTGCTTAAGACCTGTAATAGTTCTAATGTCACTCCAGATCTCTCTCACTTTGTTTTGCTGGAGTTTCCACTCCAGCTTTCTCCTATATTTCTCCTTATGCCGCGTACACACGGTCGGACTTTCCGGCATACTTGGTCCGGCGGACCAGAGTGTGCCGGCCAATCCGCCCGTGTGTAGGCTCCGGCGGACTTTTCCCCAAAAGCCCGCCGGACCAAGATTTGAAACATGTTTTAAATCTTTCAGTCGGACTCAGTTTCGGGCGGAAAGTCCGCTCGTCTGTGTGCTGGTCCAACGGAAAGCCCGCTCGTGTGTATGCTGGTCCGACAGACCAGATACGACGCGAGGGCAGGGTATTGCATTTCGCGCTCGCTGCAATAGGAAAAACAAATTTTCCTATTGCGGCGAGCGCGGGTCATGCCAGGCCCTTGGGTCTGGTATGGATTATAAAGGGAAACCCCTACGCCAAAAAACCGGCGTGGGGTCCCCCCTAAAATCCATACCAGACCCCGATCCGAGCACGCAGCCCGGCCGGTCAGGAAAGGGGGTGGGGACGAGCGAGCGCCCCCCCCCTCCTGAACCGTACCAGGCCGCATGCCCTCAACATGGGGGGGTGGGTGCTTTGGGGGAGGGGGGCGCCCTGCAGGCCCCCCCTCACCCCAAAGCACCTTGTCCCCATGTTGATGAGGACAAGGGCCTCTTCCCGACAACCCTGGCCGTTGGTTGTCGGGGTCTGCGGGCGGGGGGCTTATCGGAATCTGGGAGCCCCCTTTAATAAGGGGGCCCCCAGATCCCGGCCCCCCACCCTATGTGAATGAGTATGGGGTACATGGTACCCCTACCCATTCACCTAGGGAAAAAGTGTAAATAATAAAACACTACACAGGTTTTTAAAATATTTTATTAAACAGCTCCGGGGGGATCTTCCTCCGGCTTCGGGGGTCTTCTTCCGGCTTCGGGGGTCCCTCCGGTTCATCTTCTTCCGGCGTCCAGTTGGTTCTTCTCCGCTCTCTTCTCCCGGTGTTCCAGTTCTTCGGCCGGCTCCTCCGCTGTCTTCAGGTAGCTCTCTTGCCAGCGGAGGTCCGGACTTCTGGGCTTCTTGGCTTCTGGGCTTCTCTTCTCTAGATGTTGACACGCTGCTCTCTCCGGCTGGACTGCTCTCCGAGGGCTGCGTTGTGACTTATATAGGCGGAGACCCCGCCCCCTTTTGATGTCACAGTCCCTGGGCATGCTGGGACTGTGACGTTTTAGGGGGCGTAGTCAACATCACCCAGTGACCACGCAGGGCGCCCCCTCCCCCAAAGCACCCACCCCCCCATGTTGAGGGCATGCGGCCTGGTACGGTTCAGGAGGGGGGGGGGGGGCGCTCGCTCGTCCCCACCCCCTTTCCTGACCGGCCAGGCTGCGTGCTCGGATCGGGGTCTGGTAGGGATTTTAGGGGGGACCCCACGCCGTTTTTTCGGCGTAGGGGCTTCCCTTTATAATCCATACCAGACCTAAGGGCCTGGTATGACCCGCGACGGGGCTCACAAGGTGTCAATCTCGCCGATAAAAGCGGCAAGATTGACACCCTTTGCTAGTCCCGTCGCACCTGAGTCACGTTCAAAATGAACGGACTTGTCCGTGTGTGGGCAAGTCCGTTCATTCTGAAAGTCCGCCGTAACTCCGGCGAAAGTCCGTCGGAAAGACGGGCGGACTTAGCCCGCCGCAAAGTCCGGTCGTGTGTGGGCAAGTCCGTCCGTTTTAAAGTCCGGCGCACCTGGCGGACAAAGTCCATCAGAAAGTGTGCCGGACCAAGTAGGATAGAAAGTCCGACCGTGTGTACGCGGCATTAGCCTCTCTAATCTTTATCCTCAGGTCCCTCTGAATCATTTTTAACTCCTCCCTATTACCCATGCTAAAAGCCATCTTCTTGGAGTTAAGAATATCCTTCATATCCCTAGTTACCCACAATGTTTTTATGTGAATAACCATGAACAATTCTTGTTGGAATAATAGAATCTACACAGAAATTAATATAATGTGTTATGCACTCAGTAAGCCCATCAATGTTCCTTCCATGTTGCTCACAGAGTGCATTCCAATCTGTTGCCTCATTAGATGTGGTGGCTGCATTAGTTTCCTTTTGTCCCTCTGTTTTCACCTGGTGATTTGGCCAGTTACACACCTCCTATATTAGAGTGCCCCTGCGCTGGATGAAGGCACACAGGGGCACCTTTTGGACATCATAATTTTCATACCGGGGGAGGGCAATGCTAGAAGTGCTAGCAGATTTAGGTACACTAAGCATATTGAGACCAAACTCCAGCTTACATCTTCTAAGCACTTACAGCAACAGTTTTTTATCCTTTTGGGGTAAAGTTTTTAATAAATAAAAGCTACTCATTGTAAGCACCACTGTCAGTGTTAAATGGTTTGTCTCATCCCTTTAACTGCTACATCTGTGAGAGAGTTTGTTCTTTTGAAATACAATACCCCTGACCCTCTGTCTGTACAGTGCTGATTGGCCCTGTGCTGATCATATGCACTCTCCCAATACACACCAAACTGAGCATGTGCAGCTTGACTCCAGTAACTCTGTCTTATCCGGACCTGTTCTGGAGTCAGTGGAAGAAGAGGAGGATCTGTGCATACAAAATCAAACAGCCTTTTTACACAATGCAGAGGATTAACCCCTTTGGTTCCACAGTGAGTATAACAAGCCTGCTTTACTGCATATACAGACTAACTTTACTGTTGTAGGTTTAGTAACACTTTAAGGGAAAGAAAGCCTAAAAAAGAAAACTACTGCAGCCACCACATCTAGGAATTGGTAAGCTTTTAGGTTTAATGCTGCTTTAAACATGTCTCCTCTGGGGAAGTGCATTAGTGAAGTGATGACCACTCTTTCATACCCAATAGATTTTGCATTGGAAGTACATTTAAAAATATTTTGTTATACTACAGTATACCTTTTTTTATTTATTTGTGTTTTTTTTTTTGGATCATTTTACACTTTAGTTTAATAATAGATTTGGATGCATATATTTTTATTTAATACGTTTTAATTAAAAAAGAATTTGGAAAAAATTGAAAATTCAAGGGTTCCTGTAATTTTACCCAAAACAGGATTTACATTGGTTTAGCCTCAGATATTAACCTCAAAACAATCTACAAAATCATCTGTAGCATAATGCGTATGGTATGTTTGTATGTCATGTTTTTTCCTTTTAATTTAGGTGATATTATTCTTTTTTTTTTTTTTTTTCAGTTACCCAATTCAAACAGGAAAATATTTTGCATAAATCACACTTGTAACGTTTAATAAAAGGGATTTAGCAGACAGGCATTAGTTCCGCGGTGTCATTTTCACAAATTTTACAAATACAAAGATACTAAATGACATTGCGCACGCTTGCATGAGTGTTTGACGCTCACGCAAATGTCATTATGTCCGATACATTTATCTCTTGTACTGAGCAGTTATCCTCCCCAACCCACCACAGTCACTAACTGTTCTTTAAACAGCACCTGGGAAGAAATGCAACCACAGTAGTGTTTTAAATCCGCATCTGAATGTTTTTAGCAGAGGTGCAGTATCTAGCAAAATCTGCTATTGCATAGCGGCATACCTCAATAGGAGCAAGTAATGAGAAAACTCTTGCCTTGCACCTTGGTACCAGCACTGGTGAAGCGTTGGCTGTCATTTCTAGACCACTTTCACTTGTCAACTAAATAAGGTCGTTTGCTTATGTTGGTTGTGGGAGCAGATGAATTATTTTTTTCCCCCCATTTTCTAAAAACAATGATGTGACTACTAGTACATAGGACCGTATTCAAAAGAATAAAAAATGGGAATCCCACCTAGTAAAGAGGTGTAGTACTCACCCTGTATATAAGGATTACCTATAGCCAAAAAACAAAACAAGAAACAAAGACTGTATACTCCCAACTGAGTTAACTACATGTTTACTACATAACACTATACAAATTGCGCTAGCAAAAAGAGGAATCCCCTACCATCCTCATAACCTCCCAGAAAAGCCCCCACCTAGACTAACCCAAAAATCTCACCCTGCATACTGGGACAAGATTACACCACCTCTCGTAAGCCAATCGAGGGGTAGGGGATGCAGACCCAGCAGGGAGCTGAGCCCACCCTCTCCAAAACAACCATCCCCCGCACTCAAAAAATAGCTCTAATAGCTTGTTTTGGAGAGGGTGGGCTCAGCTCCCTGCTAAGACTGCATCCCCTACCCTACCCCTCACTTGGCTTACGAGAGGTGGTGAAATCTTGTCACAGTACGCAGGGTGAGATTTTTGGGTTAGTCTAGGTGGGGGCTTTTCTGGGAGGTTATGAGGATGGTAGGGGATTCCGCTTTTTGCTAGCGCAATTTGTAAAGTGTTCTGTAATAAGCATGTAGTTAACTCAGTTGGGAGTGTACAGTCTCTTTGGCTATAGAATATAGGACAGAACCTCAACCATTTTTTGTGCTGCCCTCACTTGGTAGAACTTTGCATTTATAAAAGTTACCCTTTAATGTAAAATACCTAGAGCTCTGCAGCCCTCAGTACTTGCCAGGTTTGCTGGGCTTTTTTCTTTTAAAGTGTGTAGTCGTGCTGTTTTTCATCTGTGAATGTGGACTTTTACCCAGTTCATGCTTTAGGGTGGCTTTATTCCCTTGCAGAGTTTTATGGAGCCATCTCAGCATGTGCACTCCTAACATGTGTCCATACACAGCCTACATCTATATATTCAAAAGCCTACAGCAACAAACCATTCCCTCCTTTTACTAAGTTGATTGACAGCAGACCCAGTCTCTTCATTTGACTAGTAAACAAGAAAGGAATGTAGGACTTTGAACGAGGCAATTGACTTGTGGAAGTAGAGTGGTTGGTAAACATTATTTATTCATGACAATAGTATGAAACAAGTAAAAAAGTAATTTCATATACACATGCGCACACGGCATGAACATAATGGATACATCAATATATATATATGTCAGCTTGGCAGCACATGAGAAGTAACTAATGTTGATAAAATGGTATAAATACATATACAATCAGGTCCATAAATATTGGGACAGCGACACAATTCTAACAAGATGTCCTTTAACTGCAGACTTTCAGCTTTAATTTGAGGGTATTTACATCCAAATCAGGTGAACGATGTAGGAATTACAACAGTTTGTATATGTGCCTCCCACTTTTTAAGGGACCAAAAGTAATGGGACAGATTAACAATCATCCATCAAACTTTCACTTTTTAATACTTGGTTGCCAATCCTTTGCAGTCAATTACAGCCTGAAGTCTGGAACACATAGACATCACCAGACGCTGGGTTTCATCCCTGGTGATGCTCTGCCAGGCCTCTACTGCAACTGTCTTCAGTTCCTGCTTGTTCTTGGGGCATTTTCCCTTCAGTTTTGTCTTCAGCAAGTGAAATGCATGCTCAATCGGATTCAGGTCAGGTGATTGACTTGGCCATTGCATAACATTCCACTTCTTTCCCTTAAAAAACTCTTTGGTTGCTTTCGCAGTATGCTTCGGGTCATTGTCCATTGGCAGACATACATGCCCACGCCATGACACTACCACCACCATGCTTCACTGATGAGGTGATATGCTTTGGATCATGAGCAGTTCCTTTCCTTCTCCATACTCTTCTCTTCCCATCACTCTGGTACAAGTTGATATTGGTCTCATCTGTCTATAGCAGGGGTCTCAAACTGGCGGCCCTCCAGCTGTTGCGAAACTACAAGTCCCATGAGGCATTGCAAGGCTGACAGTTACAAGCATGACTCCCTCATGCAGAGGCATGATGGGACTTGTAGGTTAGCAACAGCTGAAGGGCCACAAGTTTGAGACCCCTGGTCTATAGGATGTTGTTTCAGAACTGTGAAGGCTTTTTTAGATGTTCTTTGGCAAACTCTAATCTGGCCTTCCTGTTTTTGAGGCTCACCAATGGTTTACATCATGTGTTGAACCCTCTGTATTCACTCTGGTGAATTCTTCTCTTGATTGTTGACTTTGACACACATACACCTACCTCCTGGAGAGTGTTCTTGATCTGGCCAACTGTTGTGAATGGGGTTTTCTTCATCAGGGGAGGAATTCTTCGGTCATCCACCACAGTTGTTTTCCGTGGTCTTCCAGGTCTTTTGGTGTTGCTGAGCTCACCGGTGCATTCTTTCTTTTTAAGGATGTTCCAAACAGTTGATTTGGCCACACCTAATGTTTTTGCTATCTGTCTGATGGGTTTGTTTTGTTTTTGTCAGCCTAATGATGGCTTGCTTCACTGATAGTGACAGCTCTTTGGATCTCATATTGAGAGTTGACAGCAACAGATTCCAAATGCAAATAGCACACTTGAAATTAACTCTGGACCTTTTATCTGCTCCTTGTAAATGGGATAATGAGAGAATAACACACACCTGGCCATGGAACAGCTGAGCAGCCAACTGTCCCATTACTTTTGGTCCCTTAAAAAGTGGGAGGCACATGTAGAAACTGTTGTAATTTCTACACCAATCACCTGATTTGGATGTAAATACCCTCTAATTAAAGCTGAAAGCCTGCAGTTAAAGCACATCTTGTTCGTTTCATTCCAAATCCATTGTGGTGGTGTATAGAGCCAAAAAGATTAGAATTGTGTTGATGTCCCAATATTTATGGACCTGACTGTATGTACACATGTCATAGAAACGGCATTTGGCAATAAGATGAATGATATCAATCTTGAGCATGATTAATAGTAAATAAAGTGGAACCTCGGATTATGAGCATAATCCGTTCCAGGAGTATGCTCGTAATCCAAAGTACTTGCATATCAAAGCGAGTTTTCCCATTGAAGTCAATGAAAACGAAAATAATTTGTTCCGCATTGTCCTCAATGGGATGCAATACCGCATGCGGCCAGAGGCGGGGGGCACCGGAGAGCCTCGGAAACGGCCGAAAAGGCCCGAGGACACTTCGGCTGACCTCGGCAAACCTTGGAAAGACTGCCTACCCGAGATTTGCCGAGGTCAGCCGTGCTGTCCTTGGGGCTTTCCGTGCATTTCCGAACGGCGCCGATCGCAGCAGTTCGGTTCTGCTCGGCTCCGGCGCCCCCCACCTCAGGCCAAAAGCGGTACTGCACACCGCTTTGGCCTGAATCATGCTCCTTTTGCAAGACAACACTCGCAAACCGAGTTATGATTTTTAAAAATACAGTGCTCATATTGCGAAACGCTCGTTAACCAAGTTACTCGCAATCCAAGGTTCCACTGTATAGTACAAGATATTTCCTATTAACAGGCATTGGTACACCATATGCAACAGAGCTGGTGTAAAAAGATACACATACCCATTACTAATTACATAGTATTCATTGCATTTTGAATGTATAAAAAGTATATATGGGCCAGTGAATAGGTAATGAGCCAGACTTGACTGCCATGCCATTCATCAGGAGTTGGGTACAGAGATAAACTGTAAATACAAATGGATATGTAGTATTAGTTAATATATTCTACCCTTAAGGGGAGAAAATACCTCATGGGGATAAAGGAGTCTATACTCACAGGTTGGCTAAAGCACTGTGCTTGGCTAGCATCTATGAAGATGGAACCCCAAACTGGTTGTCTGTTCCAGAGCGGAGGCAAGGAACCCAGCCCCGGCCAAAAAAAATCCAGATAGCATGCCCGATCGCCACAACACATTCCACATGTGTGGGGATGATTGTAGATAATTGCAGATAATGCAGATTGTTATTTATTAAAGGAAAATCCACTTTGCACTGCAAGTGTACTTGGAAGTGCAGTCGCTATAGATCCAAGGGGGACACGCAAGGAAAATAAAAAACAGCATTTTAGCTTGCACATGATTGGATGATAAAATCAGCAGATCTACCCCTTAAATTTAGATCGACTGCACTTCCAACTGTACTTTCAGTGCACTTTCAACACATAGTGAAATGATAAGGCAATCAAGCTCACCTGCTTATGTAATCCAGGTGTGGGGTGAGTCCCCGACCAACATCAAGCACAATGTCAAATGAGAATAGGAGTTGAGAGTGAGATCCACCACCGGCGCAAGCGCCAAAGTGGACCCACGCCAACCCCATCTCCGGCCTGAGATGAACTGAGAACGTGTCTGCATCATTTGACTAGTACCGTCTGACATGATCAGTGTTTGCGCTTTCCAACCTGGAAATTCACAAAAAATGTAAGTGTTGTACAAAAATGTACAATATAGAATGCTCTGAGTAACCTTTCACTCCTTAGGCTGAGTGGGTTAAGTAAAAAAAAACCGAACATTTATTACTACTTTAAAACACTCCCTGTAATGTAAATAAGTCAGGTCTACAGTGGGTATAGAAAAGAATAAACTCCTTTAACCACTTTAGCTCCGGAAGGTTTACCCCCCCCCCCCCCCCCCTTCATGGCCAGGCCATTTTTTTTACGATACGGCACTGCATTACTTTAACTGACAATTGCGTGGTCGTGCGACATTGTACCCAAACAAAATTGATGTCCTTTTTTTCCCACAAATAGAATTTTCTTTTGGTGGTATTTGATCACCTCTGCAGTTTTTATTTTTTGCGCTATAAACAAAAAAAGACCGACAATTTTGAAAAAAAAAAAACTATATTTTTGATTTTCTGCTATTAAACATATCCAATAAAAAATAAATAAAATCCCAATAAGCGTATATTGATTGGTTTGCGCAAAAGTTATAGCCTCTACAAACTATGGCATATATTTATGGAATTTTCATTTAATTATTTATTTTATATTAGTAATGGTGGTAATCAGCGACTTATAGCAGGACTGCAACATTGCAGCTGACAAATCGGACACTAGTTGACACTATTGACACTTTTTTGAGGACCAGTGACAGTGCTAAAAGTATGCACTGCCCCTGTACTAATGACACGGGCAGGGTAAAGGGTTAACATCGGTGGCGATCAAAGCGTTAAATGTGCGCCTAAAATGTGCGCCTAAAATGTGCTTACTCACTGTGTGGGATGTGCTTGTACTATGGGAAGGCAAAGATCGGAGTTCCTGCTTTGCAGAAACACAGGGTCACTATGTAGCCTACTGACAGAACAGCAGTCTGCCTTGTTTACATAGTATGTAAGAGTTAATGCTCTTCTCTGCATTTCCCTACCATACTTGGCTCCATATTTCAATACTGTGAATTCTGGAAGCTGACACTTCTAGGTGAGTGAAGTGTTATCTATTTTTAAGCAGTAAAGGAAAAAAGGGCAGAGATCAAACTGATGCTTTTTTTTTCAAATAAACTGCTGGCATGAACTAGAGACGGCAACCTAAAAATTAAAGGAGAGGTGTCTGGCTTCATGATGCAGAATGTTAAATTCGAAGCATCTGGGGAGGGCCAGAGCGCCGAGGTACTTTACATATAATGAAATATGTTATTTTTATGACAGAATTCTACAATGCCCAATTTGTGTTGTGTCCTTTTATACTTTGGGGTTCATTTACTAAAAGCAAATAGACTGTGCACTTTGCAAAGTGCAATTGCACTCTTCAAGAGCAGTTTCTCCAGAGCTTAGTAAATAAGCAGAAGCTCTGCTGACTTTCGTCATCCAATCATGTGCAAGCAAAAATGCTGTTTTTTTTAATTTCTCCTTGCACGTGATTGGGTATTCTTTGCAAAGTGAGCCGTTACCTCATTTACTAAGCTCTGGGGCAATTGCAGGTTGCAACTGTACTTTGCAAAGTGCACAGTCTATTTGCCTTTAGTAAATCAACTCCTTTGAATTTATATGTTGGCAGCACATATGGTACAACCCTGACATGCAGTTCTCAATGCTATCAATAGATATTGTAAAATTCCTAAAGAGAAATACAACCTAGATTTGTCATGATACTTTAAAGCTAATGACCATTCTACCTTTCTTTGCTTAAAGTTTCTTAGAAAAGTGTATTTTTCATAGTCCAAACTGGGTCACATTTAAACAACCCCCCCCCCCCCGTTTCTCTACAGGTCCAAATGTGTCCATTGTTCTAATTCTTACCTGTGCATTATGTTACCATTATTTCTGCAAGCAACATATGCTTTTTTTAACTTAACAGAAGTAAAACATAAACCTTTTGCATACTATAAGTTCAGCAGTTATTACGACCAGTTTACTTTTAGTTCTCCTAAGGTCTTATTAGGACAACTGAGCTGTGGATTCAGAGGAAGAGAAAGAAGAACCCAAGAGACAATACAGCTAATTATGTTTTAATGGAAAGGAAAATTCCTTTCTGACACTCCATATGACAATTATTTTTCCCCTTCCTCTTCTTAAAAATTTCCATTAGTCACTCTCTCTGTGCTTTCTGTCTTTGTATAATCTTTGACCCCTTTTGTTTCTATTTCAATAAGTTTTAATTAGATTTAGTAAGAGGTAAGTAAGGAGTTACAACACAAAGTGCAACTACAAAATATAGAAAAACAGCAAGAGCAATAAGGCACCAGGAACGATAAACAATGTGCACAGGTTACTCAGAATACACAGAGCCCTAATATGGAAGAGTACTGTTGGACATCAGGTGTTATCGTTATAACAGTAATCAGCCATAATTTAAGAAGGGTGACCAATATGGCAACAGGAATATCTCTTGACATGCTAAATGCAAGTGTAAGTTCTATATATTACCTATGATAACCAAAGGGAGGATATGATACATAATAAGGAAGGTAGGAAATGTGCAGCGGCAATGCATGATCAAGATCTAGTGCAGAGGGTGAAAACAAGGTGGGAGGAAAGAGAGGAGAAGAGAGAGAGAGAGAGAGAGAGAGAGAGAGAGAGAGAGAGAGAAGAGGAAGAAGGTTGCATCGATTCCTTGTCTGATTCTTGAGGGGGTTATTTACTAAAGGCAAATCCACTTTGCACTACAAGTGCAAACTACAAGTGCAAAATGCACTTGAAATTGCACTGAAAGTGCACTTGGAAGTGAAGTCGCTGTAGATCCGAGGGGGACATGCAAGGAAGATAAAAAAAACAGCATTTTAGCTTGCACATGACTGGATAATAAAATCAGCAGAGCTTCCCCTCATTTCAGATCTACCCCTCAAATTTCTTTCAAGTGCACTTTGCACTTGTAGTTTGCACTTGTAGTGCAAAGTGGATTTGCCTTTCGGAAATAACCCCCTTGGTGTCACTCCTCATTTACTCTTCAGTGTACAACATGCAGGGGGTTATTTACAAAAAGCAAATCCACTTTGCAATACAAATGCAAACTGCAAGTGCAAAGTGCGCTTGAAATTGCATTGAAAGTGCACTTGGAAGTGCAGTCGCTGTAAATCTGAGGGGTAGATCTAAAATGAGGGGAAGCTCTGCTGATTTTATCATCCAATCATGTGCAAGCTAAAATGCAGTTTTTTTTATTTTCTTTGCATGTCCCCTTCAGATCTACAGTGACTGCACTTCCAAGTGCACTTTCAGTGCAATTTCAAGTGCACTTTGCACTTGTAGTGCAAAGTGGATTTGCCTTTATTAAATAACCCCCACAGTGTCTGAAACTGGTAAATCCTGCTGTAAATTGAATGGACATACTTTTCCTTTCTTATGTATCTTTGTATTGTTAAAAAATCTTAACAAAATCAGTTGAACATAAATAATGAACAAAATTAAACTCAAACAACAAAAAAACTAGCAGTACTTTATCTATATATAAAACATACCAAATTGAGTTTAGCCTGCTGTATTCCGCTGCACAGCAACTCTCAAGCACAGAGAAAAGAGGGAGGGTCAGCAATCTGAGCCAATCAGTTGTCACATGTTTACAGAAGATGGGAGCAGATAGATGACCTCGTTTGTCTGGTTCTGCTCCTTCCACTTACAGGCTGAGGATAGAACCAAGCTTTATTGCTCAAATGCAGCAGAGAAAAGTCAGGTCTCCTGGTTGGCTATGTTGTCTTATGGGGCTGTGAAAACTCAAGGCTGGATGGACCGAAGGATCACTTCCAAATATGTATGTCACTGGTGGGTACAGCTGTATTCCTGGAGTACCAGTGTAATATTAGGTGTACATGGGTTTATGGAGACCACCTGTACTCTATCTACCTCTGGTTGGGGTCAGTATGGCAAGAAAGGGTGTCAAAAGGACTCCTTCAACCTGCTACTTTTAGATTTTCCTTCCCTACCCTAACCCTATGAGCAGGCCCTAAACCTTTGTCTCCAGACCAATTTTTTTTTTGTTCTTAAGTTGTTCTTTAGATCTCTATTTGTAATCATTATCAGTTGTATGTCATAGATGCATAGACATTGTAGTGTATACAGTCACAATATAGATTAAAACTGGTAAAACAGGTAGATCCAAATACTGGTTCAGAACCATCTTCCCGTAGTTGCAGATTGTATTGACACACATTTTTATATCCCTAGGCTAATATTTCCATCAGTGAGCCGGATTTCTACCACTTAAACCTGTATCTACTTAATCTTTGAAGCATAAAGCAGCACTGCTTTACTCGGATTGCTTCTCTCCCAGAGAACATTTCCTTGTTTTACTGGCCGTGACCAGGCTTAGAATTAAAGTGGCAATATGTACCCAAGCACATATGAGATAACTGTATATCTACTGATTACAGGGAAAAATGTGTGGTCAATAATTACATAAAGAAATTCTGCCCAGGCTATTCATCAGAGCTTACAGTATATCCCCTGAGATCATGTTTTATCTGTCACTCCTATTGCTTGCATGCCTTGCATTTCAGATGCTCAAAAGTGATGAATTCAGAGAGTGCTCCCTGTTTTACATGGAAATTATTTCTCACGGATATGCAAAAAAAAAAAAAAGAAAATGTCTCCCTCTCCCATTCTTTACCATTCTGTCTTTTTTTTTTTTTTAATTTTCTGCCATTTTTTCTCATGACCCATTTACTCAGTAGGTGCAGAATGTATACACATTCATATAGAAGCTGTGAAGAGAATACAGGCATACCCCACTTTTAAGTACACAATGGGGTTTATTTACTAAAGCTGGAAAGTGCAAAATCAGGCTCACTTCTGCATAGAAACCAATGAGCTTCTAACCCCAGCTTGTTCAATTAAGCTTTGGTAATAAAACCTGGAAGCTCATTGTTTCTATGCAGAAGTGAGCCTGATTTTGCACTTTCCAGCTTTAGTAAATAAACCCCATTGTGTACTTAAAAGTGGGGTATGCCTGTATACATTGCTTCACACGTGCCTATATATTTATGATAGATTCCAGAAGCATGCTGGCTTAAAAAAGTGCCAGTTCTTTTGGCAGAAAAAAATGCATCTATAGACCGTTTAGCAGCGCTTTGGAGCGTTTAGCGTTCTTTTCTGCTAGAAAACTGCTTTCAAAAAGTCAGACCAGAAGAGTTTTTTCTGCCTCTATACTCTGGTCTTAAAATATGCCTCCAAGCGGATCTTCACACATTTTGTAAAGTTCAGCTCAGTGGCTTCTAAATATAGTACCGAGTGCTCAATGGACCTTTTTTTTTCCTACCTTCAGAAATGTGGCCCGGCCTGTGTTTGGTCCCTGCGGCTGTGGGCGGGGATTTTGCAGGTATTTGCATCATTTCCTTTGATCGCCGCACTGTCTCCTGGGATCTCGTGTCATTCATCCCAGGAGTCAGTGCGGAGAGCCGCCACAAAATCTCGCGGTATTTCTATGATGCCGCCCGTTGCGATGGCAACCGGAGCGTTTGACGGCGCTCCGATTCGAGTTCACTGCGCATGCGCGAGATCGGGGATAGAACGGGTGGTGCATGCTGGTCGATCAGCAGCACCGTATCCCGGAAGAGGATGCCTGTGGGCTTCACATGCCCACAGGCAAGATGACAACCGGCAACATGAAAATTTATAACTTTTTTTTTTTTTGGAGAAAGCTGATAGCAGTACGCTCTAAAAATGGAACAAGTAAGTTCAATATTTAAATATTTTAATCATTGTCATTTTGCCAAAAAAAAAAAATGTGGAGACAGTGAAACCCCGCTTTAATGTGCATGGACACTAAGGTTGCAATGAGCTGCTTCTACAGGAAAAACACACAACTTCTGAAGAAGCAGTGTTTGTTAAGCCAGGGTGCATGGACTTATGTTTGTGACAGAAAAACATCAAGTTTGTGTTTGAGTTGGTGATTCTATTGGTGAGATGGGTATGTCTTTCTATGTAGTTAGAACTTGGATAAACAAGAATTTGGCCTCTTTCACACATCCGTATGTCCGTTTTTCATCCTTCCGTTTTCGGATGAAAAACGGACATACATGTATCCCTATGGAGCGTCGGATGTCAGCGGTGACATGTCCGCTGACATCCGACCCGCTCCGATCTGAAAAGTGTAACGGAGAAAAAACCTACTTTTCCATCCGTTTTCGGATCGGGTGACGACGGACACTACGGTCCGTCATCATCCGATCCCCCCATAGGGGAGAGCGGCGCTCTGACAGGTCCGTCGCTGCACAGCGTGCAGCGATGGACCTGTCATCTTCCTGCTCAGCGGGGATCGGCGGAGCTATCCCCGCTGAGCAAGCGGATATTCACGGGGCGGATCATCACTGATCCGCCCCGTGAGAAAGAGCCCTTTCATGTAATTCTGGCTGCAAGTCCGAAGGCTCTGTTCTGTCACAAATGTGGCTATATGGAAAAGACTTGCCTCTTGAGTCTTAACAAGATAGTGGCAACAGGTGTCAACTTAAAGAGGAACTGCAGTCTGCTCACATAATTTGTAATAAAAACATCTTTGCCATTCTGAAGCTTCCCTCCAACCACTTTGCATATTATTTTATATAGACTCTGATTCTGTACTTGCCAAATATGCTGCAAAAATCTCCCTCCACTGAGTCTGACTGCAACCATTTTAACTGTCGGCAGCTGAAGCTGCTGCCTGTTCACTTCCTGGATTTACTCAGAGGCACACCTCCAGCTCTGCAGCCATGCAGCTCTCATTGGCCTTCTTATGACTCACCCTCCCCTCCCTTCCTGGCAATGGCAAACTCTCACGAGAGTGAAAGAGAGAAAACTGTGCATGATGTCTTAAAGTGGATGTAAACCTGAATTTTTTTTATCATACTGTAGAGTATAAGATTTGCTATCATTTGAGCCCAGTCTTGCCACACAGAGTTAATCCATCTCTGAGCAATCCTCTTTTATTGTTAAGTGAGAAAAATCTTGACAAACGGAGAAAAACTTTGTCAAATCCTCCCCCTTGCTGTGAGTGACAGGTGATTTACATATCTCGTGCACTAGCCTAAGAGACATGCATTATTTTTTAATTCCTTCCCCCACTCCTTTCTTCAGCAGCTCTGCAAGGATTGGCTGTTCCACACCTCAGCATGATTTGGCATGCTGAAGTCATGTGGTTACTTTCCTGTCTTTTCACTGGATGTTAGAGATCATAGCAGAAGTTCAGTGTAAGAAATACACAGGAGAAAATGCATATTGACAAGGGGAGTGTAGAGGTGGGCGGGGAGTCTACTGACATCACGACTCCACCCACCGAGCTCCAGACAACAGACCCACCCACAGAATATGCAGTTTTTCGGGTCTAATAACAGACAGAGGGGAGACATTTGACAGGTAAAGATACATGCAGGAGGCATGTATATCCTTATAGATAACCCCTATGGCAGTAGTTTAGAAAGGATGACATTGGATTTACATCCACTTTAAGTCTAGGCTAATGGCCAGACAAGAAAGAGGGAGTGGGCTGTATAAGGTATTTTCTGGCAGTTTTACTATCCAAAGTTAAAACAATAAGGGCAGAAGATTTAATAGATGGAAAGATGAAAAAATGACTGAAGGTCTGCTTTAACAAAAGGAGTCAGATGTGGAATCCTAGTGCAAAAGATATTATTCCTTGTTTTTCTTTAAGGTAAAACACCATTAATGTCTAAAGCTTTCTTACTCTCAAGATCCCTTTAGCGCTAAAAATGGCCTCTGCAAAGTGCTCCTGAAAACCGCCTCACATTTATTCAGGTGTGTTTTCCTGAAAAGTCCTGCAAGCAACATCTTTAGGATGGGTTGTGAGTGCTGTTTGTAGTGCTCCCAAAATGGAATGAATGAGCAGCGCTTTTAAAGTGCCGCAAAACTAGACTCAAGCGCCGCTTAAACAGACCTAAAACGGCTTGCGCTTTCAGTGTGAAAGTAGCCTAAAAGCCCCCTTACTCATGGAGGGTGAAAATAAAACCTATCCTGACCATGAAGGGGCTAGGAGTGTCCAACTAACACACAAACAGAACAAGGGTTCAGAGGAACATATCAAAACACATGCCGAGGCTGCTATGACAGCATAAGTTCTTTTGGACTATTGAACTGTGAATTTTCTACTGATGTATTTGTAGTTAAAGTAGAACTGAAGGCAACAAACACTTTATATTCATTTTAGATAGTGTCATTTTTTTTTTTACCATATGTGTCCCATTGGGGAGATTTCTCTTACTTTCTTGTGTTATAGCCACAACATGAATGAAAGGTAGTATAAGAGGGAAATCTAAAGTGAGGGAAGTCCATAGAAGTCACTTAAACTAGTATCCCCACTGGATGTTTTCCCCTCTATTCTTGTTCTGGTGACCACTCAAAATTTGAGTATTCTTTCACTTTCAGTGATAACAGTCACTAAGACAAATAGGATGTTTGAATCTCCCTAATGAGGACCCTGACAACAGTAAAACCTGACAGGTATTCTAATCCCTCTTCACTCTAATTAGAAAAACTATAAAATTCTGCCCTCGGTTATACTTTAACCACTTGCTTACAGGGCACTTAAACCCCCCTCCTATCCAGACCAATTTTCAGCTTTCAGCGCTGACGCACTTTGAATGACAATTGCGCGGTCATACAACACTGTACCCAAATGAAATTTTTATCATTTTTTCACCACAAATAGAGCTTTCTTTTGGTGGTATTTGATCACCTCTGCGGTTTTTACTTTTTGTTAAAAAAATTTAAAAAACGGAATTTTTTAAAAAGAAAAAATAATTTTTTTATATTTTGTTATAAAAAATTTAAAACGGGTTATTTTTCTCCTTCATTGATGTACGCTGATGAGGCGGCAGTGATGGGCACTGATGGGTGGCAGTGATGGGCACTGATGGGTGGCAGTGATGGGCAGCACTGGCAGGTGGCACTGATTGGCACTACAGGTGGGCATTGATAGGTGGTACTTGTGGGCATTGATAGGTGGCACTTGTTTGCATTGATAGGTGGCACTTGTGGGCACTGTTAGGTGGCACTGTGGGCACTGTTAGGTGGCACTGCTAGGTGGCACTTTTAGTGGGCACTGATGAGGCAGATGTTCCTCTTCCACTTCGGGACCGATGTCCCTGACATGTGACCCGGTGAACGGCTTTTTTTTCTACTCACGCTGTCAGCGTGAGTAAAAAAAAATGATTACCGATGTTTTGTTTACATCATGTGATCAGCTGTCATTGGCTGACAGCTGATCACATGGTAAGGGGCCGGGACCGGCCCCTTACACGGATCAGTGATCAGCCGAGTCTCATAGACTCGGTGATCACAGCGCGCCAGGGAGCGTGCACAGGGGAGGCCGTCATATGACGGCCTCCCGGGAATGTAGGTCCGCGCTGTGGCCGTCATTCGGCCATAGCGCGGATGTCTAGTGGTTAAAGTGGAGTTCCACACAAAAATGGAACTTCCGCTTTTCGGAATCTAATACAGTTATTTTGCTCCCACTCCTGGGCATAAATACCCGAGCCACCCGGAGGTATCTACGCCACTCCCTACCCCCCGCTGTCTTCTGGGAGACACACGGGTCCCAGGAGACAGCAGGGACCAGTGGGAACGCACAGCACGGGTCGTGCATGCGCAGTAGGGAACCAGGGAGTGAAGCCGCAAGGCGGCAGCACCCGAGAGCCAAGGGACAGATCGGCTTTGGGTGCCGACATCGCAGGCTCCCTGGACAGGTAAGTGTCCATATTTTAACAGCTTCAGTATTTGTAAAAAAAAACGGCGAAACTCCGCTTTAAGGTAGCTTGAATACAGGTTTAACTAATGATTATAGTTGGCAGATATGATTTTCTCTTGTTTCCCTTACTGCCCTCTTAAATCCTATCAGCTTTCTTTCTCTCATTTCTTTCTGTCCTTCCTTATTTGCTTGTTCACCTAACATGATGTATTCTTTGTGTAAGAATTCAGTTCTAATATATCTAGAGATCTGCATGAGCTTACAATATAATGTGGGAATTCTTAATTATAAGAGTGAACTATCTAAGGCCTGAGAGTGCTAAATGTAGGCCAACTATTGCTTGCATGGCAGTTCAGCAGTGATTAAGTCAGAGAGAGCTCTGTGTTCTACATATCACTTCAATCTCATTGATACAGGAGACAAGCACATTTTTCATCTCCGTTCTTCCTTTGCTCTTTTTAACACAATTTCTTCAGGTGACCTTCTTCCTGCAAAGTGGGGACAAATTATGATTATATACAAATGTAAATTCAGAAGATGAGTAAACTGTAGGTTTATTCTGCAAGTTTCAGCTGCAAAGCAGAGTTCCCGCAAAAAAATATTTTTCTAACTTTTATTAAACATGTGTAGCGCTGGTAGATTTATGATCTACCATCTGATAGGTAAATTTAGTGAATTGCTCGTTATAGGAAGTTATATTTGCCTCTGTTCCAGCTTGGCTGACACTGCGTGTGGTTCCACACTGTGCCGGTGGGTGTCGTTGTCACTATCGGCGGGTGTTGGAAAAGCAACGTGTTAAAGCGGATGAGTGCTCCTCTGTCCCGGAGACAACTCGGTGGAGTTGGTCCTCTGAGTTGCATTCTGGGAGAGGGTATTTATGGGACAGACGCCATGTTTAGGTGTTCGTTTTCAGCCACCTGCTGGCCCTCCTGGCCGAAAGGGTATGTGTTAGAGTACCACCTCGTGGTCCTCCGTTCCGGAGGCCCACGTCGCTGCGGTGTGTGGGTGGGCCCAGAAGCCTGTCTGGGGCCTACCACAGCAGCCGAGGAATGGTCCTGAGCTGTCTATCCAGAGTGAAGAAGCTGGACAAAGAAAAGATCCCAGGGGAGGGCCCGTCATGGAAGGATCATGCAGAGTGCTGGTCTGGAGAGGGGCCTGGTGACTCGGTTGGAGGACGTATAGTGAAGTAGTCTTATTGCATGGTACTGCCGGGTTGGCTTAAAGGTCCAAGTACTGTGTCTGACATTCATCACGAACCAATACATCCTGTGGCAGAGGATCGTACGGGTTTATTTCAAAGAAGTCTGTGGCAGAGACTTTTGTTCGTGCTACGTACTGGCTGCTAGGCAAGTGAGAGAGGCCTATCCAGGCGAGCAAAGATTGTGTCCCACAAAGGGGATTGCATTGAATTACAGTATTTAACTTTAAAGGATGTTCTAAAGAAACCTAAAGAAAGGTATTTGAGCTTCCCTGCAGTTTTCCTCCTGCCTCTTTCCTGCTACTACCTTCGTTACTTGGTTCAATAAAGCATTGAAAACGTACTCAAGTGTTGGTGCTTATATCATTCAGGTGAAACAGAGGTATTGAAAGTGAAGGTAACAGCCCGCTTAAACCAGCAGCTCCACCGAGAGTTAGTGCTACACATGTATGTCCTATCTGCCACTAACCTTGAACTGGATAAACAAAGTCTGCTTGATATACAATCTGGAAGGGACAACAAATACTCTGCATTAGGCCAGCCATACACGGTTCGAGTCTTGGCCGGTTCAGCAGGAACCAGCCGAGATTTGAACCATTAATGGGCAGGCTGAATGTACTAAGTTGATCAATCAATCAACTTGAGTTCAACCAGCCTTCTGGATTTGCTTCAGATTATCACAAGCAGCTGCTATAGCCACTAGCGATAATCACTGATTTCGCCCGGGGGGGGGCTTCCCCCTCCAGGAGAAGACAATTGCTTGGCAGGAGGGATTCCCCTGTCAACACTGTCTGTGCTGATGGGGGAATCAGGCAAATTTCTTTCCTGCAACCCGTGGTTGCAGAAAAGAATTTTGTACCATCTATAGGCTGCCTTAACCTTCTATACTATCAGTCTGGGTTCACTCCTTTTGAGTGTACATTTTCTGTAATTTTTAGCAAGTTTTTAAGGTCTGTTGGTGCACTTCTCAGTGCGTTGTTTTTGGTAATGTACTTTAATAAATGGCAAAGATATGAATGGGGGCTTGAGTCTCTCTTTCTCTGGGACTGACTTTCTCTTTCTGGGGGAGATTTACTGAAACTGGTGCACTCAGAATCTGATGCAGCTGTGGGTGATAGCCAATCAGCTTCTAACTTCACCTTGTTCAAGTAGGGTCGGTTCACACTGGGGCAACACGACTTCAGCGCGACTTTGTACCGCGACTTCAACGCGGCTTCAGCGCGACTTCAGCGCGACTTCAGCAAATTACAAGGCGACTTGAAGTCGCCTCCATGACAGGCGACTTCGCCTGTGGCCAATCACAGGGCAATCAGCTCTCTGGGAGGAAGGGGGGGATGGAGGGGTTTTCCCTGCAAAGTCGCTTGACTTTACAGAGAGATCCGACTTGGAGGCGACTTCCATTGATTTCTATGGTACAGGTCGCCTACCAAGTCGGATGAAAGTAGTACAGGGAGTACGCTCTGAAGTCGGAGCGACTTCAGTAGTGTCTATTAAGACGCTAGCGTTCACTCCCATTGAATCTATTTCTGGGGCGACTTGGGGTGACTTGAGGGCGTACAAGTCGGATCCCAAGTCGCCCCAGTGTGAACCGAGCCTTAGGCTTTGACAATAAAACCATGAAGCTGGTTTCTGTGCAGATCTGCACCAGATTTTGCACACTCTAGCTTTAGTAACTAACCCCCGTTGTGTCAAATTTAACACTCTTAAGCCCCATACACACGATAGGACTTTGTACAAACTTTCCCTTGGATTTTTGTACAAAGGGCGTAGCCCAAAAGTTTGTCTTGCATACAGACGACAAGACTTTTCCAGCCAACTTTCACCATATCACGTGGTGTGGTTTTTCAGCTCTTTACCACCACCTTTTGGTCAACTTGTGTATTGTTGTCTGATATTGTGTCAATCTCGCCACTTTTATTGGCGAGATTGACACCTTGCGAGTCGGGTTGACACTGGTGCGGGGATCCGACTTGGATCCCCGCCAATGCCAGGCACTGTATTTGGTATGAATCTTGAGGGGGAACTCCAAGCCAAATTTTAAATAAAAAACCCGCATGGGTTCCCCTCCAGGGGTATACCAGGCCCTTAGGTCTGGTATGGATATTAAGAGGAACCCCCTATGCTGAAAAAACGGCATGGGGGTCCCCCCCAATCCATACCAGACCCTTATCCGAGCACGCAACCCGGCCGGTCAGGAAAGGGGGTGGGGACGAGCGAGCGCCCCCCTCCTGAGCCGTTTCAGGCCGCATGCCGTCAAAATGGGGGGTGGGTGCTTAGGGGGAAGGGGACGCCCTGCGGCCCCCCACCCCAAAGCACCTTGTCCCCATGTTGATGGAAAGTTTGTCCATTCGCACAGCCAACAAAAGTCCGATGGAAACTGAAAAAGTTTGTCCGATGGAGCGTACACACGGTCGGATGTTGCTCCAAAACAGCTAATTTGCATGTTTGTTGTCAAAAAGTCAGATCGTGTGTACGGCCCTTTAAGCTTCATTCTTATTTCCTTCCTTAGGTGTTTGAGAATGTGTCTCTCTGTTAGACCGAAGGCAGAGGACACATACTGTATATCCCATATGACTCGCAGAGAGAGAGGAAGAGAGAGAATGGAACAGAGAGAATATTTTTAGATGTTCCGGTCAAAATGGCTGTCCCCTCCTTTTCCTTTTTTTCACATCTTTTATAATCCATATTCCTTTCCTATTCTTCAATTGTTACATTTCTTTACATTTTCATTTCTTCTCCTCCATAAGTGTATTCATATTCACTTATCAACCTACCATGTGCAACACAAGATGACCCCTCATCTCATGAGAAGCATCCTTTCAGTTAAAAATCAGAGTGAGGCAAATGAGTGAGGCAAATGATCCCTGCCACTGAGAATTTCCTACAAATCTAACAAGACACTGGCTTTAAAGACTTACTAGTTTAACAAGGGATACGTACTGTATATTGCAAGTATAGTAGGAATTATGTAGTGTGCATTTTTACATAAGACATGCTTTTTCCTACCCTTTCATTGTCCATCCATTTCCATTCTGTTTTTTTTTTTTTTTTTTTTTATACTTCCCTTATTCTTTTTCTTGTAAATATACAGACCCATCAGTTCCACTATCGGAAGAGGAAGAAATGCCTTTTTATTTAAAAAGGGGAACCCTTGCCCATTTGAGATTAGATTTCACACTGTAATATAGCAAGAGATGCCTACCCATCAAAGCTAAAATTTTAATAAGACCTTAAATTTTAACATGACAAATGCATTCTTTATCATTACAATCTATTGAAATAGCATCATGTGTTAGGGCTTACAATTCAATAGTGATCCCATTACAATTCTTAATGATAAAATACAGTGCAATGTAATTTAGGACAATCTACGTTATGAGAACATTTGTTATCTTTGCACATTAGCTCTTTACATAACAGTAATTTCAGGGGAATTTAGAGTTCTACACAGGTAGCATCGACACCTTGATCTGATCACAATGTTACTGTTCAAGAACAGAATGGTATGTGCTCTACTTACATAATCCTATCCATTGGTGTCAGGAAGGATTATATAGGTGTTATGTAGGTGTTAATCCTTTGGTTACCACACTGAAGGTGTGAATTGTTGTCAAAACATCGGGGTAGAGATGTAAAAAGGGCAATATATGGGAAGACAGGTGATTTTTGAAGGCCTCTACCTCTGAAATATATAATCTCTTTCATGTCTGTTGTTAACCACGTTGTCCTCACTGTGGGTATAAAGAGGTGGCTTGGATAGATACAACATGTCTTTAGGATTACAGAACAAGTCCAATTGAATTTAACTAAATATTACTAGATATACAATGACCTGAATACATTTTGACCTTTAGAGACTGAGTTGTGAAAACAGCCAGTCACATTATTTTCAGTATTTTGTTTTTTCCTTGCATATGATTTGATGATGGAAGTGAGCTTGAGTTTAATGTTATTCAATTCCCTTGTAATGTGTACAGCCTATTTGCTATTAGTAAATCAGCCCCATTATCTTCATATACTCACACATTTTACAGCGTATAAATCATTTTATCTTCCATCCTCCACTCTCTTTCCCTCCTTTCCTGTTAGTCTTTTTCATTAAATTATGTTTTCTTCCCTTCTGAAGAACAATATATAAATGCACACTGTTCAACTCCACTAGGTGCAGCAGGGGAGATGCTTGTTCATCTAATGAGAGAAACAATGTCCTTTAGGACTTCAATTCTGTTACAGTGAGGGAACCCTGTAAGAACTTACAGCCTATTGAGACTGGGAAGACTGGTGGCCTTATGGGACTTATATCTTAACATGACAAGGGCAATTCTGACGATCAGTGTTTACAATCTAGGTCCTGAGAATTTTTTAATTCCTCTGCTTATTGCTTGAATTCCTCTAATTTCACTGATTTAGTAAGTGATCTGTCTTTTTATATTGATTTTGATTCTATAATATGCAAGCACAGGAGTGTCCATATCTTCTTTTTCCTCACTTTCCTTTTCATCTCTCTTCTTCCTGTTTTCCAGCATTTCTTCATATGTCCTTTTTCATTGTAAAGTACTAAATGGTGTACCTATTTTTACATATCATTTGTTGAAAAACATTTTTCTCAACACATCTCTCACTTCTGTTATTTACCCTTGCACGTTCTTTCTATTTTTCTACCTCATTTTTTCATTCTTACCTTCTTTTATCCAGTTTTCTTCCCTTTTTGTATGTACAGTATGTACTTATGCAGCCATAAGTACTTATACACATCAGATTTTATATGCCTGTTCTAGTTAGAGGAACTTTATTCTTTAGTGTTTACATTCAAACATTGCAAGATAACCTTGCTAAGAAGAGCTTACAATCTATGAAGAAAATCTCAGCCATTTAAAGGCTTATGTACAAACATGACAGTGACCAAAGGAGTTTATAGTTTAGGGCTGGCTACACATGGCTTGATTTCTCTTGCTCAGCCTCACAGGCTGGAGGAGAGAAATCAGGTGATTCACCCATCCATGCTTAGTGTGGATGGAGGGATTTCTATTGTGTTCAGGCAGCTATGGCTCCCAGTGTTCCCTCAATACCCAAACAATGACTACATCTGATAGGATGTAGTCACTGTATGACTGATAATTTTCCACCCAGCTCAGCTGATTTTAAGCTGACTCTTGTCATGCCAGTTGGTGTATGCACGGCCACCCACAAGTCATGATTTGAGACTGTTATTATCTAAAGCTTACCTACCTTTGATTCAATCAGCCAGACAATTTCTCTACAGTGTAAGGAGGGGGGAAAAAGGAAGGGGGGATAGGGAAAATGGGACTTTATATGAAACATAACACTTGGGTAGGTTGAATCATTCAAAATGTAAAACACATATATTTATTTAGCATAATTGAGCATAGCGTAGTAGATAACATGGTTGAATAAACAACATAGGTAAAACAAGATCCACATCAACATGATTTGTGCATCATATAACAAAATTATAAACATTGTTGCACATGGTACATGATAGAACAACAGTATACTCAAATTGGTAAAAGCATATTGGCTAGGTATTTGATTGATGATTCAACAAGATCAAACCCATGATATTCACATGATTACTGTGGCATAGCATCAGATATACGGCTCTACGCATTTCGTGGGTTGTCTCCACTCATCAGGAGCAGCTATACATAAGGGGTACCTGAAATAGTTTATATATTACATTAATAATCAATGGTAATTGATTAAAAAATAGGAAGAGAGGGAGCAACAAACTATGGTCCTAGCACTCTTACCTATGGGTATAATTTAACCAAGATGTAGATATTGATGAATACGATAGGAGGCGTTGGGGGGTGAAACAAACATGACCCCCCCTGGGAGCTGGGGTAATGGCAAAGTAACAACCAGAGGGCCAGACCTCGTACCTCTGATAGAGGTGAATAATAGTGAGTATCTAGAGTCGAGGGTAAGGGCTCCTAGGAGCTGCTGTAACAATGAGAATAGACAAGTGGTTAGTGACCCTGAAGGAGATACAGACTGGAATATAAGAAAGGAAGAAAGGATGACACCCAGAGATGCGAAGAAAGAAGGTATATGGGACCAGAGAAAGAATCCAAAGATGGTGAAGAAAAGTGGACAGAAATCAATTGAGTGTAGGTAGTGTCAGCATAGCGAACCACCATACAGCTGATGGAGGACGCCACGGGGATAAAGATAGCTGGAGTTGTGAATAGGGCATGTGGACGAAGTGTAAGAAGAGAAAGTGCCAGAGTGAGTGTAGAGATCCAGTGTGACAAAACTGCAGTGATAGGATGGTAAACGAATGGCCCGCCCGGCAGAACAGAGTCAGAACCGACGTCACGGTGGCATGCTTGGGAGAGAGAAGCGACTACATTCGAGCGGTTGCCGCTCTTAAATAGGAGCCTCAACTCCCCCATATTGCACGCCGATGGAGTAAGGACGCCCAGTGCGGCGCCATGAATGACGCCACACGTGACGGCGTAAGAAGCGTGACGTCGACATGCAGCGAGCCCCCACCCCCGCAACCATACAGATCGAGGGGATAGGGGATAGCCCTGGTGCGCGTCGCAGCTCCCGGGAGTAAAATGAGTAACATCCCTGAATGTATTGGCCTATCAAAATTGTATACTGATCAGGTTGGACCCAGTATAGCATGTACCTAGGCTGGCACTCAGATGCCTGGCAACAGAAATACATGGGGTAAAACGTAGATAAGTGTTTGTTTCCATCCCTAATTAGTAATTAATAAAAAACGAGAAGTTGGGACTTTATATGAGAAGTGACCATCCAGTACACAGTTCTCCATCCCTGATAATATGTAAAGAGGGGGAAAAAAAGGAAGGGGGGATAGGGAAAATGGGACTTTATATGAAACATAACACTTGGGTAGGTTGAATCATTCAAAATGTAAAACATATATTTATTTAGCATAATTGAGCATAGCGTAGTAGATAACATGGTTGAATAAACAACATAGGTAAAACAAGATGCACATCAACATGATTCGTGCATCATATAATAAAATCATAAACATTGTTGCACATGGTACATGATAGAACAACAGTATACTCAAATTGGTAAAAGCATATTGGCTAGGTATTTGATGATTCAACAAGATCAAACCCATGATATTCACATGATTACTGTGGCATAGCATCAGATATACGGCTCTACGCGTTTCGTGGGTTGTCTCCACTCATCAGGAGCAGCTATACATAAGGGGTACCTGAAATAGGTTATATATTACATTAATAATCAATGGTAATTGATTAAAAAATAGGAAGAGAGGGAGCACCAAACTATGGTCCTAGCACTCTTACCTATGGGTATAATTTAACCAAGATGTAGATATTGATGAATACGATAGGAGGCGTTGGGTGGTGAAACAAACATGACTCCCCCGGGAGCTGGGGTAATGGCAAAGTAACAACCAGAGGGCCAGACCTCGTACCTCCGATAGAGGTGAATAATAGTGAGTATCTAGAGTCGAGGGTAAGGGCTCCTAGGAGCTGCTGTAACAATGAGAATAGACAAGTGGTTAGTGACCCTGAAGGAGATACAGATTGGAATATAAGAATATAAGAAAGGAAGAAAGGATGACACCCAGAGATGCGAAGAAAGAAGGTATACGGGACCAGAGAAAGAATCCAAAGATGGTGAAGAAAGGTGGACAGAAATCAATTGAGTGTAGGTAGTGTCAGCATAGTGAACCACCATACAGCTGATGGAGGACGCCACGGGGATAAAGATAGCTGGAGTTGTGAATAGGGCATGTGGACGAAGTGTAAGAAGAGAAAGTGCCAGAGTGAGTGTAGAGATCCAGAGTGACAAACCTGCAGTGATAGGATGGTAAACGAATGGCCCGCCCGGCAGAACAGAGTCAGAACCGACGTCACGGTGGTGTGCTTGAGAGAGAGAAGCGACTACATTCGAGCGGTTGCCGCTCTTAAATAGGAGCCTCAACTCCCCCATATTGCACGCCGATGGAGTAAGGACGCCCAGTGCGGCGCCATGAATGATGCCACACGTGATGTCGTAAGAAGCATGACGTCGACACGCAGCGAGCGCGAGCCCCCACCCCTGCAACCATACAGATCGGGGGGATGGGGGATAGCCCCGGTGCGCGTCGCAGCTCCTGGGAGTGACATGAGTAACATCCCTGAATGTATTGGCCTATCAAAATTGTATACTGATCAGGTTGGACCCAGTATAGCATTTACCTAGGCTGGCACTCAGATGCCTGGCAACAGAAATACATGAAATTTCTCTACAGTAATTTATTGGTGCCAATATTACTTCAGGTTCATTGATGTGCAAGATAGGTACATCTTTTTCTTCTTCTTTGCTTTTCTTATTTCTTGCATTGTTTCCTGATAACTAAACAGGAATTCTGTCTATTAGAAGTTGAAGACCAATGGAAGTCAGAAATAGATATGTAGTCATATAGACACTGTACACCTCCATTTGCATAGTTCTACCTCCAATTTCTATAACTACAGTTGCGCAGGGTACCTAAATATAAGTGTGCAGTCTAATAGGCCATAAGGCTTGTCCCAATGCACTCAGACATACCTGCGCTCTTCCAATTCAAGTCTGTGTGGGGTCACTTGCGCTGAGGGATGTGGATGGTTCTTAGCTCTGCCAACACAGTCCACTGCAGTGTGAGGCCAGGAAGCAAAATTTTCACTGAAGGAAAAGGGTGTTTGAAAGCATATCCAATTACAGATCAGCACAAAAATATTTTATGATTTGTCTAATTGACTTTTCCGTTATAAATTATAACCTAAGACAGATTCAGTAGGGATGGTGTGTGTGCTCCAAGCACCTATTGGCATTTCAGTTATTTTATTGGTGTATTCATAATAAAAACATTTTATGACTAGAAAGCATATACATTCTATGCAAGATAAAATGACCACAGATTCATACAGTAATTACAAAAACATATAAAAAAATTAAGCCAATCTTTCACCCATTGTGGCAATTTTTGCAAAATTTGTTTTGTTTACAAATTTTGTGTAATTTGTTTTTACTAAATCAAATGAGTGTGCAGAGGAAAACCGGTTGACAGCTGTGCATCATTTGGTGACTGGAAGAATTAACAGACTCAAGTTAACTTGGGATATTAAGACCTACAATCCTGGGACTGAGACTGTAGTATTCAACCTTAGCTTGGCATTATCCCAAGAAAAAGTTGCACACTAATGATATCTTTACAGGAAAATATGTAAACAACTGTATGCTTCAGCATATTCCCACCCCCAGGACTACCCCTCTAACATGTTTCACCAAAGTCTACAAACTGTAGTATGCACCCTATTTCATAATTTTCTGAGGGTTTAGAAACTGATCGTTGACTCCTTCTCTCTCTGTACATATCTTCCTATTGTTGATGGTGTATGTATGACGGGCTCACTGGGAAGTCTTCAGTCACTGGCTGCAACCCACAATAAGCTCTTATAGGGGGATGCAGCTCATGATAACAAGACATGTAAAAGAAGTTCCATTTTAAGGTAGTTGATGAGCAAAGAGACTTTACATATTTTTTATGTGTAGCTTGACAGGCAATATCTGTATCAAAGCACTCCCTGAGCCATAGCAGCCAATTTAACATTGTGATCTCTGCTGCCTGAAAAAAAAAAAAACTGCTAAAGAAAACTCTTAGAACTTACCTCTCCAACAAGTTATGAGTCTGGTCTTCACAGACTTCCAGTGCTTTGGTGGCTGAAGAATTTTGAGCATCAATCATCCTTCCATGTTTTTCAGATGGCTGGCCCCCTTCTGTGCTCTGAGGTTCCTTCTACAGGCCCTTTTATCACTAATATGGCCTGCAGTGGCATAGTGGATAGCTACAGCACACAGTGGAGACACAGGCATTCACTGCTGAAGATTCTAATAGATGCCATAGCTTTAGAGCAAATTGAGACAGCAGGTGCAGGGGACACACTAGAAGACTAATCACAATTATTTTTGTAGCAGCCAGAATTTCTATTGCAGGGTCATGGAAATCCCCCACAATTCCATTTGACCTACTGACAGTCAAGCTATCTTGGATTATGGTTAACAAACACCTTACAATTTACATGAAAAACTTGCCTTCTTTGAAAAAATCTGGGATCCCTGGATAAAATACCCTGTGGATTCCCCATGGGATGAATCTGACTGTCCATGTTTCAGCCAGATAGGGTGCACTTTTTTCCCTTCCCTTTATCTTTTTAACTTTATTGTTTTTTCTCCTTCTCTCTTGCTATGGCTCTTTTTCTATGGTCCTTGGGCCAGTAATCACATTATAATGTGGAATATATGATAGATAAGAATATGCACTTTGTGGGTTTAAAGTCCAGCTCACTTGGGTGCACCTGACGGTTACCTTTAATCTGACTCTCACACAACATTGGGGCTCGGTGTGGGAGGGATTAATATTGTTATATTATTGTCCCATTCCTATATGAGTGCTCCCAAGAGAGGAGTGGGGCAGATTTCTGTTTCTGTTTATGTAACCTCATTGTTCATTTCATATGTCTCCCATGTTGTTTTACACAGATTCTTGTACTTCACATGATGGTCCTTGTACTTCCTTTGAAACATTTAAAAAAAACTATTAGAAAAGAGCAAATTGAGGATTTGCAGCCCAATTGAGTAGTATGCATTAAGGGCCCTTTCACACAGGTTGTCCGATCAGGTCCACCTGTCAGTTATTCAGATGGACCTGATCGGACTTTCCAGGTTCTTCTTTGGAGCGGCGGAAGTCAGTGGACACATGTTCGCTGACACCCGCCTCCATCCGATCTGATCCTGCCTGCAAAAAAACAGATGGATGGTGGTCCTGTTTTCCATCTGTCTGGCGGATCTGATCAGATGGAAACGGGCAGGCAGTCTGTTTCCATTCGTTTTCCCCATAGAGGAGAGCAGGACTGTGTCTGTGTCCGCTCTGCACAGCGGTGTTGATACGGACCTGTCACCTGCCTGCTCAGCGTGGATCAGCAGAGAGATCCCCCGCTGAACAAGTGGAATCCGCTACACGGTGGCGCCCATGTGAAAGGGTTCTTAGAGTATTCTTTTGCAGGGACATTTTTCATTAATGTTTTCAATCTACAGGTTCACTTTATCATGGCAGCTATTTTTGACAGCATTCTCTTTTGTAGGCAGTCTCTGGTAACATGGCGCTCTCTGCGTCTTTGGTGTCTGACATTCCTAGTAGCATTTTCTGTTTGTCTAATGCATGTATATACAGTATGTAGGTGGTTTGAGCAAAACTGGTTGTGCACATCTATGGGGTCATGAGTATTTGTGTAAGCACATGTGTATATCCAGGAGCATTATCCGTATAATGCTTAAAAACATGGCTTTTTATTTTTAATGAGATCCAGTGAATGGGATCAATAGTGTGACCTGACCTGCAAACATGAACTTCTTTAGAAAAAAACAAAGAACGTATTTACAGGCAAACCATATCTTCTGGTAATATACAATTTTTAGGACAAATATACATGTTTGTATGTAATTGGCTGTTCAGACAGACTTCTACTTATGGCTTGATGGGATCTTATGATCACTAATGGATATGTGTTCCCCTGCACTAAAAACGTAGTAATATTATACACTGGTATTTAAACATGTATAGGCAGAACTGTTTAGAAAAAAAAACACACGAGGCATGAAGAGATGCAATGGTTTTTTAAATCTGCCAGAGAAGAATGTATTATTTGTATATAAGTTGCTTTTTTATTTACCCATGTTGGGCCCCCCTTAGGCCTGTGCATTTTAGGTGTGTTAAACAAAATCATGCTTCAAGCATCTTAGTGCTTTCATGAAAAGTACGTTATATGGCGTTTAATGGTAATTCTCCAAAAACACATGTTATATGCACCTAAACGCAATGCATCTAAAATGCACCACAAAAGTGTGGATCAGCCGTAAACTTTTAAAGCATGATGGTTTCTCTTCAGCAAATAGATGTAAAATTGCAGTGTCTAATATTTTATTTAATATGTTTTTTCTTTCTTCACTTTTCTGCTGACAGTGATAAAGGACAGTAAGTTTATTTTTTTTTATCTTGGTTTTTATCTGTGACAGACTACTGTTATGCCTCAAAAGAAAAAAATAATACTTTTTTAATGTGGGTGGGTTTTATTTTCAGCCAAACTGTAAGCTGATTATACTGTTGAAGTTAGTAGTGTATGTTAACTTTCTCACCTGCCAAAGGTTGATTTAACTACCCTTAGAGATGACATTGACCTTAGCTGGGGCAATGTCATCTCCTCTTCCTGTTGCATTCAATTCCATTCTCTTTCTCTGTCACTGCCAGCTCTGCCGTGTCACTGGTGTCAGAGGTTGGCTGCTACACCTGAACCCTTGCATAAGGGAGATCAAGGTCAATTGGAAAGGTGACAATGTCTTACAGCTTGTTCATCTACATTTTTTCAGCTTGCTGATTGGACAATGAAAGACCATCTCTGCAGTGATCAGGTTATCACTTTGCTCCCTTGGCCTGTTAACATGATCCCAGCGTTAGTTTCCTAACAACTTGACCTGCAGTTGAGGTGTCGTTAACATTGCACTGACACCCACTGCAGATCGCAAGGGCAATGCAGTTTTAATGCGGTGCAGGAAATGCGCACAGATCACAAGTTTCCCGCACTGCGTTCTAGTGTGAACCGGGGCTTACTCTGCTTTTATCTGTGGACTGCCAAATTGATGCTATCATTTTCCTCTGGTTGAGAATAAGAGCGGGTCCCTCCTCAGATTGTGGTGATTATTGGAGGGGTTTTTAGAAACTATATATGTTTCTTGTGTGGACCATGTGGAACCATCATATGATTTTTAGTACAGTAGATTAATTATAACATCATATTTATGTACTGTCCCCGTTTGGCCCCTTTCAAACAGGCAGACTCCGTCCCAATCAGCAGGGGATCCGCTCACAGATGCCCTGCTAATCTGAGCAAAGTGGGTGGATGATAGATCCATGTCTGCTCAGTTAATGCAGAATAGCATGGACAAATCCTGCTCTGCCCTATTGGTGGCTGGGAGTAAATGGACTTTACACCTGACTAGTACGACCCTCCAATCTGCTCCACCTAAACAAAAGAGGATGAATCCCCTTTTGTTTTGTTGAGCAGATCAGATGGGAACTGGAGGTAGGTGGTAGTCAATTTAAACCCATCTTCCCAATGATATGAATAGACCATCCGATCAGGTTTGCCTGAAAAACTGACAGGGGGACCTGATCAGATCTCCAGTGTAAAAGGGGCTTTTATAGCACATATGCTCCAAAACTAGACTTTATTGGTTTACAGATGTAGCACCAGTTCTGTATGGACTTTATGCATATTTTTGCTTTGGATTGTCTGGTATCTTGACATTTTGTTACTGTATATTTCTGGGAGATTTATGAGGAAGCTACTTCCCATTCTCCAGGAGGATGGGCAGTCATGAGGGCTCTTTAAAACAGCTGTATCTAGGACTGGGACAAAGGGGTGCAGAAGGTGTATTGTGTCATTATTTGAAGGGGGGGGGCTCAGCTGCCTGAATGAGGGTGGCGTGCTGCATCCCATACTCTACTCCCCTCAGGGTGAAAGGGGTGGTGGTTGCAATTTGGCACCTTCTCTCTGGGCATTGAATGCACTTAACTATAACTGCATCTGCACTTACAGTTTTCTCCTGGTTCCCTTGAAATGTCACACAAATATTTGGTAATCCTGTCAGTGAAATCCATCTAATGCAGCTTCCTTTGATAGTGCGGCAACAATGTTGCATTACTCCTGAATTCAAAGCAGAGTTTGCCACACTCATGTGGGCTGTGTCTGCTTGCACTAAAGTGGGATAAAAAAATGTTGCAGGGGGTGTGGCACTTGGCATTGTCACTGCTGATTCACAGGCCTGCAGCTTGAAAATCAGCACCTGGCAAATACCTAGTTCTGTCCCCTGCTTCCTGGATTGGCAGCACTGCTTCTGTTTCTAGAACCCTCTCTTTGTGTGCTGCAGTGCCTGGGAGGGAGAGCGTGTGAAATAAACATGAAAGTGAATTTGGCTCAGTTAGGGAATGTAAAAAAAGTTCTTGGTTTAACATGAGGCTTGCACGTCACATAATACATGGATTTCTAGACTAGACTGTCATTCAGAAGCCTTTAGTTGAAATGTAAGGAAACTAAAGAAAAACTGCTAAGGCAGACAATATGTGAAGAATTATACACTAAAGTAAAATAATAATTCAAACCCAAATGCAAACAGAACCTTGAAAATTATGGTAACAGGCTTGTGGGCAGGTCCTAATGCGCCCAGTTGGGAACACTAGAAACGGTGCTCACTAATGCCTGCAGGTGCAGGCGGAGTGTCAGGCAAGGTTCCATCCGCTGATGACACTGCCTGTTATTTGGCGTGCAGTACTTTGGTTCACCAGCAGATGTCTCCTGGCAGTATGGAACTGCCAGGGGAGCTTTCCTCTGTTGATAGTATTATGTCATTTTTGGGCCGCATTACTGGCGTCCACCAGCGGATGGATCCTGGCAGTGTGGAGCAGACAGCACCTCTTGCAATCAGGTGTCACTTGAGACCAATTACAGGCATATAAATACTCGGCAAACACTCACATGTTTGCCTTGCTATCTTCCTTGCGCCCTGACCTGCTACCTTGTGATCCGATCCCGATTCTCAACCTGTTCCAGTGCCCTGAACCTGTGACCCATGTATCTGATCCTGTTTGCCTGTCCTGATCCCTATCCTGTTCCACCTGTTACCTTCATCCCTGCCCTGCAGTCTGAACCGTCCATCCTCTCCCTGTCCTGTGTTCCTTACCCCATCTGCTGATCTCCATGTGTATGACCTTGGCCTGGCGTATGTTTATGTTTCTGGAACATCCCCTGTCCACCTGCTGATCTGCTGTTTATGACCCTAGTCTGGCTATTGTTTATGATTTTGGTACTTCCCTTGGCTGTGTATAATTATCTGTTGTCTGTGGGTTTCTGTTGGTTGGTTGAGCACTATTTGCATTTGGGGTGTTACTTATTTACCACTTATCTTTAATAAACTTTATATTATTCACTTATATACGTTTTTGGTGTCCTCTGTCGCAGATCACACGGTTCTGGTCACACATGTTCATGACAGTATAGCATACCTGGCCATCTCTGACCAGAAGTGGCTGCACAGGGGAACCATCTCGGTTCTGTTTTACGTTGCTTGGATGAATTCAGATATAATTGTTTATTATGCTCTGCTGGCAACAGAGATTTCTGAATATCTCCGCCAGACATTGAAAGGGTGGTCCAGTGATCAGCTGCTGGAGATTATCCATTTAGCTCACTCTGTGGTCAATCAGGGCAGTATACTGTTTGGGGATGTTCAGTCTTTAATTAAAATGTGTACAGAGCTGGCTCTGCCCTGTATCCCAAAGGGCCGTGATGACTTTTCTCCCCCCTTCAGCATTAACCAGGTTGCGTCCTTAGTATGGCTGTTGGAGGATGACTCTGCATCCTTTTTGGAGCACTATTCCGTTTGTCCCAAACAGTTGTTAAAGGATTGTATAGATGAAGTGCAGTCCCTGGTCAGACAGAGGGTATGTGAGCCCACTTTTGTTCTACCTGTACTTCAGACATGGTTAGACCTGTTATTCAGCGTACACATGGGCGGACTTTTCAGCATTAAAAGTCCGGTGATGACGTACGACTGGACTAAAATAAGGAAGTTGATAGCCAGTAGCCAATAGCTGCCCTAGCGTCGGTTTTCGTCTGTCGGACTAGCATACAGACGAGCGGACTTTTTGATAGGAACTGGGTCCGGCGGAGTTCCGACGTAAAGATTTGAAACATGTTCCAAATCTAAAGTCCGTCAGATTTTCGACAGAAACAGTCCGCTGAAGGTCCGATGAAGCCCACACACGGTCGGATTGTCCGCCGGATTCGGTCCGTCGGACCAGTCCGGTCGAAAAATCCGCTCGTGTGTACGCGGCATTATGCCCAGCTTCTGTCAGCTCTCCACAACCCAGAGCTGCTACTAAACCCCTGCCTGCTCAGACGTCCTTTCTCCCATGACCCATGGCAACCTCAACTACAGTCCAATATACCCTGCTCCCCACCAAGTATCAATACCCTGTTTCTACTTCCTGCACCTATCCTGCTTTTAACCCACCTGCCTCTTCTCTACTACCTACAACTTCCCCACAAAAACATCCTCTGGCCGCTGTTCCCCCTTTCTTTTCGTATCCCAGCCCTTCGTTTCAGTATGCCTCACCTCCTACCTACAGTCCTACAGTCACCTACAGATCTCCAGCAGTTAAGCCAAAGAAGAAATGGAAATTCTTTCACCCATTTGATCCTGCCTGTAACCCAACCTGCCTCCGCACCAGCTAATCCACTCCAGCCTGACGTCCCAGTGCCTGCTACCCAGCCTGATGTTCCAGTGCTTGCTACCCAGTCTGACGCCCCAGTGCCTACTACCCAGTTCGATGTGCCTGCCTTCCAGTCTGATGTCCCCACTTCCCAGTCTGATGTGCCTGCCTTCCAGTCTGATGTCCCCACTTCCCAGTCTGATGTGCCTGCCTTCCAGTCTGATGTCCTGGTACCTGCCTTCCAGTCTGATGTGCCCGCTTTCCAGTCTGATGTGCTTCCCTTCCAGCCTGATGTCTCGGTGCTTGCCTTCCAGTCTGATGTCCTGGTACCTGCCTTCCAGTCTGATGTCTCGGTGTCTGCTGCCCAGCCTGATGTGTTCCTGTCTGCTGCCCAGCCTGATGCGTTCCTATCCACTGCCCAGCCTGATGTGTCTCTATCTGCTGCCCAGCCTGATGTGTTCCTGTCTGCTGCCCAGCCTGATGTGTTCCTGTCTGCTGCACAGCTCGATGACCCGGAGCCTGCAGTCCAGCTCGACGACCCGGAGCCTGACGCCCAGCTCGATGACCCAGAGCCTGACGCCCAGCTCGACGACCCAGGGCATGCTGCCCAGCTTGATGTGCCCGTGCCTGCTGCCCAGCTTGATGTGCCCGTGCCTGCTGCCCAGCCTGATGTGTCCCTGTCTGCTACCCAGCCTGATGTGCCCCTGCCTGCTGCCCAGCTTGATGTGCCCGAGCCTGCTGCCCAGATTGATGTGTCCATGCCTGCTGCCCAGCCTGATGTGTCCCTGTCTTCTGCCCAGCCTGATGTGTCAGTGCCTGCTGCCCAGCTTGATGTGCCTACTGCCCAGCTTGATGTGCCTACTGCCCAGCTTGATGTGCCTGTGCCTGCTGCTGAGCCTGTTATGTCTACGCCTGCTGCCCAGCTTGAGCTGCCCGTCGCCTGGTTTGATACTTTGGACTGTCTTCTTACCCAGCTTAGTATGACTCTGCCTGATGCCCAGCTTGATGCCATGGACTTGTCCCAGCAGCAGCTAGTTGGAGCATCTGGAAGCCGCTCCTTTGAGGGGTACTGTCAGGGAAGGTTCCATCCACTGATGACACTGCCTGATATTAGGCGTGCAGTACTGTGGTCCACCAGCAGATGTCTCCTGGCAGTCTGGAACTGCCAGGGGAGCTTTCCTCTGTTGATAGTATTATATCATCTTTGAGCCGCAGTACTGGCGTCCACCAGTGGATGGATTCTGGCAGTGTGGAGCAGACAGCACCTCTTACAATCAGGTGTCACTTGAGACCAATTACAGGTATATAAAAACCCAGCAAACACTCACATGTTTGCCTTGGTATATTCCTCGCGCCCTGACCTGCTACCTTGTGATCCGATCTTGATTTTGAATCTGTTCCTGTGCCCTGAACCTGTGACCCATGTATCTGATCCTGTTTCCCTGTCCTGATCCCTATCCTGTCCCACCTGTTACCTTCATCCCTGCCCTGCAGTCGGATCCGTCCATCCTCTCCCTGTCCTGTGTTCCTTACACCATCTGCTGATCTCCCTGTGTATAACCTTGGCCTGGCTTATGTTTATGTTTCTGGAACATCCCCTGTCCACCTGATGATCTGCTGTTTATGACCCTGGCCTGGCTATTGTTTATGATTTTGGTACTTCCCTTGGTTGTATATAATTATCTGTAGTCTGGGTTTCTGTTGGTTGGTTGAGCACTATTTGTATTTGGGGTGTTACTATTTACCACTTATCTTTAATAAACTTTATATTATTCACTTATATACGTTTTTGGTGTCCTCTGTCACAGATCACACGGTTCTGATCACACTTGTTCATGACACAGAGACTGCGTCACTTAGGCTTCCTTCACACAGTGCAGCACTTTCAAGGGGATACCGCAGAGTCTGTATTCCGCTTCTCCAGCCCAGCTTTTATGTCACCTCACTCCCAGACTTTGTAGTGTATTAAGTCCAAACTCTCTACATGTAAAAACTAAGTTCCTCAAAAAGTTGGCTTTTCATGGGCCAGAAATGCTCAGGGAGTAGAGAATTTTGTAAAATTACAAATTTATTACAATGTATCAACAAAATGAATACAATTGACACACATGATAATGAAGTGAGCAAACATGGAAAACAAAAAAAAAAGCCCCGATCAACTGTCGGAAAGACAGAAGAAGTCCAACACGTTTCGACGAATGAGGTAGAGGTCTTCTTCAGGGTAAGTGGGCTGACATTTTCCATATCAATACATACAAGCTATAATATCAATAAATAAATCATTACAAACACATAACAAAATTCATAATGTGACATGACTTATATCATAAAAGTTATAACAAGGAAAAAAAGGAACAAAATGTGCATGCAAGTATCCATACTGACCTCAAGTGTCTTATTTGTCAATTGGAAAAAAATCCTAGCTCAACAGATAAAAGGAGACTAGAACGCCAGTGAAGAGCCATGTGGCCAGAGCAAAAGGGAAAACTAAGCCGTGGCCACCTCAGAAATCCCATCTGAACCTGCCTCCCAAAAGGGGGCCTGAGCAGCATCAAAGGAAGATCCAACAAGAATCTGGGTATATGCAAAAGCAAAAAACAAAAGGAATAGACAAATGGTAAATAGGTTATACTATAAAACATAAATTAGTGCACCGAAAAAATGGACGCTCAGTGGTATCGTCCAGAAAGGTGATGATGGTAACCATACCTATCATTTGGGGGTTTGTAGGATGAATCTATCATCATGGAAGTTGGTCTATAGTGCAGAAACAGATCCCACTACAGAAGGCCACTGTTGGTCAAACAAGGCTGTGCTGCATATGAGGTTTAAGAGCAGAGAATGCTCAAAGATTACTCAACAGATAACCAAATAGAGGCTGAAACAATGACAGCCAAACCTGAAATCAAAGATAATGTGGATTTGTATTGTACCAGGGGACAAGGGAATTAATCCAAAAGTACAAAAAAGTTAGAGGATAATGAACACAATAACAGTTGCTACCCAGCCTATCAGTCTGAAGGTCATGTGTTTGGGTCATTGCAGATATTACCTGCCGCTCACGGGCATCGTATACTGAGGTTGTGGGGAGACCTTTATATTCCCTGTGCCGTTTATGACTGCCGTAACAGCAGTCATTGGGATTCGGTAAGCGCATCTGATATTACACCTTGGGTGTGAAGACTCATTGAGGATTCCCTATCTGCACCTTTACCTTCACAATTTTTTTGGGCACTTTTTTCCTTTCCATCACGGACTTTCTTTGTTGGTTATATATATAAAAAAATTTATATTTTTTTGGGACTTTTTATTTAATATTTTTGGGATATTTTCACTGAATATGTTACCTCACTCACCTTGGGTAATTAATCACTACTAAATTTTAGATTATCAGTGTATGAATTTATTTTTACCAGTGTGTTTATTCACTCTTTATTGATTGATTTTTGGATAGCAGTGTTTTTATTTTGCCTCTATCCCCACGTTCATTCACCATATTATTCATTTACTTAGTGGTTTATTTTTACCCTTTTGTATTCAATTATTAATGTTTCTGTTCCATTATTTTAGCGCCGCATCTCTTTTTTATTACCTCCGATAATGAACCCCAAACAGTGGAGGAGTATCACATACCTTGAAAGCCTTGTCAGTATCATAGGTGTGGCAGTTCCTCATGTCTCCAAAGAGCTACCAGGAGCATGGGAAGTTGCCTGCTTTTAAATGGTGGCCGTAATGAGAGGGAAGTGTGGTGAATGATGTCGTTGAGTGTACCCTACTGAATGCAGCCCCATGATTGGTCTCGGAGCCGACGGCGCACTGCGGCACGCTGCTGACACAGGTGTATCTGGTGGCGGTGACATTGGGTGCAAGCCATGCCATCGTGAGAGACTGACGCGAATGGCGCCATCGCAGGCAGATGCCGGACCCAATCACGTGACGGCATGGCGTGCTGCGCCTCCCGCCCCCTGATGCATGAAGAACAAAGGCGCACAGCAGCAGACCGTGCATCAGAGCCCGGAGTAAGCCGCCGTAACCGACCCTTCAGGGGGCGGCCCGTGCGGCCTGGGTGCGCCAGCTGGGAGAACAGAACAAAAGAACGCAGCGGGAAAAGGGGAAGGAAAAAGCTCAGCTATGGCATGGACAATCATAGCTGAGCTTTTTCCTTCCTTTCCTTTTTCCTTCCTTGCTGTCATGTGATCGGGTCCAGCGTATGCCCGCGATGGCGTCATTTACGTCAGTCTCTCACGATAGCGTGGCTTGCGGGCGGCGCCGTGACCCAGCATCACCGCGATCGTATACACCTGTGTCCATGGCGTGGCGTTGTACGCTGTCGGCTCAGGAGGGCCAATCACGGGTCTGCATTAAGGAGGGTTCACTCGATGACCTCTTTCACCACACCTCCCTCTTTCATTATGGCCATCATTTAAAAGCAGGCAACTTCCCATGCTCCTGGTGGCTCTTTGGAGACACAAGGAACTTCACCACCTATGATATTGACAAGGCTTACAAGGTATGTGATACACCTCCTCTGTTTGGGGTTCATTATTCTCTAACTTTTTCGTACTTTTGGATTAATTCCCTTGTCCCCTGGTACAATACAAATCCACATTATCTTTGATTTCAGGTTTGGCTGTCATTGTTTCAGCCTATCTTTGGATATCTGTTGAGTAATCTTTGAGCATTCTCTGCTCTTAAACCTCATATGCGGCACAGCCTTGTTTGACCATCAATGGTTTTCTGTGGTGGGATCTGTTTCTACGCTATGGACCAACTTCCATTGTGATAGATTCATCTTACAAACCCCTAAATGATAGGTATGGTTACCATCATCGCTTTTCTGGACGATACCAATGAGCGTCCATTTTTTCGGTGCACTAATTTATGCTTTATAGTATAACCTATTTACCTTGTTGGATCTTCCTTTGATGCTGCTCAGGCCCCCTTTTGACGAACTGGGGGGATGTCTGAGGTGGCCATGGCTTAGTTTTCCCTTTTGCTCTGGCCACATGGCGCTTCACTGGCGTTCTAGTCTCCTTTTATCTGTTGAGCTAGGAATTTTTCCAATTGACACCTAAGACACATGAGGTCAGTATGGATACTTGCATGCATATTTTGTTCCTTTTTTTCACATTATGAATTTTATATGTTTGTAATTAGGGATGGGTGAACGGTTCGGCCCGAGCATAAGTTTGGGCCGAACTTTTGCTGTTCAGACATTCGACGAACAGCCAAACAAACAGGTTGTTCGACCATTGGTACAGCCCCCCGGAACTGACCACAATGCATTACGGCGCTGAACAGTGTATTGCAAGCCCTGATTGGCTGATGCAGTGAAAGTTTCAGCCAATCAGGGCCCAGAGCACTGTCAGAGTCATGATTGGACACGGTCATTATGACTTTATCCAATCATGGCTCATTCCTACCCCACAGTATAAAAGTATTCTTTCAATGGCAGCCATTTTCAGTGAGATTTCGGCGTAGAGAGAGATCGAAAAGGGCTCTGTTCAGTGCTATTAGTTAGTTAGTGTGCTATACTGTGCTATTTTGCTTCAATTGTCAGTGTAGAATATTAGTTTAGTGTCAGTCTAGGCATAGTGTCAGTGTAGTGAGGAGGAACATCATTCAGCTTTGCATAGTGTGCAGCTAGAGTAGGGACAGCTCAGATAGTTTCACTGTAGTGTAGTAAGACCGTGTCATTCATACATACATTAGTGTAGAGTAGGGACAGCTCATAAAGTTTCAGTGTAGTGTAGTGAGACTGTGTCAGTAATCTTTACATTATTGTATAGCTAGAGTAGGGACAGTAACGCCATATAGTTTTGTGCATTACTGCCAGTTTAACGCCATTTGCTTCTGTTTGCGTTACTGCCAGTTTAACGTCATATAGTTTTGTGCGCGTTACTGCCAGTTTAACGCCATATAGTTTTGTGTGCGTTACTGCCAGTTTAACGCCATTTACTTCTGTGTGCATTACTGCCAGTTTAACGCCATATCGTTTTTTGCGTGCGTTACTGCCAGTTTAATGCCATATAGTTCTGTGCGTCACTGTATGTTTGGCGCATTACATTGCAGTATATTATAGTGTATCCATGGAGTGTGTCTGTGCAGTGTGAGTACTCAAATTCAAGTGCACCAAACACCACTTTACATGGATTAAAGTGCATCTACAGATTTCCACTTTTTTACATTTGCTTATAAGCACCGCCCCCTCCCTCCCAATAATGTCTGGTAGGACAACAAGGAGAGGCAGATGTTCCCTTGGCACTGTAAGGGGGCCAGCAACAAATGTGTCCACAAGCAAAGATGGACATGGTGGTCATCAGTCCTCAGGCAGGGCATAATTTCCTCTGTTTAGTGAATTTTCCCATGCTATCCAGCCACAGCATGCATAGGAGGTGGTGAGCTGGCTTACTAAACCTTTCTCATCCTCCTCATTCTATCTCATGCAAGCAGAGACAAGTGTGCAGTCCCCTACAATTGCCAGAGTGGATAAACCTGCCTTCTTGTCCACAAAGAGTAATTTTTATTCACCTGTTTGACAGGTGCATATCATTGCAATTTTTTACAGCAAGACCAATGCTTGCTTTCATCAAGATTACCTCTATAGGGTTACAGGGGGAAGGTGCCACCGACACCCAAAGACCAATTTTTATGCACCCGTTACTTCTATCCAAAGTCAAAGTGACACCAGAATGTATCCAAAAAATCTCTAATCTTGTTCCCAGTGCACTAAATTGTGGCCTCATCATAAACACTTGCTCCCCAGCTGTTGCTGAGCAAAATAAAGGCAGCTTGCAGGGAAACTGTAATTTTTGTCTTGGCTTTATAAATGCAATTATTGCTACAGCAGATGGGCATGGTACAGATCTGCCACTTTACAGGTAGACTAAGGACACCCCCAGGAACTATATTGGAAGGATTTTTAAATTTTTATGCTTTCACTTTAAAAATCAAAAAATCACTACTCATTTAAAAATAACGTTTTTCACAAACTTTTTTTTTATTGATACATGTCCCCCAGGGCAGGACCCGGACCATTATAACCATTGTATGCCCAATAACTTGCATATAAGCCTTCAAAATGGGCACTTTTATTTTTTGATGTTCGGGTCCCATTGGGGTTCGTTATGCGTGTCCGAACTTTCGCGGTGTTCGAAAGTTCTGGTGCAAACCGAACAGGGGTCCGTTCGGCCCATTACTATTTGTAATTATGTATTTTTGATATTATAGATTGTATGTATTGATCTGGAAAATGTCAGCCTATTTACCTTGAAGAAGACCTCTACCTCATTAGTTGAAACGGTTGGATTTCTTCTGTCTTTCCGACAGTTCATCAGGGCTTTCCTTCTTTTTTTTGTTTGTTTTCCATGTTTGCCCTCATCATTATCATGTGTGTCAATTATATTAATTTTGTTGAAACGTTGTAATACATTTGTAATTTTACAAAATTCTCTACTCCTTGAGCATTTCTGGTCCATTAAAGTCCCACTTTTTGAGGAACTTCGTTTTTACATGTTGTATTAGGGATGTGGACCTGAACTAGCTCTTTCCCAATTTGTTGGCAATAACCCTCTCTTGTTGCAAAACTCTCTACATGTTTCTGAGCTTTTCTTTTTCTAAGATCCCTCACTCTTCCTCCTTCCCATGACATACAGGCTATATCCATAGGAGCTCCGTGCCTTGATATTGGTCCCGTGTGTAGGGCACCTATCGCTAAGGAGGGGGTTAAGCTCAGAAAACCCCTTACTAGCAGAGCAGATTGTCACCCTTGCCAATTCACACTATTCTCCCGCCGGCTGGCAGCTATAGCACCCAACACTCCTCCAGTTACTCATGGAAACAACAGCATAGCCTTTCACTTCTCAGTTTAACCACTTGTTCACCCTTGGTAGCATTCTCCCCAAAACTTTTCTTTATCCCCTGTTATCCCCTACCTACAATGTCCCCAGGTGCTTTTGAAACATTCATTTGAAAACTTCTTGCAGATACAGAATTAATGTAATACAGTGTCTCCCTCCATACACAGCTCTGGATCATCCCAGCTCCGGCTACCCAGCTCATATTCCTGGATAAAGTAGTCCTTTAATCAAAATTCATATCCGGCTTCTGGTACCCCGACTGGGTACCTCAAAAGGGAAGCCACGTGGTTAGATAGAACTAGATTCTGCAGCAACACTTCTTGTCTGTTCCCATGTGGAAGGCAAAGAGCTCAGATGGGCTGCCTCCCCTTCTATTTATAGCCCACCACAAGGGGGCAGAGCCTTAAACACCCAGGAGTTATCAGCCTTAACCCCTTCCTAACTCCCTGGTGAGCCTGTTACACAACAACTCACTAACATAGACTTTATTATAAACATGATGCAAACCAGTAACATGAGGTAGTGTGCACCTCAACAGTAGGCACCCCCCTACAGGCATCTTATTATCCCAAACAATTTCAAGAATTAACATATGCAAAAACAAGTTTCTGAAATAGAATAATAAAAAAATCAAGTCAGTGTTACATTGAAATCAATCAAAAGAAGGCTCATGTAGCACTAGGATTAGGATTCAAGGTAGAATAAATGTATAATACAATTTTACATTGTACATTACAATTTTCTTGTATTTACTAGCAGTAATTTGGCACCCAAAGTGTTTCTTACCCACTACCAGTAGCTGCCCATGTTTAAAAGTTGTAAATGACTGCTTTCACATTATGTTGCTATAAAATATACAATATATATAAAACTTGACTCAAACCAATGATGTTACTAAATCCATAGCAGTGCGACTGCACAGGTCAAATGCAGTTCAGAAGGTCCAATGCAATGTCACTGTATTCTGAATGATCTCCGAAGCGTCGTCAAATGATGACATCGACATAACCCCAAAGCTGGTTAGCACAGGCCTTAATACAAACTTTTTTCGCGTATCTATTTTTGTAAGAAAACCAGCAGAAATCGCCTGGCGCGCGCTGGTGCGCGCTGGTGCGCATGCGCGCGCACGGGAGACTACAGATGCCTGTGCGTGCTTGTGCGCATGCGACGCGCGGCGTGCATGCGCAGTAGCACGCCCTAGCGCCAGTTGGCGCCAGTGGGCCTATTTAAAGGAGGCACCAGCTACTGATCGGTGCTGACTGGTCTTCAGCTGTGTCCCTATTACTCTGAACCTGTGTTATTCTGTGTTATTCTGCCTGATTCCCGTTGCTGACCTTGGCTCCCATTTACCCGGCTCTGAACTCTGTTATACCTGATCTCTGGTTCCTGATCCCAGCTTCCCATCTGACCCGTCTCTGCCTGATGTTCTGGTACCCTACTGCCTGCCTGTTGACAAACCCGGCTTCCCATCTGACCCGTCTTTGCCTGATGTTCCGGTACCCTGCTGCCCGCCTGTTGACGAACCCGGCTATCCCTGTGACCTGGCCCTGGTGCCCAGCTTGGCCCAGCACAACTACTCGAGTGCCTGCAACTACAGTCCTGCGACCAGCTGCGACTCCCTGCTCTGCAACTACAATCCTGCAACCAGCTGCGACTTCCTGCTCTGCAACTACAGTCCTGCGGCCAGCTGCGACTTCCTGCAACAGGGTTCCTGGTTTCCACCTGTAGGCACTCGTGTGCCTCCTGTTCATTGGCTCCTTCTGTTTCACTCTCAGTGGGACCTGGACTGGAGATACAAGAGAGGCCGACCTCGTCAATTCAGTCTCCCTTCAGGTACGTGACAGTACCAGTCAGCCAGTAATGGAGTCTGAAAGGGAGGTCTCTCTGCTGTCAACCCTCTGCCAAACTGTTACCGCACTCTCCCACATAGTGCAAGGGTTTCATATGGACTTTGACCGCATCCATAACCAACTTCAGTATACATCCAGCTTTCCTCCCACTTCCGAGCATCCAAGACTCAAGGATTCCTTTGCTCAAGCTATGACTTTCTCCCAAACTGAACTGTCTTACCTTCCTGAGCCCAGGGTACCCTTGCCCGAACGGTTTTCTGGGGACCGGAAAGAGTACAGGACTTTTCAGAATGCCTGCGAACTCTACTTTTCTTTGCTACCCCGTACATTCTCTACAGAGGAAGTAAAGGTGGGATTTCTTATCTCCTTGTTGCTGGAGGAACCCCAGGTCTGGGCTTTTCAGCTTCGGGAACAACATGACCCTGTCCTGGCTTCGGTCAAAACCTTTTTCACTGCCATGGCTCAATTATATGCCGATCCTTTCCGCCACCAGACAGCAGAGACTTCGCTGAGTCATTTGCAACAAGGTTCTAGGCCTATGGAGGACTTTTGTTTATGGAGCACTGATACTGAGTGGAATGATTTAGCTTTACACTTCCGATTTCATCTTGGCCTATCAGAAGCCGTCAAACATGAACTCACCAGGGTAGAAATACCTACCTCTCTGAATGACTTAATCCACCTCAGCATACAAATTGACCATCGCCTACGTGAAAGACGGTTCGAGAAAGCCGGAAATCTTCATCTAATACCTACCTGCTCGACGGACCCATCATCTGCCTCCTTCTCAAGCGTGCCAAGAAAAGTTTCTGACATCAGGAAAATTCCACACGCCAGCTTTCCTAGGCCCCCTCTGACCGAACAAGAGCGGTCTCATTGTCGCCGCAATAATATCTGTCTTTATTGTGGCGAACAGGGGCACTTCCTACAGACTTGTTCCAGAAGGCATCGTAAAACACCCCTCCGTCCATCTTCTACAGTCGTGGCATTAAGCTCCAGTCAAAACCACACTCTGCTGCCTGTTTCCCTTCAGTTAACCGGAAAGACTCTTACTATTTCTGCTATTGTGGACTCTGGGGCCTGTAGCTGTTTCGTGGACTCTGCCTTTGCAAATACGCACGCACTCCCTTTGCGTGCCAAGAAGAACAGCTTCACGGTCCACCTGGCAGATGGTTCAGGCATCAAATCTGGGCCCGTCACACTAGAGACTGAACCCATCCTGTGCCTCACAGCTTCTGGGCATCGTGAGCTGCTACGTCTAGATGTCATTACATCTCCCCTATTTCCTGTCATTCTTGGGCAACCCTGGTTGAAGGCATATAACCCCCTCCTTAACTGGATCACAGGGGAAGTGACTTTTTCTTCTAAATACTGTAATGAATTCTGCATTCCTCCTCTACCCAAGTCTGAAGAACCGCTCCTCTGCATTAACACGGACCCTGAAACCATTGAGCTTGTGCCCTCCATTTACCATGACTTTCTGGACGTTTACAATAAAAAAAGCGCTGACACTCTCCCTTTTCATAGACCATAAGACTGCCCTATGGATCTCTTACCCGGTGCAGAAATTCCCTTTGGCAGGATCTACCCACTCTCAGAACCAGAACTGGAGGAGTTGCGGAAGTACATTGATGAGAACCTTGATAAGGGGTTTATTCGGCCATCTTCTTCCCCCGCGGGAGCGGGAATATTTTTCGTGGAGAAGAAGGATCACTCCCTCCGGCCCTGTATTGATTACCGGGACTTAAATAAGGTAACCATCAAAAACCGATACCCCTTACCTCTTATTCCAGAACTATTCCAGAGGCTTCGGGAAGCTCGTATATTTACAAAACTAGACTTGAGAGGAGCATACAATCTGATCAGAATAAGAGAAGGGGATGAATGGAATACCTAGTGATGCCCTTTGGACTCTGTAATGCTCCAGCCACCTTCCAGCATTTTGTAAATGATGTGTTCCGGGACTTTCTTGATTTATTTACTATTGTTTACTTGGATGACATTTTAATTTCTTCCACCTCCTTAGAGTCCCATCGAATTCACGTGAAGAAAGTGTTAAACAGACTAAGGGAACACCATCTCTATGCTAAGGCGGAGAAGTATGAATTCGAAAAACTCACCATCCAGTTCCTGGGTCTCGTTATCTTTGCAGACGGAATTGCCATGGACCCACAGAGGCAGACTCTGGGAACAGAGGCTGCATTTAATGGGACATAGGCATGCTGCATGTAATGGGACACAGGCATGCTGCATTTGGGGGGGGGGAAGTTTGCATTGGGGGGGACAGAGGCTGCATTGGGGGGGCAGAGGCTGCATTTGGGGGGGCAGAGGCTGCATTTGGGGGGGGGGGCAAGAGGCTGCATTTGGGGGGGGACAGAGGCTGCATTTGGGGAGACAGAGGCTGCATTTGGGGGGACAGGGGCTGCATTTTATGTGACACAGGCTGCATGTAAGAAGGGACTCCGCTGGGGGCACCTGATGTAAGGTCGGACTGCTGGGGATGCCTGATGGCATCTGGTTGTAGGCGACATGGCTAGTGACACACTCGGGGCTCCCACTGATTCTGCATTATGGTGAGTTGAATGATTTAATTTTATATTACAATGTAATAATAGAAATAATGCGCTTCAATCATCCTGACATCATAACAACCATGGTGCCGGGATGATTGAAGTGATAAGTATGGAGTATCTTTATCTGCTGATTGTTAAACTTTCTAGAATAGACATATTTCTATTGTTGTGTAGGATCTGGGCCTGCTGTCCCTCTCTCCCTCTCCCTCCATCCCTCGTTCATCTCAGATGCTAACCACACCACCTTAGAGCCACGCCCACTATTTCGCTGAAACCGCGCCCATTTTCACCAAGTGGGAGGGGTCAAAAAGGAAGGGCGGGGTCTGGCGCCCCCCCATCCTAAAACTTTACCAGCCGCCACTGCCTCTCACTTAAGGCATGCATTTCAAAATAAAAGACACTGCCTAAATATTATGGCAGCTGTGACAATAGGGAAAATAAATATGTGGAGCTTTGGTGCACACTACACTATGCCACCTAACAAGTATGCAGAGATGTGCTGCAAATATTGTGCATTGTTGCCTGTATTAACCATAACAAAAAAAAGGCCCTAGCAAAAGAAATTAAAGAATAACTTGCCAAAGGAAAATACAGGCTGAAACACTACATTAACAGTAATGTAAAGCAATGTAGCAATGTACAGTATAGCAACTGACTCTCCCTACATGGATTGTTAGTTCTCCCTAAACTATTCCAACACACATTGACAAATGGCTGCTGGGTCATTTATAGCGAGGCAGCTGGCACATAACAAAGCCCCCATTGTTGGCCATTCTATGTCATCTGATCTAAGTTCAAATGCCATACAGATCATTATGGTTAAAAAAAATTCAGCCTGGTGAATTTCATAAATTCACTGCGACTGTGAACCTCGAACATGCAGGATTTGGTTCAAACCCATGGTAACAGCACACCTGGAACTCAGGCCTAATTATTACTGTGCCATGGATAGCATGTAGTACATATTTTCCAGGATTTTGGGAATGTGTAAGTCTCCAAACCTTTATGTGATATTAGTTGTGATGCACTCCAATTTCATAATATTTTGTTCTTTCTGTGAGAAGCGGATAAGCTAAACACATGGTTCCTGTGGCGCATGATTACAAAATTTCCCAAGGCTATATTTGCCTCCTTTAATTAGAATCACGCACATGGCTTTCTAATCTAATGCTTGCAGCACAATAAAAAACTAGCTGCATTTACATTATATTATGCAACAGTAAGACCAGGAGCACTGAGACTCACTGAGGCATGTGTCCACTGCAGGCTATAAATGCTTTAAAGGAATATGGCAGCACAAACTGTTATTTAGAGGAAGAAAAAAGACATTGCCCCTGCTTGGCAAATAATTCCACTGTTATCCAACAGAGTCAAATGCCATAGGGCACATTCAGTGAAACATTGCAAACAGCAATGATGATGTGTAAAATACAGTAATCCAGATTTCACTATACTGATGTCAGATTTATTAAAAGCAATACCAGGAAATAAGACTGCTGATGCTACGCAGCAAGGGTGTGTATAGTCATTAGTGTGTGTTTTTTTTTTTTTTAGAAATGCATGTAAAAGGGAACTGTTACTTGTAAATAGGCTGATTAGTCAAACAAAGTAAATATAAACAGTCCATATATTCGCAAAATCCAGCAGATGGTTAGAAGAGGGAAATGCCCAATCCACAAAATATAACACTGAAAACAAAATAAACTTACTGAGATCTACAGACCTAAACCCCTATTTTATTGTAGTAATATGTATAGTGTATTTATGTCTAATTTATTTTATAACGTTTTTGAAAAGTCAAAAATAGTCATTAAATCTAAAACCATCTAAAAATGCGCAGAAAAAGACTACCGAATACAGGGCCCTGTGTATTGGAAATTATTTATAGCTTTGAGACAAAAATATCTCATTCTAGTGTGCTAACCGTAATTGTTCCCAGAATGCCCAATTGTTCATATCATTATTAGTATTGATTCCAAGTATAGTAGAGATCAGCACACAAAGCCATTATAATGAACTATGGTAACATCGATGAATCTGCATGTTTTGCTCTTTATATACAGTAAATTTAGACCGAGACCTGTGCCATATTGTACCAATAAATCTCTCCAAGATGTAGCACCTACCCAGTTAGGCTGCTAGATAAATTTAGTTATTGAATCCTTCTGTAGTCAAGGGAGTGTTGATTGTTTGCTCTGGACTGTTCAGAGTTTCACAGGCTGGAGCTGATTGTTTCCCCCTGCCTATGGGAGAAGCTTCCAGAGCTTAGGGAGGAAAGATTCAAACAACCAGCCTGCATATTGATAAGGTCTAGCCAATACTTGAGGAGGTGTGCCCAGATGGTGGCTGGGAAACTGATAAATAGTCTGGAGCCCTGGAGAGATTGTCTTTCCCCAGAAATGAGAGTTCTGAGCCTTAGAGGGGGCTGTTGCAAGCCTTGGATTGTGCTGCTGTTCTTGGAGGTCTTGGGACTAGAAAACTGGAAGGATTCTGGAACTGGCTTTAGAACTTCACCAAAGGGAACTGGTCTTGAGAAGGATTTTTCTCACCCACTGGGAGGTGTCCGGAGGAAGCCGTAAGGTGGCAGCTGTCCTGGGGACCTGTTAGTAATGACCCCGAACCAATTCCTAATGACTGTGTGCTCTTTAGGATAGAAATTTCAGATGTTGCTCTGACTGAGACAGGGTCTCAGACAATGGCCATTCCCCTGTCCTCAGCAGGATTCTGGAATTTGAGTTTTGTGAAGAATTCCCTCCTGTATTGTGCAATGCTTCTGAAGTTGCACTGGGTACCCACAGCAATTGTGCAATTGTGCAGGGTAACCGGGTGCCAAACAGACTTGCCTCATGGTTGCCAACTGTGAGGGTTTAGACTGTCCTCTCATTGCTAGCCATTTTGGAGTATCCCATGCCTCAATTTCTCTCTTCTGTTACAAGTTCCACAAGCAATAGTAGCCAGAGTATATGGACTGCTGCTTTGGTGACTAGCGGCCTCTGTGTTGTTTGGGAATGAACCAGTTAATATTAGTACTAAAAAGGATGAATAGTGACAAAATTCTGCATTGTTCCAACTGCTGTAATCATGAAGATTCTAAAAATACCCTCAGGTCGTTTTATCCAGCAAATTGGGTGGATAGTACCAAAGGTCTTCTGCTATCAATATGGAATCATGTAGTTCTCTTTAATGTGGTTAGAAATCCTTTCTGGGTAGTTACCCCATAGCGGTGGTCTGTTCATTTATTCTCTTATATTCAAATGCTGCAGTGATAAACATAGTCTGCATGTTAATAGAAAATACCACTCCATTGTAAAATGCTTTATCACTGGCTGTATGATTACTGAATAATATTTGCAATCATAGAGGAAATGTAGGGTGAGATGGGGGCATAGGCAGTTGGGCCTGGGTCTACAGGGGTAGCTGCTGTGAGGTTGTTAGTCACGTCCTTATGTTCCCCATTAACCCGCTATGCACTCTGCGTGGGCTATACACATGCACTCAACTCAACTCTTGAACTTCCGTACCCCTACACAGTATGGGGAATCTCTGCAGTGCAATCCGCTCCCATTGCTTTGGGAGACAGATCGCTGGTGTAGGGGATGTCGACAACTAGAGGCCATGCCATCTATAACCAGTACACGCTATTGACAGGCTATCAGAAACCATGAAATCGGTCTGAGACAGAAGTACAGTTAAATCACACTTGTGTAATAATAAAAATAAAAAGAACAAACGTAGTCAAAACATAGCCAAAGTTCAGTAACCGGAACGGATCGTCAGCCAAGCCAGGGTGTCAGGGATCAAAGCAGTGGAACAGCAAGCAGGATCTGTAGCCTGAAGGGATGTCAGCAAAGCCAGTCTTTAAACAGGAACGCAGGAGATAGTTTCTTGTGATGTGACCAAGGCGAAGGCTTAAGTAGGCAGGACTGACGAGCAGGATCAACAACAGCTGGGTAACTGTGGAGAGAGATGGGAGCTGGCAATTAGACGACAGCTGAGCGACCAGCTCCAAGAAGGAAGGGATGAGCCCAGCCCTGACGCAGGCTACGTGTTACACTTCCGCTACTCTTGGAAACCACATGTGTCTTTACATTACCCCACTCTACGCTAATGTCTTCATACCCCAATGTGTTAAAGACCTACTTGTTTACTATATGTATGCCTGTTACTTACAATACACCTCTTTAACGACTTCAGAACAGGCTAGGACAAGGATTGAAACACTTTACTTAATAAAATGTGCAAGAATAGACTTTCACAGACCAACAGGCAAGGCACAATACTTCCCTAGTTCCCTAACTATAACTACAGGCTGATGTGCTGCCCTGGCATACCTGCAAAAGTGCATTTCAGTGTCCATAGTCCTTTAAACCCTCTCTTACACAAGTGTAGGTCCATCTGAGGCAAACTCCAGTGCTGGTGTCTTCAGGGTGAACTCCAAGTTAAAAGTCTCTGTTGCAGGTCATGACGGACAACATTTTCCTACTCCTGCGGGTCTCTTCTTCTGCATCCATCCCCTATGGGTCTCACAATGCAAAGCTGTACTGTACTCGCAAAGTGCTTCTTGTGGAACCACTAACGACTCCCTGGCCTTCCACATGGGACTCCCTAGGGAAACCTCTCTCCAAACCAAACCAGTACCTTATTTATATCCCACAGGCAAGTGAGGTAGACCCAGAGAGGAAAACCCACCAAAATAATCAGGAGAGTGGGCAAAACTTTAACCCCAACCCTCCCAGCCATGACAGTACCCACTAACGGTTCCAAGCTGCATATAAACTTATATATCAAAGGCAAAGCCACATCGGGTCTGAATGGGCCAATTGTATGCATAATGAGTTATACGATGCAGTACTCTGCAGTCAAACAGGAGTCAGTATGCTCTATGGCTAAAGCAGATATGTATTACAGATGGTTATATTTGCTGTGTCGACCAGCATTCCAAGAGAAATGCGGTGTGGAGTCACATTAGGTCCAATGGACTGGTCTTGTCATTGTCCATCCGGTAGAATTGCCACGATTGGACTGCATCACGGCATCTGTGAAAGGGGCTCTATATAGAGAGAGAATGTATCCCCTATATGTTACCTTGGACCAGTATAACAGCTTTGTGGACTGGTGTCTAAACTTCGATGAGATATTTTCTCCTTAAACTATAAGATGTTTGCAATACTAAAGCCGCATACACACGAGCGGAATGTCTGACAGAAAAAGTCCAATGGAAGCTTTTCATCGTATATTCCGATCGTGTGTATGCCTCATCGGACTTTTTTTTCGAAAATTCTGACAGAGCTAGAAATGGAACATGTTCTAAATATTTCTGACAGAACCAATTCCTATCGGGAAAACTACTCGTCTGTATGCTGTTCAGACGGACCAAAAACGACGCATGCTCTGAAGCAAGTACGAGACAGAAGCTATTGGCTACTGGCTATTGAACTTCCTTTTTCTAGTCCCGTCGTACGTGCTGTACGTCACCGCGTTCTGGTCGAACTTTGGTTTGACCATGTGTAGGCAAGACCGCTTGAATGGAATTCCGTCGGAGAAACCTTCAGAGTTTATTCCGACGGCAAAACTGGTCGTGTGTACAGGGCATAAGGGGTCTGAAAACCTGAAAAAACAGGCATTTTTTCATTCTTTATTTAAAATTTGAACAGAGCAGATAGATATTTTTGCATCAGGTATACAACATATAGTCATATTATCCAGTCCTTCATACATTCCTCTTTTATTGTAATATTTGTACTTGGCAATGAAAACAGTTTGTTACACTGACAATCACAGTAATTTTCAGAAAACATTTAGTGAAGTGCAGTGAATTACCATTACTGCATGTCCACACTTTGTTTATTTCAAAATGATTTCAACCCTTGGCTATATACACATGGTTCAGTTGTTGGCTTTGGAGAGTTGATAGGGAATGAAGGTTCCAAGCCTTAATTCTCAGTTGTTGTGTGGGACCTAATAATTTAGCTTGGTATATGTGAGGACTGGAAAAGAGGTGTAATGACGCGTACACACGAGCGGAATATCCGACAGAAAGAGTCAGATGGGAGCTTTTCATTGTATATTCTGACCTTGTGTATGCCCCACTGGACTCTTTCTGTTGAAAATTCAGACGGACTTAGAGCACATGTTCTATATTTTTTCAACGGAACAAATTACTATTGGAAAAACAGCTCGTCTGTATGCTGTTCCGATGTACCAAAAGCGACGCATGCTCTGAAGCAAGTATGAGATGGAAGCTATTGGCTACTGGCTATTGAACTTCCATTTTCTAGTTCCGTCGTACATGTTGTACGTCACCGCGTTCTGGACAATCAGAATTTGGTGTGACCGTGTGTATGCAAGACAGCTTGAGCGGAATTCCGTCGGAACTCCGTCGTAAAAACCTTCAGAGTTTATTCCGACGGCAAAACGGTCGTGTGTACAGGACATAAGAGTAAAAAGAGGGAGGAGGGTAGAAGAAGAGTAAAAAATGGACATGACCGGGAGAAAGAAATGAGGAGGATAGGGTAAAAAAAAAATAAAGGGGTGGAGAGGAGGGAGAGGTGTCAGGGAATGATGTCCAAATTACCTTGTGTTTTTCATTTGGGTGAAGAGATTCTTGCATTTCTGATAAAGTTTGGTGTTGACTAGGAATATGCCATCAGGACTTTGAAATCTGGTATCCTGGGAGTAGGTGAAGGGTATCAGCAGCACACTGTGGTTTAAAAACATCAGTTCATCCAACAACACGTCCACTTTTACAAATAAGAAAGAGCAAGCATGTAAAAATATGAGACATTAAAATTAATTTAAAGGGAAACTATAATGTTTTTGTATCAATCATATTTATTTTTTCTGGTGTTTTTGTTCAAAAACGTAAAGTAAATTGAGCGAAAATATTTTGTTTTAGTAGCATTTCCAGTTATATAGCTTTAATATTATTGTCAATTGTTTGCCAATTGAGAGAAAATAACATTATAATAATATGATACATATTTAAAATAAAGGTTTACAAATCATGGCTGTTTACATGCCACATATCCAATATGTAGTTTATTACAGGTATAAGTTAACATTGACTCTTTTTTCTAGACTGTCTGCTCATGGTATTGTACTTTCAAGAATCAATATGGTTCTTGGTTGCTTATAATTGCTTTGTGCTTATGGACATGTATATTGATAGAACAAAGTACGTCAGAATGGACTGGATCCAATAGAAGTCAAAGAAAGCAAGATTATTGTAACAACTGATTATATCTAAATGGATAGTTGAGATAAGATTTCCACTGTTGCACAGGATGCTGGTTCCCCTTTTTAAATGTCAGCAACCATGTTCATGCTTGTAAACCGTATTTAGAAAGTGGAAATAATAGATGTTGAGTGCAAACTAATGTTACAAGTCAGCCTGAAAAAACATTATGTTTGTTTCAGTTAATGGAAGGCAGCAAGTTAATATTTCACATGAGACTTAAGCTGGCCATACATTA